>CM040621.1:9028058-9261519 GCA_022817965.1 Solanum lycopersicoides | reverse complement strand
GTAATCATTTTCATTAATTTAGAAATAAAACCCCCCTTTTTGTCTTTTAGTTTTTTTTGGAAAAACAGTTGGCTAAATAATAGTAATAATAAAATAAAGTTAAGTCTGAACTATTTCCTTGTGGATCGATCCCAACCCCTTCATAAACCTTGGCCCCCTTAAACTCTCTATTCTTCCTCTTAAGTCGAGTCTCCTAAAATTTTTGAGAATGAACAATAAGCCTAGAGATGTCCATATTTTCATGGAACATCACTGAAAGACACTCTTCAACTAAGTCATCGGAAACTCTCATCACAAAGTGACTCATCTCATCCCTAGGATTAGATACCAAGGAAGGAGCATATTTGGACAACTTAGTGAACTTCAAGGAGTACTCTTGCACACTCATACCTCCTTGTAAAGTTGATGAATTCTTCCACTTTTGCCTCCCTTTTCTCCCTAGGAAAGAAACAATGAAGGAATCCCTTCTAAACACGTCCCAAGTGATTGGACCCTTCTCTCAAGGCCCTATTGTCTCTCCATTGGTTCTTACCATGTTTGAGCTATATCTTGAGTCAATAGGAAGCTAGATTGGCCTTTCATTTGAAGTCAACCCCATATCATAAAGAATCTTTGTAGACCTCATCAATAAAATCTTGGGGATCTTCATTCACTTTTTGACCTAAAGAACATATAGAAGTGTTCATCCTACTAAAATACCTCAAGAGAGAAGTCGTGTACTAGCTTTTGGTTGAAAATGAGGCCCAACAATCCCTATTTTCTTGAACTTCCATAGATTGAGCTTGATTTAGCTACCGCTTGTGCTTGGGTAGTCATAGATTGATCCAAAGTAAAAAATATGACTTATCTCTCATCTGTCATAGTGGAGGAATGACTGAAGCTTGTTCTTGTGGAGGAACTTGGTTGTCTGTGGAGGGACTTGGTTGCCTTGGGGAGGAACTCTCGGATTATAAAAAATCTTCCTCCACTCTCTTGCGGATGCACAACTTGTAGTCATATCCATAATCCACAAGAAAACAATTAGAAGAAAGAGGACATATACTTAAGGCACGACTTTCAATATTACAATGAGTCAGAATTAATAAATGTCACATAGCCTCTCGTTCATAAGTGTGGCACGCTTCACACCCATGAACAAGACTCTACGTAATCGTTGTTCAATGAGACATCAATCATAATTTTCTTTAACCTCATGCTTTGCTACCAAGTTTGTCACGACCGGGGAGCACCACCTAATGTAATCGATGTCGCCATCCTTAGAAAGGACTAAGACTAGCCTCTTAGCATTCGTCATTACATTTCATAGGTTAAAAAGGGCAGAAAATAAAAACTTTTCATATATACATCTATATCGTGAGGTTTGCATTGACCTCTCGCATACTACATATATAGTTTACTTAGACTCCTAACATATGAAGGATACATAGGATTCTCATTTAGGCAACATAAGATATAAAGAATTAGTCTAAAACTTCGTCTCTTATTGAACAATCTAAAGAGAGTACAAATGTTGGACATAGCCAATATAAAGTCAATATGTCATTATAGGTTTACATCAATATCCAAATTATAAAGGAAATAACAATGTCTTTATGACAAACACCTTCAAAGATAGAGCAAGAGAAAGGTAACATTTTTAAACATGAGGACCTACCAATACATGGAGAAAGAATCCACGTCTTCTTTTAAGTCCGCCTACTAGAAAACTCAATGGCCGGAACCTACATATTTTGATAAAACATAGGATATGGGTTAGTACACCACTTGTACTACGTATGGAAACATATGCACATAAAACATTAAAATTGTGCTTTAAGGGACATTTATTATAAACCATGATAGATTACTTTTAAAAGCCTTTATGCAATTCAAGATCACATATGAACCATTGAAGAGATATTCATCAAGACAAGACCACATACAATACAAGACCATCATCATCAAGTAAAGTCAAGTTAACATGCTGTAGTAGCATATTGGAGCACATAACCAAAACAACTTGTCTCATCCAGGGAGCACCTCCTAGATGTAATCGGCGTCAGCGTTCCTTCGAAGAAGAACTAAGACTCGCCTCTTAGCTTACATCATTACATTCATAAGTTAAAATTGCAGAAAATTTAAAAGTTGCTTCTATATCTGTTATGAGATTTACATAGACCTCTATCATACACATAATATATTCATATCGAGTATACTTAGACCCTTCGTAAAAAGAACATTACATAGTCTTCTACTTTTACGTCACACATATATATAAGTTATGATATAGTCTTAACGGAATGTCTTAATCTCATAACCATCTAAACAAGAGTATAACAATCTGGCATAGACCATACATCAATAAATAAAAGCCACATATAGGCTATACAATCTTAGTTGTTACGAACCGCAAGTATACCCTAGAAGTTACGGCAACCCTTTGGTCGAACAAGGCATACTAACCTTTCGAAGGTCTTGTACTAGCCTTTAGCTATCATTCATTACATAAGACATGAAAATAGTACGGAATTAAAAAAATTCATGATAAATAATAATAAGGAAAACATGTTTTTAAAAACACCAAAGGATAGTCTCATCGTCACATGCCAAACTTAAAGTCACGACATAACTATCTAGGGACACGACACTTTTACATTGAAAGAAATACATAATAAGTCTTATACAAGTTTAAATAAGAACAAAGAAATAAAGACTATGCCTCGAATATATGTGGACATACTTAGTCTTGAGAGAGTCGATTCCAAGCTTGCATTCTACCCTTCAACTTTGATCCAACCATATTTATAAGAGTATAGAAAAGTATGGGGTTAGTACAACATTGTACTAAGTATGGCATTATGCCAAAATCATGCAAAAGGGACAATTATTTGAAACATACAAGTCATGCTATTTTGATAAAAACCTTCATGAATTATCATATAGCATCATCATTTAGCACATAAGGTAAACCCAAAATCACATATGAACTACTCCTATACTAAGTTATCTAAGGCTCTCCTAAGTAAGACATAAGGAAATCGCCCATATAATCTCCTCAATACCTATCCTAATAGATCTTAAGACTACTAAGGATAAACATACTTAATTTCATTTATACAAGTCACCATTCATATCAAGACAATAGAGAAACATACATATACTTATGAACTTTACATAAGAACAATTTCCAAAGAAACCCCAATTTACACGTGGTGTAATGTGAAAGTAGCATCCCATACTACCACTTCAACTTAGTGCTCCTTAGGAATAAAATTATAATAGGCACATCATATTCATCACATACTAAATCTTTCATCACAAAAGTCATAACATCCACATGCTTCTTTAACAATTCAACATAAAGTCACATTATTTTCATTTTACATCATATGATGACCATTCATACATTTCATATAAGGACACACCAAAACTCCCTCCAAGTGACTACTTGTGCAATGGATAGCGTCTCATTCCACATCTACCCTAAGTAGTACACCTTAAGAAGACTTAGTTCATTTTCATCCATTTGTGGGGGCTAGCTTTTAACCGACATAGACATGAGAGGCTTGACATACAATCCCGATATTAACCCTACCGGATGAACACTTTCAACACTTAGCAACATAGGCAACTTTCACCAATTTTCACAAAGTCAAAAATTCAACCTCAATCTTCTTTTATGGAGGAACTACCTTCTCCAACGTTAAAAATGCTCATAAACAATGCCTTTACACACATTGAAACTAAAATTCAAGACAAAACAATTTTCTTCAAAATGCCAAATTTTTTTTTTTTTACAGTGAAGTTGACTGCCATCTTACCAAATTTTTGAAAAATTCATTCTCTAAGCAATTCATCAAGACGACATGATCATAGGAACTATAAAACCATATATACTCATTTCATAACACAAAAGCAACAATAACCAAGAGTTGAGACTTACCAAAACCATCAATCCGGATTAATTATCCTTTCTAGCCCCCATCCCATAGGAAGGGTTCTTCTTGGGAGCATTAGGATCTAGGGAAGCTTGATTGACATCTCTCCCCCTTGATTTAAGGTTTGGGCAGTCCCTCATCTTGTGGCCTCTATTACCACATGCAAAACAACCATCCGTTCCGGCAAGACACTTACCCCCATGTTGCTTGCCACAAGTAGGGCACCTAGCCCTTTCATAGGAATGACCACCACCTTGAGAAGATTGATTTGGAGCCCTATCCTTGTTTCCCATAGAAGAATCTTGGGGATAAAACCTCTTCTTAGGCCTTTGGTGACTAGAATCATCCGACCTAGGTCTCTTACCCTCTTGCCTTATCTCCCTAATTTTGGACTCCTCAATTTGTTGCGCATAAACCATGAGCCTAGAGATATCCATGTCATTAAGAAGCATAGCCGTACGACACTCTTTTTCCACCAAGCTAGACACGCCCATCACAAACTTGTTCATCCTAGCCCTAGGGTTGGCTACCATGTTTGGGGCATACTTAGAGAGTTGGGTGAATTTGAGAGAGTACTCTTGCACACTCATTCCCCCTTGACGGAGGTTCATGAATTCAACCATCTTCTTCTCCCTCCACTCTAAAGGAAAGAATCTATCTAGGAAAGCCTCTTTGAATTCCTCCCAATCAACCGGTCCTCTTTCTAAGGGTCTCTCACCCCTCCATTGCTCATACCACACTTGAGCAACGTCCTTAAGTTGGTAAGCGGCCAATTCAGCTTTCTCCCTAGGGGTCACACCCATAGCATCTACCACCTTGAAAACCTCATCTATGAAGCCTTGTGGATCTTCATCCACCTTAGTGCCATGAAAAGTAGGAGGGTTCATCCTCATAAAATCCCGAATCCTAGAAGCGGGAGTACTAGCATTTGGTTGGGGCCTATCTCCTAGGTTAGCTTGGCCCACAAAGTGATTGTTGACAACATGAACTTGAGCCGTCATGAGTTGGGTCAAGTTCATTAGGGCAGCCCTCAACTCCGCATTAGTCATATCACCCTCAACAAAAGGAGCTTGAGGCATAGGAGGCACTTGAGGTCCTTGAGGTTCCGGAGACACTTGAGGTTCTTGAAGAGGAACCTCCTCATTTTCCTCCCCTAAGCCAACAATAGGAACTTGGTCAACATGGGGAAGGACTCTCTCATTTGGTACACCTCCGTCCTCCCTTCTAGCGGTCGATCTCCTCGTATTCATGTCCTAAAAACACAAAAGAAGAGGTTGAGAATAGACACCTTATATACTCAACTCTAACGCACGATACTAGAATAGAGAAGAAAGTGAAACTTCTAGCATCCTATAGCCTCTTGTCCATGGATGTGTCGCGACTCACACCGATGACCAAGATACTACTAGATGTGGCTTGTGAGACTTTCAGACCTTAAACTATTTCCCAAAACCTTATGCTCTGATACCAAGTCTTGTCACGACCCGAAAGCACCCCCTAGAAGTTAGGGAAAACCTTCGAATCATGACCGGGCGTACTTGACCCCTTTGGGGTCTCGTACAAGCCCTCTAACTAGCATTCATAACATAAAGCATGAAAAGTAGTGCGGAATTTAAAACTTTTCACGATAATAATAATAAAAGGAGTCTTTTCATAAATACTAAGAAATCTTATCGTCACAAGCCAACTTAAAGACACAACTTGGAATCTTAGGGACACGGCCCTTTACGATAAAAGTAAATACATTTTTAAGTATTAATAAGAAACTAAGAAACATAAAACTATGTCCTCGAATATATGAGGACATACCAAATTCTTGAGAGATAAAGTTCCCAAGCTTCACTCCGATCCTCCCAAAAGGGCTTCCAACCTATACTCATAAGGTATAAAAAGTATGGGGTTAGTACAACAATGTACTAAGTATGGCATATGCAAAAACATGCAAAAAGGGACATTTTAGTAAAGATAGCTTTTTATGCAATTCAAATATAACCTTCATGAATCTAGAAGCAAACCCACATAAGCATCAACAATTAACACTTTATGGCTATCTTACCAAACTTAAAGTAAACAAAAGGAACATTTCAATTAACTTTGCTAAACTTGCAATAAAATTGAATAAAGCATCATAGTGAACATTTTGAATTCTTACAATGAAGACCTTACAGTGAATGGCACGGTCCAAGTCATATGAACCCTTTTCCTTTGAAGTTGCCCTAACCCAAGGTTATCCTAAGACTCCCTAAGGTGAGCCAAGAAGGGACTCTCATTACACCTCCCTTCAAAGCACACCAAAGCGACCCTTAAAACTACCAAATCTTAGGCTTACTTCGTTAGAAATCAAATCCACGCCCTTGGCTAACATATGCAAAACACTCATGGAAATATAGGTCATACCAAGTGCAATGTGAGAGTAGCATCCCATACTACCACTCCCACTTAGTACTCCTAATGGATTCCATTTACTCAAGTACTCCACAATAATCCTCCATAACACTACACCATAGTACTCATTCACACGGATTTCATGAAGGTACTCTTCTCCCATAGTAGGTATAGGTCACACCAAGTGCAATGTGAGAATAGCATCCCATACTACTACTCCCACTCAATGCTCCTACTCGGTAACTAATGTGGATTGAGCACTTCACGACATACATACACAATTTCAACAATACACAAGATAATTAGTTTCAAATCAATTCTTTTGTGGGAGTTAGCTTAACCGACAAAGACCATGAGAGCTAGACATGGAATCCCGATATTAACCCCTATCGGATGAGGGATCCTTACTTGCCTAGTGTAAGGTCATGCTTCTTAGCGTTTACATGGCTTTTCCAATAGCTACACCTATGCGGGCACATAGTTAAGGGATAAGGAGATTGTTACTAAGTAACTCACTCTCTACTAACGAGGAGTACTCATCTCAAGAGGTACTTTGGATTACAACATCTCAACTAACGAAGTGCAATCCACCTCCCCTTCATATCCTCTCGGTGCTAGGCATAACTCCACACGGATTTCTCAACATAATAGTCTATCTTAGAAAGCTCACTAGGAAATGGAGAGGTTGTTACTAGACACTACATCTCAACTCACGAAGTGTGTCCACCTCAAGATTCCCTTTTTGCTCAACTTGACATAATACAAATCTTAAAAGAGTGTGTGTGTACATGTGCACACCTTGCATATAAGCATCATTTCATTATCATCAAGTTCTACTCATACTTTAACCTTGATTCATCAAGCTACACACTCTACATACTTCTCATAATCATATGCTTCATTTAGACATAAGCTAGGTCAAACATGAAATTAAAGCTACATCAAACACAACACAAGACCCATTTCCAATATATCTTCATTTCACATATTAGACCTTCAAGATTACATAATCCAACCATTCTAAGTAACATCAAGTTCATCAATTAGCACCGCCACCCATAAGGTGGACCATACCACTCAAATAGCAATTCATAATAAGAATTATACAATGAGAGCAACTCATCAACAAATCAAACCATCATTACCCATAAGCAATTTATCAATATTTCACCATATTAAGGCCCTTAGGGCAGTAGCTACACCAACATGACAAATACAAGAAGACCCAAGTTCATACCCTACTCAAATCATGCTCACATAACCCATTTTCAAGTCAAAATTGAAGTATGCATAAACAAGAGCTTCATGGAGTTTCAACATCAAAATCATCTATTCAAACCAAGATAAATACATTTAAACCATTAGAACTTAGTTACAAGAAGACCCATAATAGAAATCAAAGTTTAGAAGAAGTTGAGTTTAAAACCCCTTTTTGAAAACCATTTTGGAAGTTGGCTTCTTGAATGGAAAGGTATTCAAGAATGGATACCATACCTTTAGGAGAAAGAAACCCAAGAATTTTGATGAAGAAGCACGTCCAAAGCAGCCCTCCTTTCCCTCCTTAACCTCTAGCCTTCAATGGAGTCTTGGAGAGAGTTTCTTTAGAGAGAGAGATGAATTTTGAAGTGAGGGGATCTTGTCTAGGTCTAGGGTTTAAAACTAATTTAGTATAACCTAAAAACACCAAAATTATACACCTAGGGTCTTATAAGACTTGGGGTGTATTTACATAAAACACCCCAAGTTGGCAGCCTTAAGTCGTGCACTGGCAGGCCTCATCGACGAGACCTCCTCGACGGACCGTCACGTTCACCACGGACCGTCATGGGGTCCCGTCGAGGAACACTTGGCTCCAAATGGAGCCTGTCCAAGTTCAACTCTCTGTCACTCGCGACGCCCTGGGTCGACGGACCGTCCTGAGTGCAACGGACCGTCGCCATGGTCGTCGTGAGCCACTGATGGGCAGACTTTGCCCAAGTCTTGGGCCCTTCATCTAGGGCCCCTTGTGGGTCCTAGGTGGGGTCGTGCCCGGACGTCAAACCCCTAAACTAAGTCGTCTAGGTCTAAGGAACATCTGACGCATGTTTCAAGTAAAAACGAACACATAAAACTCATCCAAACTCGCCAAGACATACAAGTACATTCTAAGGCATACCATCCGAACGTCATGGACGTTTTTGGTCGATTGAACTCCAAACTTAACCAAACTTTGCACACTGCCTAAGGACACCAAACTAACTCCGTTTAACTTAAAATTAACTCAAGAAACAACCATGAGGCTCTAGTTCACCTTAGTTCATTTTTGGGGCGTTATAAAAGAGAAAAATGAAGTGAGGCTGTGGGGGTTCAATCCCACACCCTCTTAGTTAACACGGAAAGGACTAAGGAAAAAGAGTATAAAAGAAATGGGGTTGTGGGGGTTCGATCACACAACCTCTCGGTCCCTAAACGAAATAGAAGAAAAAGAGAAAATAAGGAAAAATGAAGTGAAGGCGTTGGGGCTCGATCTCGGGTCCTCAAGTCGTGTGGACCAAAATAAAATAAATGAAAAATGTAAGTGTTGCCCAAGGGATTCTAAATCGGGTTCCCTTGCCCAATTCCGTATTGATACATAAGTCATACGTGAATAAATATTCAACATAATGATGCCCACATAGATCGAAATCGAGATCTTGGCATACATACAAGATGCATAAGTCTTGTACCACATAATCTTAGGAAGATATGAATCACTTAAACGAACTATGAATGAAGCCTCATGGCTTGTATATATAGACCATAAGTATAGCATACGTTTAAAGTAAGTGAACCTAAGATGTATGTAATGAATTGATGTAACCCTAGATGGGTTAAGTACGAATGTAAAACACACTAAATGTCCAAGTGCATTGGCATATGATGAAATGATGAAATCCTAGAAGGGTTAAGTAAGAGTGTGAAACACACTGAATGACCAAGTGCATTGGCATATGATGAAATGAACATTCACGTAAAAGGGGTGAGTAATTATGAAAAGCAAATGTGCTAATGTTAATGAATGTGGTGACAATATGATAAGAGGGTAATGTGAAAGATGAGAGCAATCTCAAATGAGCCTAAGTAAATGTTACCAAAACGTACTCACCTATGAGTGTGTAAAGCTAATGAAGAGACCAGTCTCTATGAACACTCTAATGAAGAGACCAGTCTCTATGAACACTCTAATGAAAGTACTGAGATTAATGTATACTTAAGACTAATGATGAGATGAAAAATCATCTAATGAGCTATGATGTCCTCATACTAGAAGTCAGCTTCCATGACGTATGAGTTGAATGTAATGGAACTTTATACTGAGCACCGATAGGCTAGCTATGAGAGGTGATGCCTTCTTTCAGAAAGGGCGTAGGTTCACGTAACTCTCATATAATGAGACTGTCCGGCATGCCGGGTATGGGTCTCCTTATATATCCTAGTCTTCGAACCTATACTGTCAATATAGGGATCTGGCGGGGTTCAATTCCCATGTACGCTAGCATGTTTTGGGTCACTTTGGCCGGTGATTCCACCTCTTTTCGGTGTGGGGTAGACACTGGATTTCATGATGCTCACATGATCTATGTCGGTTAAAGTTAAAGTTCCCCATGAATGAATGAGGCCAGCCTCAAATGATGCACACAACGAAATGAATGATACCAAAGGTGTTAGGATAGAATAATCAAGAGGTGATCTAGACTTAAATAATGACACTAGGTCATTCTTGATCATTGCACAACAAACCCGATGAAAGTCTTAAACTACATCCTAGGTATAGCTGGTGTTAACACTAGCCTATGAATGAAATGAAATGAAGTACGTATGAATGAATGAAGAGTTTGCTAAAGAAGACTCCCTAGTTGAGGTCCCATATGTTGAGCCCTCATTTTTGGGAAGTTTTAATGTCAAGTCCATGATTCCAAGGTCTCATGGCATATGAATAAATTATATGAAAGATGTTATGTGTTATATGCAATATGTTATGTGTTATATGCAATATGTTATGTGATATGTGCAAGATGTTATGTGTTGTGTGCAATATGATACGTATGATGATGCATGTTACTCTCATGGCATGACTTTCCTAATCCAAATTTGGCAGGTCCACTAACTTTCCTAATCCAAATTTGGCAAGTCCACTGACTTGACTTTTCATAAATCATGTTGTTAGGAAAGAGCCATTCTTACTCATGCATGTCCTTGGTGTGTGCTTGCATATACCCATACTTAGTAAAAATGTGTACTAATCCCATTCAATATCTATTTTTAGGTGCAGGCACAGATAGACGTTAGAGCTTACGATACAATGCTGAAGCTATCCGAACGTGGAGCATTCATCCGGACTTGGTAGGCCCTCATGCATTCGAGGACGCTTGCCCATTTTATTATAGCTTATTTATAGGATTGAGCTAGTGGAGTATATTCCACTAGCGTTTCTTTCTCGTTTTATTTCAGACTTTGTATTGTGCCATTTTGGCAAAAATACGTTTAATGCAGTATTGAACTATTTCTTTCAGTTGATGATCTTAATGTTAGATGGTTGATTGTGAACGTTTATGAATTTAAATAGAACGACTTATATGCATGTTAAGAAATAAAAAGTTTCAAATTTTCCGCTAAAATTAACCTAGATGAAGTAAGAATAACGTATGTAGACTTGTCTGTGACCTCTGAGAGGTCAACAACACCGGTCTCGTCTGGGGTCTAGATTACGGTCGTGACACCCTTGTACTTATTTATTTGTTAACTGAACCCTTAAACTCAATGAAACACAATTTAATAAACCACTCTGACCATTGACCAGACTTATGTGGTATTAGGATGTCTGATTTGGCAAAAGTGTGTAACCAAAGGCGAGTGAGGAGCATTTTTACTTAAAAAATATTAAAATTATAAAAAAAATATTTTTATTTTTTAAAACTATTAATTAAAAATCTCCTTCTTCTTCACCCATTTTCCTTCACTCATTCTCCTTCTTCACCCAACCTTCTTTTTCTTTTTTACGACAATCTATTTTTATTTATTTAAATTATCTTGGGCACCTCATTCAATCAACTAATTTACCGACGGAGGGAGAGAGTGGCGTTGGCTGTGAGGTCGCCGAACAACCTTAGAGACACAGTGGAGTGAGAGAGAGGCCTGGTTGGTCAGCAAAGCAGAAAACAATGTGGGTGAAAGTGCAAGGATTTAATCATGGCATCAAAAATGGTGATGGTCTGCGACGGAGATAAGGTGCAAATGGTGATAGTTTCGGCTAGATCTGGTGTGGTGGCTTAGATTGTTGGTTTTGTGAGGTTGGAGTAGGAAAGAAAAATGATCGTGACGTGTAGCAGAGATGAAGGCAGGTAAAGGAAGGAATATCAGTGATTTCGTTGACAACAATGGCGACGGCGGCGACGGTTTGGCTAGAAATGGGAGAATTTGTAAAGAGTTGTACTTTAAAGGCAACCTACTTTAAATAATTTAATTAATTTTTTATTATCTTACCTTTATTAAACAATTTTGATTAACAATTTTTAAAATAATTATGACATGGCTTTGATATATCTGATGTGTATTTGACATGTCATTGAATTAAAGGAGCGTGAGCTACACACATGGTTGGAGGGGTTTAAAAGACTTATTTTGATTGAGTTCAAGAGTTCAGTTGACAAATAATTAAGTAGAATGGTTCACAATACAAACGCATACGAGTATAAGGATCCACCAGACCATTTTGCCTTTTGATTTTGTTGCAAAGAAATTACTCAGTCCAAGCTACTAATGCACTTGCTTTTTAAAAGAGATCATTTTAAAAAAGGAAAAATTATGTGAATAAGCAAACATCTACTAGTTAATTAGTTACTATTATTACAGTTTGGCTTAATTACAATTCACGACCACTTAGTTATGATTGCGCGGCTCAGTTTTTAGTTTTGTATAATTTGTACGTTTTGTATAATATAATTGTATAACTTTTGTATAATGTAATTTGTATAAACTTTTTAAAGTTCAAATATTAATATTTGTATGAATTAGTTATTTCGAGTTTATACAAAAATAACAGAATTATATAAATGTATCCGCGGATTATACAAATCCTGAATTTATAAATGAGGCAGCTTAAACCATACTACAACCCGTATATATACAAAGTATAATTATGAAATATAATTAAATTTATTATAGTGGCTATTTGCGAAAATTCCCTTTTAAAAATATTTATTTCTCCATTGTATATATACATTAAATTATATGAGCATATAATGAAACCTTCCAAAAGTTGTTTTAGATAATTAATTAGAGTGTCAATAGTTGGAGGTCATGATTTTCTACTCTTACAATAATTTAAGGCCAAACTCATAAAGAAATTTCTAAATTTGTTGGGGTTTTTTTTTCCAGGTACTTCAACTACGTCATTTTCCTATTGAGTCATTGAACCACCCAGAATTTGTTCCTCTTAAATACTGTTGGCTGATTTTGATCGGCTGTTCTATTGTAAATGCCTTCAATTGTATTCGTATTGTAATAATTTTGATTGAAGGAATGACGACAAATTGTGTGTTATTATCATTTGTTTCTAATGTATTCAAATGACTTGAAGTAAAACACAATTATTCTCGAACGATTTCAGTATCAATTGGACTAATGAGTTCTGGAACAACATATGTATCCTCTATCAATACCCCTCACAAAATCTGGTTCCACATCAGCTAACAGATTTTAAAAGGAACAATTATGGGTGGTTCAATGATTCAATAGGAAAATAACATAGTTAAGGTACCTGAGAGGGAAAACTCAACAAGTTTAGAAATCTGTTTATGTATTTGATCATAATTTAAACTGTTAAATTAAATTGTTTACCTAACAAAAATTTAACTAATAATTAATAGTGCACTTTACCTAATTAATCAAATATATTCGAATAATTAATACGACTATCATATTAGAAATTCTATTCCACAACAAGTATCACGTTATTGTGTATAATCAAAGTGATGGGACAAAGAAATTCTATTCCACAAGTATCACGTTATTGTGTATAATCAAAGTGATCGGACAAAGAGGATCCTTTAACAATAGATTTAAGTACACGAAAGAATATGGTATAGTGGATCATAAGGTTGTCTTTTCTTAATTAAAATCTTAAATTTAAGTTTTGGGTATGAAAATATTCTTAAAAGAGAGTACTACCTCTAATGGGGGTTTATTTGGTGTGAATTTAAATTAATCGGACTCTTATATAAATATCAGACATCGGATGATTTTTACCTTTTTTTTCATGTCTAGCCACATTGATATATACTATATATATTTTTATATATATACACACACTATATTACTTCACAACCAATTTTTTCAAATAAAAATCATATATAATGTCTAACTTTGGAATCTGTCATTGAATAAAATATTTTTTTCCATATATTAGTTAAAATAAATATATTTGATATAACTATTCGAAATATGAAACTTATTAGTCTATTAATCCAATCACCTAGGGGTCATTAAAAAGAAAATTACTCCTTACTCAAGATTCGGATTAAAAAACTCGAGTGAAGAGATAGTGTTTATTCTTATAATAATATAACCACATACCCTTAATGTCCTCCCTTAATCACTCTTTAATGTTTATTATAATAAGACTCTATACCTATAATTTTGATAATTGCGTTAAGTAGCTATAGTTTCATTTGCTATGGATATCGCGGTTTGTATATTATTTCGCTTGCGAATATACGATTATAGTATGTATATACAATTTTTGTATTTATACATTTAGAATTTTTTTAGTACTCCGTTAATTTATATATTTCGCTTGTCAATATACAAACAAGATAATTTATAGTATAAATTTCTCATAAATCGTATCAAATAGCTAGAGTAAGCATATATAGAATTTAAATTTATAAAATCAAGAGCCACAATATACAAATCAGACGAATAACAACACTATTGAAAAAATAGTAGCCGGAAATTATAATTTTCATAAAGTATAGCTATAATACCTAATATAGGCTAAATGTTTATCCTTCTACGTAATTATCCCTTTTATATAAGAAACCACCGTTCAAATCAAAACTCATAATTTTAAATTCAGCACTAAAGACAAATGACCTTCTTTTTATAATATATCATTCGATATTTAAATTTACTGATTCAATTAATTGAAAATATATATAGTACTTCTCATAAAAAATTAGTCTAATAGATTAAATTCCTCTTTAATTTCACACCTTACCTTCCTTGAAAGAAGGCATTTCATTCAAGTGTGAAAAGAGGAAATATATTATATTGTGGTTGGTGAAAGAAAGAAAAAGCTACTTTTATACAAAGAAATTAAATACTCCAAACATGTAGGTAAATATTAATAATATTAATATAGAAAAACAAATTAGTCTAGAACTAGATAAAGTGATAGAGTGATGTGGTGGGGGTGGGGGGTCAAGAAAATTCAGCTACCCAAACCAAACTTTAGAAACTTTGAATACGTCCAAGTGCCATGAATCAAACTTTTCAACAGTATAAAATACATTATTAAAAAATCACTAATTTTCAACGAGTGTTTTTATCAAAATATAGCAAAAATATAAAATTATTGATAGAATATTCATTCGTATAATAATGGATGTAGAGTGTAACCACTAACCTATGAATAGATCGAAACTTAATAGTTTTTTGTCGATATTTATAAATATCTGTTTTCAATAGTTATGTTGATATATAAATTAAACTTGAAGTCGTTATAAAGATTCATAAACTATAGCCAATTGTCGATAGACTAAGTAAGAGATTTTGGTTGGAAATTAGTGTTTTAGTTGTGTTTAAAATGTATTAATTAATCTAATTAAGGACATTGATAAAATCATGAGAATTATTCTTTTTAGAGTAATTGTAATATATATGTTCCTTTAATTGTATAGACATGCAAAATCTGTTTAGTTTTTTTTTTTTTTAATCTCATGTTTGTCCATTTGAGCGTTATGTAATTTAGGTAGTTTTAGAACTATTCTTCATATACTTGTTATTTCCACTGATATATATATATTTAATAATTTTATTTGAAATAAATCGATGAAAAGAAATTACCTCATATATATTTTTTTTATCTCTTTTAAAATTTTGAACATTAATTAATTAATCTTTTGCAACTTAATTTTACCTTCATTGATTACTATACCACATCATTCATAAATATTGTTCTCATTTTATAAAATGATTAGTTTATATTTAAAAAATTTTACATGGAGCATCTTTTTTTAACTACTCTGCTGTAGATATTACGCCTTATAAAATCCAATATAAATTATTTTTTTAGATAGAAAAACACAAAAAGTCAATAAAGTATTATTGTTTCTAACGAAAAATCCAAAAGGAAAAGCAATTTGCACATTAGATACTTATTTAAATTAAATGTTAAAATAAGGAATAAAGTAGCATAATTTCAAGCTCCTCTTAGTTGAATGGAAAATACAAAACAAACTTTGCAAGAATATATTTTGGAAGAAGATAAAGTATTACTCTCTCCGTTCGGTATTGTTTGTCATAATTTTTATTTTTAAAGTCAAACAATAAAAATTTTGACTAATATTTTAAGATGATTTTTTTTTCATATTAATATGCAAAAAAATTTATAATTTATAGTACTTTTCATATAGTTTTAGAATATCTTTTTTTTTTGTTTAAAATATCAAATTAATGTTATCTAATTTACCTTTGAAAATTAAGTCAGCGCAACATGACAAATAATTCCGGACGAAGAGAGTATGACTTTATCCACATGGACACAACCATTATATCATCTTCATTACTATTAAATTGCTTCCTAATATAATTGTGTGGTCAACATTGTTGCCAATTGTTAGAATCAGTAGTTAGTAGTTAGTTAATAGTAGTACAGTTAGTTACTGTTTCATTCTGTTAATTAGTTTGTTAATTAGTCTGTTAATATTGTTCATTCTATTACTAGTTAGTTAACTCAGATTTTGTTAATCAACTATGAGCTGTCAATCTTGTAACTATAAATATACTGGTTGAGGATCACACTTTGTGGGTGAATGCAATTAACATCAATAAAATTCTCTCTTCTTCACGTTTTGTTCATCAATGAACTGATGAGCTTGTTAGCTAACAGTTTTCTCATGGTATCAGAGCATTGAACAAATCGATGCTGGTTGTGTATAATCAAAGTTGTTAGACGATTTTTTAGAGTCTTCTTCTTCATCTATTCTTGTTCAAGCATTCATCAATGGCGATTCTCAAAATTGATCAAAATGATCCTCTGTACATTGGACCATCAGATGCTTCAGGAGCTGTGTTGATTCCCATAAAATTGACTAGATCTGAGAATTATGGGATCTGGAGCAGGTCGATGAGGATTGCATTATTGGGGAAGAGAAAATTTGGTTTTGTAACTGGAGCTTGTACAAAAGAATTATACAAGGATGAATATCATGAACAATGGGAAACATGTAATGTGATTGTATTGTCATGGATAATGAATACTGTTAGTGAAGAATTACTTAGTGGAATTGTGTATGCAACTACTGCCTTTTCAGTTTGGGCTGATCTGAAGGAAAGGTTTGATAAGGTGAACAGAATGAGGATCTATCAATTACATAGGGAAATTAACACTCTTACTCAAGGTACGGATTCTGTATCACACTACTTCACTAAATTGAAAACATTATGGAGTGAATATGATGCTGTGATACCAAGCCCTAGTTGTACGTGTCCTCAATCAAAAGATTATGCTGATCAAGTACAACAACAAAGATTAATTCAGTTTTTAAGTGGTCTGAATGACTCATATGATCAAGCTCGTAGACAGATCCTGTTGAAGGGAGTAACACCTTCTATTAATCAGGCCTATGCTATGGTCATTGAAGATGAAATTCAACACTTGTCAGTTGTTGTTAATGCAGTAGATAAACCAGAATCAATAGCATTGAATGTAGGCAAAAATCAAGGAAGAGAGTATTATAAAGGAAAGAAGTGTGAATTTTGTCATTTCACTGGTCATACTAAAGAAAACTGTTACAAGTTGATTGGTTATCCAGAAGATTGGAAGCAAAGAAAGAAGTCAGGATCAGGCTATGGCAACACACGCAATGCATCAAGCTCCACTAATGGTGGAAGTTATGGTAGACAGTCTTTTGCTAATAATCTGAATTTGAGAAATGCAGGAAATTCTAGTGACTATAGTGGACAACACTCAGCAAACAATGTGTCTGGTAATCATTATGATCATTCTCAAGGACCTTCCACTAGCCAAGATGAAAGTAGGGCCTTCTTAGCAAAAGGTCATGTATTCACAGATCAAGAGTACAAGCAGATAATGAACATGTTAAACAAATAATGGCAGGACACTAAGCAGGTCAATATGGCATGTATAACTACTTGTTTGTTGTCAAATAATTTTACTCAAGACTGGATCATAGACTCAGTTGCAACTCATCACATTATAGCAGACAGATACTCATCAACAAAGAGTCAGGAATTAGCTAAATCACACAAGAACCAGGTACATTTACCTACAGGGGGAAAGGTAGATATTAGTCACATTGGAGAGACATCTGTATTTGATAACAAGACTGTGAAGAATGTCTTACATGTTCCAGACTTCAAATTCATCCCGTTGTCAGTCTCAAAAATTACAAGGGAGTTGTCTTGTTTTGTATCATTCTATCCTGATTTTTGTGTCTTTCAGGACCTCTTCAGTGGCAAGGTAAAGGGGATTGGTAAAGAAGATGGAGGTTTGTACATGTTCAAGGGTAAGATTCCAACACAACACAAGCAAGAAATTTCATGTCAGGAGAAAGTAATGACTTCACAAGCAATGTTAGATGATGTAAATCTGTGGCATAAGAGGCTTGGACACCCTTCTGCACAAGTCTTGAAGTCTTTGAAACTAGTTCACAACAATAAAGACAGTGAAGTACTCTCTAAATGCTCCATTTGTCCATTAGCTAAGCAAACTAGACTTGTTTTTCCTATTAGTAGCTCTAGAGCATCTGTAAGTTTTGCTATTGTTCACATGGATGTTTGGGGTCCTTATAAGGTCCCTACTATGGATAAGAAACACTATTTTCTAACAATTGTAGATGACTATAGTAGGTTTGTATGGACTTACATGTTGCAACTGAAATCAGAAACTATTGTGGCCATCAAAAGTTTTCTGTTAATGGTCAAGACTCAATTTGATTCTCATGTTATGATTGTGAGGTCGGATAATGGTACTGAATTCTTTAATTCCCAGTGCACAAAGTTGTTCCAAGAACTAGGTATCTTGCACCAAAGTAGTTGTCCTCACACACCTCAACAGAATGGTGTAGTAGAGAGGAAACACAGACATATTCTCAACACTGCTAGAGCTATTAGATTTCAATCACACTTGCCTATTAGATTTTGGGGATATTGTATTAAGGCTGTTGTTTACTTAATGAATAGGCTACCTTCATCTGTCATTGATAACAAAAGCCCTTATGAAATGCTTCATAACAAACAACCCTCTCTCTTACATTTAAGGACTTTGGGATGCCTTTGTCATGCCTTAGTTTTACCAAAGGGAGATAAATTTGCAAAAAGGTCATTTCCTGCTATTCTAATAGGATATTCAGAACTTCAAAAAAGGTATATACTGCTAGACATCAAGAACAACAAAATTTCTGTACACAGGGATGTGATTTTTCAGGAGGATATTTTTCCATTTGCAATGGTGACATCTCAGTCACAATCATCAGATACTATTCATGATTCTCCTTTACAGCTGGATAAGTATTGTGATTCAAATGATGAAAATGCTGAAGATTTTCATAGTAATGACAATGTTGTGATAGACAGTGGAAGTGCTCAAAATGATAGTGAAGTTCAAGAAGAAATCACTTGTGAGAGTTCTTTATTACAAAATGGTTCTGATGATCCTATACAAGATCCTATTGTGACTCCAGATCCTCCTATTAGAAGGACTACAAGAATTACTAAGGAACCTACCTGGCTGAAAGACTATGCTACTGATAGCAAGAAACAAAGCAGTATTAGGCATCCTTTGATTAATTCTCTATGCTATGACAAACTGGCATCATCTTATAAAGGATATTTGAGCAGAATGTCTGATTATGTGGAACCCAAACATTTCAAACAGGCTGTAAAGGATGCTAGGTGGATACATGCTATGACACAAGAGATACAGGCTCTTGAAGATAACAAAACTTGGATAATAGTTGATCTACCACCAGGGATGCATACAGTGGGATCAAAATGGGTGTATAAGGTTAAATATAAAGCAAATGGGGAGGTGGAAAGATTCAAGGCCAGGCTAGTGGCCAAAGGCTATAGTCAGCAGGAAGGACTCGATTATCATGACACTTTTTCCCCAGTTGCCAAAATGGTAACAGGCAGATGTGTAATTGCTTGGCAGTATCCAAGGGTTGGAACCTATATCAGATGGATGTATATAATGCATTCCTGCAAGGTGATCTGGATGAGGAGGTATACATGGAAATGCCTGAAGGTTTCAGAAAGCCAGGTGAGACAAAGGTGTGCAAGTTGCTTAAGTCCTTGTATGGGCTTAAACAAGCCTCTAGACAATGGAATTTGAAGCTCACCAATGCCTTATTAACTGCTGGTTTCACGCAGAGTGCGCATGATTACTCTCTTTTTACCCTTAAAAAGGATGAAGGACTTGTCATTGTTTTAGTTTATGTTGATGATTTGTTGATAAAAGGCAACAATGGACAAATGATTATAACAGCCAAGGAGAATCTACATCAACAGTTCAAGTTAAAAGATCTAGGTGAACTAAAATACTTCTTAGGTGTTGAAGTGTTAAGGTCTTCTAAGGGAATTATTTTGAATCAAAGGAAGTATATTTTAGAACTCATTTCAGATGCAGGGCTCATTGGTGCCAAGCCTGCTCCCACTCCTCTTGAATCAAACTTGAGACTTACTTCAGTAGAATATGATTTAGCAAATGGTGTTATTGAAGATGAGGTTCTTCATGATATTACATCTTACCAGAGATTGGTTGGAAAACTTCTTTATGCCAACATCACAAGACCTGATATAAGCTATGCAGTACAAACTCTCAGCCAGTTTATGCAGTCTCCTAAAAGGTCACATTGGGAGGCAGCTTTAAGGGTAGTTAGATACTTAAAAGGTACAGTGGGTCAAGGTGTTTGGTTACAGACTAAACCTTCCACTATGCTAACTTCTTGGTGTGATTCAGATTGGGCTAGTTGTCCAAATACTAGAAGATCTGTTACAGGATTTGTGGTAAAGTTTGGTGACTCTTTAGTATCTTGGAAATCTAAGAAGCAACACACTGTCTCCAGAAGCTCAGCTGAAGCTGAATATAGAAGCATGGCTTCAGCTGTGTCTGAAATTACTTGGTTGTTGGGCTTATTTACTGAGTTGGGAGTACCAATTCAAGTGCCTATAACTCTTTTTAGTGATAGTAAATCAGCTATTCAGTTGGCTGCTAATCCAGTTTTCCACGAGCGAACAAAACATATAGAAATTGATTGCCACTTCATCAGAGACAAGATCAAAGCAGGGGTGATTGAGACTGTGCATGTTCCTACTCAGCATCAAGTTGCTGATCTATTGACAAAAGGATTAACTCAAGCTCAACATTTGCATCTTCTCAGCAAGCTTGGTGTGCTTAATGTCATGCACCCTTCAGCTTGAGGGTGTGTGTTAGAATCAGTAGTTAGTAGTTAGTTAATAGTAGTACAGTTAGTTACTGTTTCATTCTGTTAATTAGTCTGTTAACTAGTCTGTTAATACTGTTCATTCTATTACTAGTTAGTTAACTCAGATTCTGTTAATCAACTATGAGTTGTCAATCTTGTAACTATAAATATACTGGTTGAGGATCACACTTTGTGGGTGAATGCAATTAACATCAATAAAATTCTCTCTTCTTCACGTTTTGTTCATCAATGAACTGATGAGCTTGTTAGCTCACAGTTTTCTCACCAATATACTAACTCCATAAATTCATTAGGGGTACATCATCGAGTTAGTTCGAATTTTTTAAATATCGAATTAAAATATCAGTATTGAACTTTTAAATGTTTAAGTCAAAACCTTTTCTTTTGGGTTTTGTCTAGTGAAATATTCGTACAAATATATAATTAACTTGTGCTCCTAATGTTTCTTTAGTTCAACCAAAATACAATCATTTAAGGTGTATTTTTTTTTAAAATAACACAAAATATGAAATGAGTGATGACGCTAAAATATTCTAACAACAAATAATAATAAAAGAGCATAAAATAAATATTACAAATTAATAAGTCATAATAAAATTGATTATAATTTTAAAGTACTAAGTCATACCAAAATAAGTCTAATAAGTACGGAGTAATTACATGATTAAACATTAAAAAAAACTTAAAATTTGACATATATTTTAAATGTCTAAACCAATTAAGAACTAAAAAGCAAATATTCAACAATATATTGTTATCATTCTTAGTTGTTGATTTTTTTGGTTAGCATTAGTATTAATTTGATTTTGAATTGAGTTTTTTTTCATATTACTAATATCTATAGACTATTCAAAGTTTTAAGTCTAAGAAAACTTGAAAAATACGTTAAAAGATAAAAATTATAAAAAAAATATAAGTATATTTAACAATTATATCAAAGTAAATATTGTTATGTATAAAATAGATTTTAAAAATTATATATATATATAAATCAAGTTGATTTGACTCAGGTTGATTTTTTTTTTATAGTTAAAATCAAACCAACCCAAGTATTGTCGAATTTTTTCAATATCAAATAAAGTTGAACCAAATCATTAATCAGATTTTTTTCTAATTTGACTCAATTTGTAATTTGATTCGATTTTTTACATCCTCATTCGTCGCTATTCTTTGATTGTTCAGAAGATAAAGCCGCTCATATCTAATAGATTAGAAAGTTAGATACAATAAATTCGATAAAAAATATATTAACTTTAATTTGAGAAAAACAATTGTAATTTTTTTTATTTTATATAATATCATTTAGTGCACCAACTCAATTATCGTTACCTACGTTTCCATACAAGCAAAAATTCTTTAGTCAAATACCTTTGATTAGAAAAAAGGACAGTGGCCCTACAAACAATTAATACTAAATTATCAATATATATATTGATTTCCACTTGTACTGCTTATTTTCTCCCAACAAATCTAGAGTGATAGTTACTCAAATGGACTTTTTCTTTTAATGTGGTTTAGTAACAATAGATTTCTTTTATCATCACAAAAATATTTAGTAAATAATTGAACTAATGCCATAGTATTTAGAGTCACTAAAGTCATTAACAATATTTATATAAAGTAAACAACAACAACTATATATAAACAGTAAAATTCATAGAAATAAAGAGAATATTTTCGAATTAATAATTGCTCTGCTAAATATATTATAGCGATAACTATATTACTGCTAAATACTTATCACAAAATTCTTTATTTATTATAATATATTAATTAATGTATCAGATAATTGAACAGTAAATGAAACATAATACAATTCAATTCTAGTACAGTACCAAATTTGAAACATTTCTATTCCTAACTTTTGAGAATTTTTTTGAGTCTTAAGAATAATAATCTCAACCCAAGTGGGACCAAATTTTGAATAATTTTGCAAGTAACTACTTGTAGTTGTTTCTACATTAAATATATATTGAATAAGTAACATTTTTATGCTCACACGTTTGTATAGTCAAAATAATACACGTAGCATTGAGGTATTTTACACAAAGAATGCAATATAATGATATATTATCCAAATTCAAACAAAGAGTTCAAGTCAAACAACTAAATAATTACATAATAATTTAGGTCATATACAATGATATGTTTATAATGCCTAAATAACTAACTTTACTCTATCAATAATGAGATTACTTTATTGTTGTTATATGTTAACTTAACATGATTGATTTTGAAGATAAAATTAACTATAATTAAAGGAAGGGATTTTGAAAATTATACCGTATAAATAAGGTAGAAATAGTACTTTTCTTTTGTTCATATTAGATACTTAGCAATAACATAATAACATATCTAGTGCAACAAATAGAATATAAATCTAATAATATAATTCTTACATCGTGAAAATAGAGATAATATTATAAAATTTTCCTAAAGACTCTCTGCACTCAAGTGCTTCAAACCAAAATATTTATGAAAAAGTGAAACAATAAAAAGAATACGTCAATTTAGGAAAGTAGTACATAGATTCAAAAGAACAATAATAACAAGAAAATAATGTAGTAATTAAAATACAATAGACAACAAATAAATAAAAAATATCAAAGTAAGAAACATCATGTATAAAACTAATATATACTAGCTACAACATACCCAATCAACCTTTTTTAGATAATTATCCAAAAAATGAAGAAAATATTATAAAAAATAATTTTTCTTATTGAATTCTACGCGACACGAATTCATATTTAAATGAAGAATATATTCACATCTTATAAATTCTTTACAAAGTCAATTTATTCAATTAGAGATCTCATTTATCCATCACGGCCACAAATTATATATATATATATATATATATATATATATATATATATATATATATGACTTTCTCATTCTACTACTACTATGTAAGAAGATGTAAGCACAATACAAAAGTTTCATTCTTTTGACACAAAAAAAAATTCAAAAGAAAGAAAAAAAAGTTATCTTTGCATTTCTCATGAACTTCGGAGTCGTGTTAGGTTTCTATTGTTGGGGTTGGGAGTTCTTAACTGCCCTTCTTCTTTTCTCCACTCTTTCTTCTATCTAACTAAATAATTTTAATAATTTTCTACAATTTTTTTTTTCAAAAATTCCAAAAAGGGGTTGATCATTTTGTGTTTCTCTACTCATTTCACCAATTTTCTTGGGAAAAAAAATTACAAAAAAAGATCATTTTTTGTGTTTAATTTCTTGTTTTTTTAACAATTTTCTAGGTTTTCAAAAACTCCAATAACAAAACAAACCAAAAGGGGTTGTTTATTTTGTGTTTCTCTACTCATTTTACCAATTTTCTATATATATTTTTTTGTTATGGGGGTATTAGAAGAAGGTCAAGTAAGTGATGAAAAGAGTTTGTTAGAGTATGTTGTGATGAAGAAGTCATCACCATCACCATTTTTATTGAAAACCTACATGTTGGTGGAAGATCCGGCGACCGACGACGTCGTTTCTTGGAATTCCGATGGATCGGCGTTTGTTGTATGGCAGCCGGCGGAATTTGCAAGGGATTTGTTACCTACACTCTTCAAACATAACAACTTTTCAAGCTTTGTCCGACAACTTAATACCTATGTAAGTTTTTAATATATTCGTCCTCAATATTTATATCACATCAATATTTTTAGGAAAACTTTCACATATAACCACTTAGAAATAATTAATTACTCTCCATAGCTATAGTTGATAATTATAATTTGTAGCTACATGTTATATAGAGAAGAGGGGCGAGCGAGACTGGGAGAGAGAGGAGATAGGTGAGAGAGGGGGAAAAGACTGGGAGAAATATGAATTGTATATGTATATTGGTTAGATAATTGTATATTATACATATATATTTGTATATATGGCAAGAGAGATTGGAGAGGGAGGAGAGAGGCGAGCGAGACTGGGAGAGAGAGGAGAGAGAAGAGAGAGAAGAGAGGCGAGCGAGATCGAGAGAGGCGAGAGAGAGAGGGCAGAGAGTGGGAGAGAGGTGAATTGTATATGTATATAATTGTATATAACTGTATATTATACATATACATTTGTATAAATGACAAGCGAGATTGGGAGAGGGAGGAGAGAGGCGAGCGAGATTGAGAGAGGGAGGAGAGAGGGCAGAGAGTGGGAGAGAGGTGAATTGTATATGTATATAGGTTAAAAAATTGTATATTATACATATGTATTTGTATATTTTGGTGAATTATACATATACAAACATGACTAATTATACAAACTCGAAGTCAACCCACGTAATTAATGTATAATTTTAGTCGCGAGTGATAATTATAGCAAACTATAGCTATGATGAGTAATTAAATAGTATAAGTTTGCTTAGCCGCGTAATTTTCCCATATTTTTAATATATTCATCTTAAATATTTACATCATATCAATAAATATAACATAAGTTCTTAATATATTCATCTTGAATATTTACATCAGATCAATGAATATAACATAAGTTTTTAATATATCCGTCTTGAATATTTACATCAGATCAAAGAATATAACATAATTGTTTAAACCCTTTTAAAACATATAATAATATTAGGAAAACACATTTTTTTCGGTAAAAATGTTATTTGCGTTTTGTGTTTGTATCAGATCGAAGAATATAACATAAGTGTTTAAACTATTTTAAAACATATATTAAGAAAAAACATGATTTTCTCCGATGAAAGTCCATTGGAAATGTGCTTTTCGGAAACTATTTCGATGATATATTTATAGTTGCCGACAAATATATCCATTGAAAAAAACGTGTTTTTAATAAATTAAACACGTGTTGAATTAATTTTTTATGTTTGTCCAAAAGTTATTCCCTACAACAAAAAATCCTTTAAGAAAATAAATCGTTTTCTCGTTTTAATTTGTGATTTATTAAAAATCAATTTATTTTATTTAGTTTTCTTTTTTAATTTTAAAGATTGAATTTATTTTCCGACTGTCAACAAAATAAGTTTTTTTTTAATTAAATACATAGAAATTAAATTATTAATCTATATATATTTGGTAATGAAAAAGTATTGAACTAGTCGATGTAATAATAATCACATGTAGTTTGAGGAGTTTAATTCTTTTGATTATATAATAAAATTTAATTGTTGGCATCTTAAAGTAAAAAAGATTTAAAGAAAACAACTTAATTCTTGTTATTATAAGTAATACAAAAATTAAGATCACAAAGGATTTTTTGTGGGCTCAACTAATAGAATTAGATGTTATGATTTTGGAGTAGACATTAAAATAATGATTATATTATTGACATTAATCATACTAGCTAAGAGCTTAGGTTAATCATTATGATTATTATAGCTTATCAGGATAAGATGCATGCATTGCTAATTGTCAAAAGTACTCACAAAATAGTTAATCACTTTGGATTAAGTTTGTCTTATTTGTACACTTTTCAATTAACATGCGTAATAATAGTGTTTTCAATAATTAAGTGGAAAGGTAGTGGAGATTAAAAAAGTGCACTATTTTTCATGGATTAATTAAGAAGCCTCTCTTTTTTTAGGCAATTATTATTTAAGTTTGAGATGAGTTTTTCATTTTTTTGGATGGAATGTTTATTTTTCATATGATTGTTTTAAATTTATTCTAACCACCCATTTTGCATAAATAACATTAGGGTTTTCGTAAAATTACAACAAGTCGATGGGAGTTCAGCAACGATAAGTTTAAAAAGGGCGAAAAGAATTTACTCCGTGAAATTCGTCGAAGAAAAGCTTGGACAAATAGGCAACAACCAAACAACAAGAAAAACAATATTATAGAAGAAGATCAAAGATCATCATCATCAACTTCATCATCATCTGAATATATAAATCTTGTCGATGAAAATAAAAGGTTGAAAATGGAAAATGGAGTCCTTAACTCTGAGCTTTTACTCATGAAAAACAAGTGCAAAGAATTAATGAATATTGTTACAATATTTGCCAAAAATCCAGAGAAAGAAGAAGAAAAAAAGCCAATGTTATTTGGAGTAAGATTAGAAGTTAAAGAAGAAATGGAGAGGAAAAGAAAAAGAGTTGAACTTAATGAAATAGCTAGTGTTTTTCTCTCTCAATTATGCAAATAAAGTAGAAATTTAGAGAGAAAAATCAAGTGGTTATTTAATAATAAATATATGTAATAGTTGTACTATGTGATTTGTATTATTTCATGCAAATTAGTAAGTATTAATTAGCATGTAGTGACTAGTAATTAAGTGGAGATATATACCCAAGTTGTATAAATTTTGCAAGTGTTTATTTGCACGTGAAATGTTAATACGAATTTCCAATTAATCATTTGCTTTTCTAATCTATGCATTCCAAGTTAATTTGCTAAGTTTTTTAGCCATAGTTAGCATATATCTCAAATGTACATGTGTATATATATATATATATCGACTGTTAGAACATGTTATAATGATATGTCGATCAGTATTGTTTGGGCTAAAATATTGCAAAGAGTGGTCAAAGCTTTAATATGTATGAGAAGTAATACTCGATTTATATATACAATATAATTTTTTATGAAGAGTGTTCAAATAATCACCCTTCGTCAGCTGTAACTTTGTCTCTGATATTAATATTTTATATTTTGATATATTTCCTTTGTTTACTTTTACTTGTTCATTATTCTAAAATTTGATGTTTATTTTTATTTATTTAATTTAAAAAATAAGAATTAATTAACTATTATATATCTATTTTATTCTTATTATTAAATATTATTCACAATTAAAAATAATATGGTAAAATTATCATTTTATTTATTATTTTTTTGGAGAATTTGTCAAGTTAAATATAAATCAAATAAAATATGAATGGATAAAGTAACATTCAAACTTCTGCAAAACATCAAAATAAACATGTCATTGCATGAAATTATGGAAATATAGAGATGGTCAAAATCTTAGAAATTTTATATTCTGTAATTGATCATAGATTCAAAATTCAACTTTTATGTGGGACATGAAAAAGAAGAAAATGACAAAACAATGTTCAATGAAATTGAAATACATAACACAAATAGGATATTGTCTTCTATATACATGATCATTTATATTTTTAAAAGAACATTTATTGTGATGAAATAAATTAAAAGTTGCCTTCAAAAAAGAAGACTTGACTATTTTGATCATATCAAAAAGAAGAATTTATAGACCAATATAAGATAAACTTTTGAAGAATTTGAAAGTCATGATAAGAATTTTGAAAGTTTGACTAAGAGGCTGTTTGGATTAGCTTAAAAGCTGATCAAATTGACTTAAAAGTTGGTTTTTGACTTATTTAAGTGTTTGACAATTCTCTAAGTGACTTATTTTAAGTTAAAAGTTAAAAATTGAGGAAGTTTTTTTTTTTTAAAACTTAAAAGCTCTTTTAAGTTGACCAAATATTTTACCTTTTTGCCCTTATTTCTTTTATTTTTATTTTTATTATTATTATTATTATTATTTATTATTTATTATTATTATTATTATATTATTTATTATTATTATTATTGTTATTTTTTTTATTATTATTATATATTATATATTATTATTATTATTAAATTAATCAACTTTTATCATGTTAACAACTTTTAAGGGTATTTTAGACATTTTGATTAAAAAAAGTGTTTACCAACTCTTATTTACCAAACACATCAACAACTTTTTTTTTAACTTCAGCACCTTTATCTAAACACATAACTACTTATTTTAAAAATAAGTTCCAGCACTTTCAAAAGTACTTTTTAAAAGCTACTTTTTTTAAGCCCATCCAAACGGGCTCTAAATATTAAAATTATTTGCAAAGTTGGAATTTAAATTTATAAATAGTAACTTGTTATCGAATTCATAACTCATTAACTTAATCATTGTTTCCAATATTAAACACATATATATTTGATGAACTTTAATACAAATTTTAAGAAAAAAATATTGAAGTCATACCTAATATTATAGCTCCATCAAATAATGATCTCTCAAATCATAACAAAATGATTTTACTTAGGATGACAACACATTTGTGCAAAATAATTTTTTCTCTCTGCCCTCTCCCCTCCAAAGGCCAAGGGAGAAACTGTATTTCCTCCGTCACTTTTTTACGAGTTTCATATTAGAACTATTAAGTGCAATTGTATTTCCTATTTGAGCTATCACAAACTATTTATCAAAATAACTAGATCAAGTGTTTGAATTATACAATCGCTAAAAAGCGCATGACACTTAATTTGCTCATAAAATTCTATCCATGACTCATTAATTTTTAGGTGCGTTATGATAAATAGTTAGTAATAGTTGGTTATTAATAGTATTATTAGTAATTCACCTAGTATCGTATTCTTCAATTTTACTATTACATGTTTTTTTCTTTACTTAATTTATTATACTATATTTATGTTAGCTATTGTTCTTTTCAAAGTCCATCTTGTTGCAATCTGAATGAACAAAAACAAATAAATTTTGGCTAATGTGATGAAGATACCAATTAATTTCCATTATTTGTTATATGTTTCACTTGAGTCGAGGGTTTAGACATCGAAAACAACATACTTCTCTACCTTCACAAGATAGAGGTAAGATTGCGTATACATTACCATTTCCGGTCCCCACTAATCGTATGTGTATGTTTTGTTGTAGTTTAGGTAGAAAACTCGCAAAAATGATAGTTTAGATGTGTTTTCGACCATTATATGTCGTTGAAATAGAAGAAATTGACCAAGTGCTAGTATGTTATAATAACTTGAATATATATAAACATGTTACATGATTGAGAATTCATCATGAAGTCCATCTAATTCTCCTTTAAGACTATGTTGTTGAATGATCAAAACAGATGCAGTTACTGAGAAATCAGAAGCTGATAGAATATCACCAATAGGACCTAACTCAGGACATTCTTCCCAATCACTCATCCCTACTGTTAACACTGAATTAACCCGCCCTCCCCGTCCCACGATAAACAAACCATATTGCCCTTCTAACGACCTTAATGTCGAAAATGTCTGTCCAGAATTTACTAGGTATTTCTCAATGTAAGCAACACGTCCACCAGCAACATGTTTGTCGTAAAACTCAGCAAAACACTCATCATCTATCTTCATTTCTTCTAAATGTTCACTAGTATTCAATTTTGCTTTACTAATTCTTGAGGATACACTATCTCCCGCGGCTTCTAACAAGAATCTAATTACAGTTAGCTTTACTCCAGGATGTCGTGCTACACGTCCTGCATACACAAGTGCTTCTCTGTCATCCTTTCCACCGATGAATATCACTGCTGCATTGAGGGAAACGGATGATCTCGAGATCACTGTTTTACCAAGTCCTCTGTCTACTAGTATTCCTACCGAACAAGGTGCATTTCGTAGAACCTGAGATAGATCATAACATAGTACAAGTTACAAAATGGTCCACTACAGAATGTAATAAAATGAGAATTTTGCTTGACATACCTTACGATTGATATGACGAAAGCCTGTATGACCGACCTGAAGTCGTCCATCTTCCTCTTGATTCTTATGAAAAGGAAGAATAATAAGATGTACCATAAGGTCCTCAGCAAGGATACTTATGTCTTGATGCATGTTACTGATGGTAGAAAGTGCCATCATTCGTCGTAAGCTAACACCTTGACAGTTGTCGTTTAAATAAGCGTTGACATCTTGAGTGATTTTCTCTCTCATTTCAACTACCGTAGGGTCAGTCACACTTATAGCATCAATTCCCTCGCCTTGTGTTATCAATGTTGCTGCAATTTGATCTGTTAAATCGACCATATCAGTTAAGTAGACCATTATCCCTGGATTTACTGGCCCTCGCGAAATTTCCATGAAGTTTATTGCTGAGTTAACATCTTGAGGACTGCGAATGCAGAGCAATATTCGTAGCTCATTCACCGGATTGACACATTGTAATGCCATTTTCTGTGTTGGTGAACGTCTCCTCGCACGTTCAATAATCTTTGCCACAACTACCGGGGTGTATATTATGGTTAGAAACGTTACAAACACCAACGCTATACTTGTTGACATACTTATGACATTCATCTGCATCCACAAGTCGCAAATCAAATCACACGAACAAACAAAAACAATCACCATCATAAAGGAGAAAACTAAAGAAATAGACATAATACATAACACAAACACTCAAACTTACCTCAACTAACAAGCAAACACTCCAAACTTCGAGAGTACACATCGATCTAGATTCTAGACACCGCACCTCTGTCTCAACTAACACAATGCAGAAAAGTTGAGTTGTCTTGATCTGTGTATACTCAAAGTTGGAGCGTTTACTTACCAACTGACGTCAAGTTTGAGTGTTTATACTTATTCTAGGACGAACAAGACATACCCGATATGCATTAATAGCCAAGTAGACTTGAAAATGACCCTTGATATTGAGTAACAATCCAGTAGCAACTGATTCAGGCCAGTGAAATCCAAGCATCAAGCCAGAAACAACAGAACCAACAACTTTACCACTTGTTGCGATTATAAACGGAATGATAATTTTACCCCATGAAGCAATTTTACCAGCCTCAAATTCAGAAAGTTTAGCCTCAGTACCAACCCAAAAGAAAAACAATGGATAAAAGATTGTTCTAAAAATATAATTCACTTTCCCAATCATCATTTTCGATATTCTTCCGTCTCTTGGCATAAACAAACCAACCAAAAATGCACTCAAAACTTTGCTATAACCAACCACTGGTGACATACTACATATTAAGATTATAAATGCTAATGCAACAACTAAATGTGATCCTTTCATAGGTTTCCCTTCTGGATTTTCATCATTCACCCAATTCATAACAGATGGTACTACTTTCGATGCTAACAACGTCTGAAACGCCAAAATCGCCATCATCTTCAACATCATTATCACACTACGATTCTGAAAGTTCTTATCAGGATCGAATATGAGATATCCAATAGCAATCAACAGGATTGATACAACATCAGAGTGTATCCCCGCGTCAACAATAAATCTACCAATGTCTGATTTACCAATCTTCAGATCAGTTATCAATCGAGTTAACAGAGGTGAATCTGTTCCAGCTAGAACAATCGCGAGGCATGAACTGAATACAGCATTTGATTGTTTAGATATATTGAGAAGTGGAGTGATCAGACATGCTAAAACAAAAGTTGAAAGTACCCCTGAATACGCGACTTTCGCCTCTGGTAAAGTTAATTGGAGGAATATATTTGGATCAATCTCTAATCCAACCACAAACATGTGACACACCATAATAGCATCCACAATGTTATTCAATGTTTGTTGAACTTCATTGTCGTTTAAGAACCTTGAACGAACGAATTCAAGATTGCTAAGTAGCAATCCCACCTGTATATATATGTACATGCATCATCATCATGTATATCTATTAGAACTAACTTCTGTTAGTAAAACAAGGACGTCTCAATAAAATTAGTGACCTAAAGCCAAATTATAATAAGAGGTCTAATGTTACTAACACTTACCATGGATTCTGCAATGATACGAGGCTGGGAGATAGGACGAAGGAGGAGGTGGACACAGTTACATAAGAACATGGCGAAGAAGAAACCTAAGAGGTAAATAGACATTGATGCAATTCTTATAGTAATTTGATTTCGACATTCTACTTTCGTATCGTTCTGTTTCAAGAAATCCATTTTTCTTCTTCAGATCAATTAGCAGAAAGAGAAAAATGAATGAAATGAATCCATTGTTATTTGGAATTAATTCCTCAAGAAATGGGGATCCTTTTACTCTTGCTCATATGTCTCCTACTAACTAGCTAATAATATTATTATTCGACGTGTTATAAAGAAATTTGATTGTATAACTACATGTTTAGTTTGTGCAATAAAAAATATTTCTTCTTTTATAAACTTACGCCTAATCAATACCGTCATATAAAATGTAACAAATGATGTTGAACCTTCATTTTTAATAAAAGAAAGGTAGCTGGAGGAGATTGTAAATTTAATTGACTCCTTTTTTTTAGACTGAACCCATCGATGACCCCTAAAATTGACATCAACCTAGTTTTGTTCATTAATTAGATACCTTATGTCATGTCCCACTGTGTCATTTTGACATTTCTTTAACAATCAACAAAAGTTAAAAATGTGTGTAATCCACTCACGGATGACATGACATAGTGACAAATTATGAGAAGACATGTGTCAATTTGGTTTAAAAAAATAAGAAAGAAAAACCATTTAAACTTATATATTAAAAATAGTATAACTTACATAAATCCCATAGTGTAAAACTTATATTACATCTTATCCCTATTCTTTTTTATTTTACAATAATCCCTTAAAAATTGTAGCATCCGGATACATTATATTCAGCTAGATACATAATACCTGATACATAAAACAATTCGATTGTTGAGTTTAAAAAGGAGTCTAAACGTAAAATTAATTAGCAGTCCCACGAATCACGCAAAACAGATTGATATCAATCTATTCTAATCTGTAACAAATTTAAAATTCAATTTTTCTTCTCCTTCATCTATCCCAAATCATAACAGATCCAAAATAGATGAATATGTTGATTTTGTTGAGATATTCAGAAATTCGGGTGTGAGATCTGAGTTATGAACGATGAAATAGTTGTTGGATAAACGATTCCTTTTGTGAATCTCAAATCCACCATTACAGTTGAAGTGAAACTCGAATACGCCATTGATGCAACAAACAAGATGGCTGAAAATTCATTGCTTTGATGTTACATCCGGTGAAATTGTTAGTGTCGGAGTTGGTGCAAACGAGAGCCAAGGTATTTGTGTGTCTAAATTAGATAATAGATAAAGAATTTATTATTTTCCTTTAATATATCTTTATCCATAAGTTACAGGTTATTGATTTAATATAATTAACAAAAAAAATTGCGCGCGACTTATATTATCACAGTTAAGCGAGTCGAACTTATAGTTATGGAGGCTATTCATCTTTCTGTAGAGTTTGCCTTTTATTGCCTGAAAAAATAGATTTGCAACAGTGATGATTCAATGCTTCAGGTATTGAAGTAAGTATACTGTCTTGTTCTTAAGTTGTGAATTAGTATTTTTTATTTTTGATACATAATTCGTTATACATTGTTATTCTCAAAAGAAAATACATTGTTAGCCTTGAGCGAAAAATATGTAATTGGGGAGATTTCAGCTAGACGAAGTGTCTTGTGTACACACAATTATTTTTTGATATATGTGAAATTTCAACTAGATGAAATACCTTGTGCCATGATACATTGTTGACTACAGATATAATTGTAACTTGATACATGTGAAATATTGGATAGAACTTGATACAATTATAGCTAGTACGTACTTAATTTAATGTATCATGTACATGTGATTTTTTGAATTTTAAATGTATCAATAATTGAATTACTTTCAATATTTAATGTATCCATTATCCATTTTAATCATTATTTTTAAAAAAAAAAAAAATTGTACATTGATATATAAGACATGATACATTAATGGTTAGAATTTGATAAGATATTTATTAGACTCGCATGTAATTGGTTTGCATATCTGTGAGTTATTTTGTCGTTTAGACACATCATCAGATACATGCGATTTTTTATTTATTTTTTTGAATTTGTAAAAGGATATATATGCAAATAATACATTAATGAAAACAAAAATGATATACTTGTAATTTTATACATGTGAATTACTGGATACAACTTCATACAGTTAGAGTGAGTGTGTTGTGAATTTATATTTTTAAAAATTATCAATATGTGAATTTCTTTATTTTTTTAATGTATCATCAAAATATTTTAAATGTATATATTATCCAATTTAGCATGTGTATTTAATTTTTCTTCTCTATTTTTTTTAATGATACATGATATAATAACTTTTATAATGTATCATTAAAATTGCAGCTATGTATTAGTATGCTTATTGGATGATTATTCGTAGATATTGAAGGCCTATAATAAAAAACACATATATACATCTCTACTGCTCTAATTACTAGAAATCAGATGCATTAGCAAACACATATTAAGTTCCAATGGTTTCAATGTTGGATAAGAACGACTGATCGGCTTCCAAATTTATTTTGGAAAAAAATATCTTACCATATAGGTACAAAAGGATGCACAGATGATCAAGAAAAAGGGGAAAATTCACATGAAAAGTTAAGCAGAAACACAAATTATTGTGGATGTTGTGGACAAGAAGGTCACAAGAGAAGAACTTGTAATTTCTTTTCGAAAGATGGTTGATAAATCTTTTTTGGATTACTGTTATGTTTCATATACATTAATTTAAGTTTAAAGATCATTTTGATTTTTAAATTTTTCACTGTTATATTGAGATAAACTACAATTACCATTAGATGATGAATTTCTAATACAATAAATTGACATGTTAATATCTTCAATCTTGTGTACAATTCTTATTGAACATAATACTCATTAAACATGACACAAAATATTTGTATCAAATACTTATTTAATTGGATATAATGTATCTGATACATATGTTGCAAAAGAAAACTTTTGACTGTTAACAATTAAATATGAATGTTCAATGAACACAACACACGATGTTTACTGATACAACATTTAACATGAAACTCATTGAACATGCCACAAAATGTTTGTGTCATATACTTATTAAAACTATATATAATGTATCTAAAACATATTGAGGTAAGGATGGTTAAGAGATTGCAGGAGCAAAATTTTGATCCCTCTTTTTTGAGGCGTTTTAACAACCAATGCTTTCTAAGATGAAGGGACATCCTTGTTCAACTTTTCAATATTAATCTTTCATTACTAAAGGATCATGAAGTTTTTAGATATATGTTTAGTCCAACTAATATCTTTATAATCAAAAATACGTTGTGTCAAAACAAGACTAAGAGAAGTAAAGATTGTTCGTAAAATATTTGATTTTAGATCGATACATTACTGTGTGATTGTTATTAAGTATCAGATACATGTAATTTTAGTTTGCCAAATAATGAATATGTATCATATACTTATTGTTGGATCTGATACACAGTACTCTAGTTATAGAACTTTAGAATTTATAATTCAAGTTTATTATTGGGTAAGATATACATATACATCGCATTCTAAGTTGGGTAAGACTGAACAAATATAAAAGGGTGCAGATACATATAATACAACTAAATTATTCTTATTCATATAGCCTTTTAAATTTGAATAAGATTAATGATATATTAAAGAACTTTATACATGTAAATAATATATTATGTAGTGTTTATATATCAACAACATTTATATTGAACATGATAAAACTAATATAATATTCAACAACATTAAGGTTATATATCAACACCTTAAATATGAATGTGATACATTGCATAAAGCAAAGACTATTATGACATTGATGTATCAGATCAATGATGATACTAACAAAGGATAATTTAAGAATAAAAATAAACGAGATACATTGAAAATATGTATCTTTTATGGTCATAGTCGTGTAATAGTACATCCAAATTTCCCCCCTTTTTTTCAACAATAGATTTAAAGCTCGAGCATATGTCCTTCCTCGACTTCTTCGTTCACAAATTTATCACGAATATAATTTGATATTGTGTACAGATACATATTCTTCTAAATTTGGATAACATACATAACAACACTTTATACATGATAAAATGATACATTTGGTAGATACTACTTCTTTCCATTTCATAATGTAGTTTCACCAGCAAAAGTGGATCTCCTGAAAATAATTTTGTTTCAAGGAACAATGTGGATACATCATCTCTTTCACCTTTCCCATTTTGTGAAGGTGGAAAGGGGGAGAGATCCGATAGTTCTTTGAGTTGTGGAGCGAAGACTTACTTGGGTTGTCGTAAAAAATTGTGGAGGGATCTTACTGAAAGGAGAGAAAATATGTTTTTTCTTTAAAAAGAAAGGAGAGAGAAAAAATCTGAAAATTGAAAATGAAGGAAGTAAATATTGAGGGAGTGAAAATAGGAAGAAATTAAGTGAGTGAAAATAAAAAGAGATCGAGGAAGTGAAATAAAGAGTAAAAATAGGAAGATTAACGTGTACAACATTATGTATCCGGATCAATGGAATTTGGAAGGGAAAAAGGGATTTTGGAAATATTTTAAAATAGTAGAAAATAAAAGAAATTATGAAAATAAAGATGTGTATATAGGTAATTTTTCCTTAAAAATATTTCAATAATAATAGACTTCATTTTCTAGGAAGTCATTTCAATGACTCATATCTAATTTTTTCGCCGGAAATTAGAGTTCCGCCAGAAAAATTAAGGAGATTTAGATCCAGTTTTTTTTCCAATGACATCTCCTATTTTCTTTTATAACTAATAATTCTAATTCTAAATAAAATATGTTTTGATGAAAGAGAGGGAGAGAGAGAAAGATAGTAACAAAAATAGTGGATCTTCATCTTTTTCGGTGAGGTAGTGATCTGTTATTTTTTAAATCTGATTCTTTTTTAATCTTTTCAATGAGTATATAATTCGTTTTATTTTATTCAAAATCAATACATAATGGTGATGAAGGGTGAAGGAAAAAGAGGAAAGAAGATGAAGTGAAAAAAATATTTTAATAAAAATAATGATTTTCACGCGCTTAAAATCAGTGCAACACACACTTTGCCAATTCAGTAGAAAGTGTCAAAATGACATAGCCAGACATGACATGAGGTGTCCTAAATGAAAAAAGCTTAGTTAAAGTGTTGAAGAGAAAGTTTGTGCCAACTTTAAAGGGCCACAGATGGGTTCAACCTTTATTTTAATTAGTCAAGAAATAGGAGTCAATATTTGAAGTAAACTATCAACAAAAATATGTTCAAACTTGTTTGGCATTGAGACGTTGTTGTTGATTGACAAAAGTGGCAACGTGGCTGTGTCAAGTCTATTCCCACACAGTTGACCAACCATATACGAAAAAGTTAAGAAATGTTTCTACCCTGTACCGGATACACTACATCAAAAATGAGCTTTAGCAGCAATTCACACTCTTTGTATATGTCCCTAGAGGCTTTAGCGATATTTGATCTAATGACAATTAACTAATGACGATAAAGACTTAAACACTCTTTATTAATGTGTCTATTTATTGCCGCTAAAAGTTGTTTTTGTTGTAGTGATACACCCTTAATTCTTGCTTAAGTAGAATTATATTGATCTTTAAACCCAGGGGTGTAAAAAATTGAAGTGGTTAAAATGGGCGTTGAGTCATGGCCCACTTAATCTAAGCAAAATCTTAGAGTAATACAACATAATATTAAGTAGCAAGTAGAAATACAACACGATATTAAAACTAATACAACACAACATTAAAAAATAATACAACACGACATTAACTAGCAATAATAACACGATATAAGTAGCAATACAATATAGGATATTAAGTAGAAACAATAACAAGATACTAAATAGCAAACAACATTTGTTTGTATATGTGACAGTAACAAAACTTCCAAATAAAATCTATCAAAATCTGCAATTGGATCAGTGGTAGCAGTTCGCCATAGCAAGATTTCACACAGTGGTCTTAGAGCTCAAAACTTTAGTTTAGTGCCAATAGGAACATCCCAGTTCTTCGTATTTAGAAGACGAAACGAAACATATTCACCATGGCATGCAAGGCTAGACACAGTGAAGAACACAATTGGCTTAAATATAATACTACATAGACATATTTAAGCCAACACCATAGGACAATTACAGTAAGTTACATTCAATTTGCACATATACCAACTTCACTTCACATCAATGCATTATAAGACCTTACTCATAATCCTACTCTAAGTCTACTAGTGCAATGTATATGTGAAGCCCAATAACCTCACACATACTTAGTAAACCTATCATAAGACCACAAGCCTTACCATCCAATTCATACATCAGCAAGTAAGTGAAGACAACTTCATTCATGTTAATACAAGACCTTCATCATATAGTCATTTAGACCAACATAGTGCATATAAGGATAAGATCACATCATCTAGACTCATACCATGCACATCTTCATGACAAGTAGACAAATACTACCACAAAATTAAAGACTTTTTAGCTCATATTGTTTTGTCACATAATTTCTTCTGAAAATACCACAAAATGTTAACTTAGAAGACAAGCACTGTGGTATTTCAGATGTCGTTGTCTCTCATCTCTGCCACAGTAATGCAGATACTTCAAAGCCTGATTGGAACATACTAATGCATATACATAAGGAGGCATAGTTGATTGATTGATCATTTAATTTAGACCTCATTCGATCAAGGAGGTACTGCAGTAAGTGAAACCTCTTCGTCGGAAAATTACTTGTATATAGTGGTTAAATTCTAGTTTTATAAATATAATACAGAAATTGACACCTCTTGAAACAAGTTGAAGGTTTAGTCTATTGGTTAGGTGCTTACAAACAGTATATGAGGTCGTGTATTCAAACGTTAATAGCCTATTTATAAAATTACTATATACATTGACACTCCTTAATGAAAATCCTGTTCTTTGATCCATCACGCTCCTTTTCAATGTATCAATAATTCTTGGCAATATATCAACACACTCCTTTTAAGTTGAACCAGTGATAGCTGAACCTATAACCAAAAGTAGCTCATGATGAACAATACTTACACTGAGAAAACTAAAACACACACTACAACAAAAATGATTTTTAGCGGCAATTGTCACTCTTTGTATATGTCCCTAAAGCCTTTAGCGACATTGGTTCTAATGACACTTAACTAATGCCGATAAAGTCTTTAGAACTCTTTATTAATGTCAACATTTAATGCCACTAAAAGTTGTTTTTGTTGTAGTGACATCCCATACACCTTGACGTCAACTATATTAAATATGTCTAAGCCTTGGTAAGTAAAGTTTTATACTTTCATTGCCACCAATATAGTCATAAGTCAATAGCAAGTGCCTAATTAAGTTGAGTCCAAATCTTCTCCATTGCCTATTTACATAAAATTCTCATTGACAATTCTTGCAAACAACACTGCCGTTATATAGCTATATAAGCAAGGCTCATGACCACCTTCCTTCGCTTTAGAGTCTTAGGCTCCGACATAGTGGCTCTTTAATGCATTCCCTAGAAAATAAAGTGTTGGTCTTATTAGCATTTTAACATTAATATTTGTAATAATAATATTGATTGCCACAGGTTATCAAGTGTGTGGACTGTCCATTCCTTACCGTTAGTGGCTTAATTGCCATTATTTATTTGGTGTCAACGTTTCAGAGAACGTTGGGGTTCAACAAACCTTGGCAGCAACTTCATTTTCCATTGAAGGCATTTGTCACCCCCTCTCTGTATTCCATTGAACACAAAAATGATAAATCCAACACAACAATTGACAAGATTTTACCATGATGACCATAAATCCAATCTTGCAAACACAACTTTACTTCTGCATTCTCGGGTAATATTGAACTTTGATATCTACCAATAACACGGCCGTCAATGCTAAATGCAGACTCAGATGCAACAGTGGTGATAGGAATACTTAGCAAATCACGTGCCGTCAATAAAAGTTCTGGATATTTAATTCTATTATCCCTCCAAAATTGAAGTACATCCAAATCTTCATTTCCTTTGCGAACCAACACGGGTTCTTCCAAGTAGAAATGTAGTTGTCTCTATTCTGAACCAAGTTCTGATTGGCTTTTAAAAACTCAGGATTATAGCAGAGGCCTTACACTAATCTTTCCAAAGGAAAACTACTTGATTTTTGCAGTTATGTTGTTGGAAGGAATGTGACCAGAAAGTAGATTGTAAGATATACTTAGAAACATCAGATCAATCAAGAGGGACAATTTTTCTTTGCTGTTAAGATAGGCTTGTTGGAATACTTGTGCAGGTAAAGTTCAAAGAGGACAGTAATTAATTAGTACAAGGAAATCAAAAGTGCTCGCACTAAACACCTTTATTTCCGGTTTCTTTCAAGCATTCAAAACACAATCACAAATAGATAGAGCGAAATATATAGGTCCAAAACACATACAACAACTTTATTGAAGAGCATCATATTAATTTGCAGTTCTGAAAAGGAACACCATCCAAATAGATGATGATCACTTCAATGTTTCCAGAAATGCATTCTTGATTTTGTTAAGCCTCTTCACTACTTCTTTCATGGTCACTCTTGATTCTGGCGTTTCCTTTGTGCAGTCTAAACCCAATTCTATCATTGAGGCTATGCACATTTCACTTTTAGTAGTGATTTGTTCTTCCTCACAAAAAATAGTGGCATCCACAACGTCCATCATACTCCCTGAAAATGATTGTGTGATCCATTTCCTCAAGTCAAGATTTCCATTGCATATCTCTTCATCTGTTGGCCTTCTTTTCGTCAAAACCTCCATCAACATGATGCCGTAGCTATAAACATCACCACTAGCAGACACTATTCCCTCCGAGCCATATTCTTAGAAAAGGATTGAACAAAAGTTACTCAATTTAAATACAACAATAATTCTCTTTTTACTTGTACAACTTGGAGAGGCTTAATATAATTATGATAAGAGAAAAATCAATGAGAGTAGATTTTTTATACCTGGTGCAATGTATCCAAGTGTGCCCAATGTCTCTGTATGTGCCACGGACTTGCTGACAGCTAAAATTTTAGAGATGCCAAAATCACCAACATGAGCCACCATATCTTCATCCAAAAGAACGTTGGCTGGCTTTAAGTCGCAATGAACTATTGGAGTGACATGACCATGATGTAGATATTCAACTGCCATAGCTGCATCAAGCATTACAGTGACTCTTTGATGAAGGTTCAAGTGACGATCTTCATTGTACAGCCAATTCTCAAGACTTCCATTGGGCATAAATTGCAGAACAAAGGCTCTTATATAGTCGCTGGAACATGTAGTGATCACTGGAACAAGATTTCTGTGTCTAACATTTCTCATCACTTCGCATTCGGTATCAAACCTCTTGCATACTTGCTCATTTTCCAAATCGAGAACCTTTATGGCCACTGCCGTTCCACTAGATAATGTGCCTTTGTACACAGAGCCAGAGCTTCCCTCACCAATTAAGTTGGATTCATCAAAATTATTTGTTGCTCGTCGAATCTCATGATAAGAAACCAATTGATGAGTCTCGAACTCCGGTACCTTCTCCACATCTTTTGACTTTCCTTTCTTCTGTCGTTTCATTATCCAAATTGAAACGAACAAGAATATCAGAAAGGATGCAATAACCACTGGAGTAACAATTTTTAGCAGAACCCCCTTAAGCTTTGATAGTTTTCCAGGATTAGTGATAATAGAACAAGCAGGAATGTCCAATATGTGCATTCCACATAGACCTTTGTTCCCAAGAAATGATTGCAGAGTGGAATTTGCAAACACACCACCACTCGGTATTTGACCTTCTAAATCATTAAATGAAACATTAATGCTTTTAAGGTATGAAAGTTTTTCCAAAGACTTAGGAATAGTACCTGACAATGCATTTGAAGACAAATCCAAGTATTCTAAGCTTATCAAGTTGGCAAAGGATAATGGAATTTTGCCAAAAAATGAATTGTTCGACAGGTCAAGATGCTGCAGGGTTTGGAGTTCCCCAAATGTGGTTGGTATCATTCCTGAGAAGTGGTTACTGGAAAGATATAGTTCTACAATGGCTTTCAGTCCTCCATTAATATCTGATGGAACTTCTCCCTGTATTGTATTCAGTGACACGTCTAGATAGAGAAGACCACTCATTTTCCAAAGGTTCAAGGGAAATTTTGATGAAAATTTATTAGAACCCAAATAAAGATGTTGTAGTATGCTAAGATTTCCTAAGCATTCTGGAATTAATCCAGAGAGCTCATTACCATCCAGAAATAATTGTACCAAATTAGATAAATGACATACCACCTCTGGAATATGTCCCTGCAATTTATTGTTATCTAGATACAGCCCTTGGAGTTGTTTAAGCTTACCAATCTCAGAAGGAATACTTCCCGACAAGTTGTTTCCTTCAACGTCTAGGGCTGTAAGACCGCTCATGTTGCCTATACCTGTGGGAATGAGGCCTTTGATGTGTGCTTCTGCTATTTCAAAGCTTTCGATAGTAGATGAAAGATTCCCAATTGAATTGGGCAGAATGCCTTTCAACAGATTGGAACCCAGTTGTAGATATCGCAACATCCTACAGTCCGCCAAAGAATTGAAGAATCGCAACTCACTCTCTCTTGGTTCATTGGTAAGTTGGTTATGATGTAGGAACAGTGATCGCAGCTCACGAAGATTTCCTAAATTAGTAGGAACAGTTCCTGTAAGAAAGTTGTTAACTAGCACTAGTATCTGAAGCTTGGAAGCATTTGTTATGAACAACGGAATTTCCCCTTCAAGCTGATTGTGTGCCAAGTAAAGTTCTACAAGGTTGGGAAGATGAAGACCCATAGTGCTTGGAATTCTCCCCGAGAGGTTGCTCAAATTGAAATCGATCACTTCCAAAGAAGATATGTTGAAAATAGCCTCTGGAATTTCACCCATTAGATTAGAATTATGGGCAAAGTTTATTTCTCTCAAATATGATAGCTTCCCAAATTGCAGAGGAATTTTCCCCACTATGTGATTGTTTCCACAAACAAGATTATGCAGAGTGGAAATATTTCCCAATGAAGTGGGAATAGTCCCTTTTATTAGATTATTACCAATATAAAACTTTTCGAGTTTGGATAAACAACCAATATTTCTGGGTATGTCTCCAGTTATGTTGTTGTAAGCTATGGACAAAACTTGGAGCTGTGTGAGTTGGCATATGTTGGAAGGAATGCAACCAGAGATTTGGTTGTCAGATATACCTAAAAAGTACAGATTCGACACTATATTGCCTTCCTCTAGCAAGAGAGGACCAGAAAGGCTATTGAATGTCAGAGAGACGGCAAGTAGTGAGGAGATATTAAATAGTGTTGCGGGAATGGAACCTGTTAATTGATTATCGACCAAGGATAAAAATGCAAGCTGACTCAGATTACCGACCTCCTTTGGAATGTTGCCGCTGACTCTATTCCCATACAAACTGAAGTTCATCAATTTTGTGGCATTTCCAACAGAAGGAGGGATTATACCGGTGAGGCTATTATTCCTGAGATTTAAAACTGTGAGTTGGGGTACATACCATGGCCCTCTCCATATTTCACCACTGAGTTCGTTGAAAGCCATTGAAATCACTTGAACTCTCCGGTTCTGAAATAGACTTGTTGGTATACTTCCGTTGAGCTGATTGTTTTGAATATCAATCACTCGCAAGCGAGACATTTGGCCAAGTCCATAAGGGATGCCACCGTGGAAGCTGTTGTTTTGGAGATTGATAACACTGAGGAAGGACAAATTGGCCAAAGACGGGGAAATTGTACCTTGAAGTTGCAAATCAGGAAGAGTCAAGGCTACAACCCTTTGCCTTTTTGTACCACAAGTGACACCAAGCCAAGAGCAAAAAGAAGTATTTTTGGTCCAATTATTGGCCAAAAAATGATTAGGACTTGTAATAAGATTTCGGAAAGCTAGTAGAGCTTGTTGGTCAGTCTCATTTGAAGAAGCAAGTGATACAGAAATTTGAATTAGAAAGAGAAGAATCAATAAGAGAATGTTCTTCTTCATGTTGTTTCTACAAGAAACAGATTGATTCAAAGCTTGATTTGTTTTTCAAATGTATTATAGCAAACACTTATGTTTGTTGAGTTGACAGAGCAAGTGGAATTTGCCCAAGTCCTTACGATATCACTACTTCCATAGTCTTCACTGCCCCCACATGTACTATCACATTAATTTCTTTGGTATGATGAAATGGTCCTTAATTTGAAAATTATTTGATAACATACTAATCTGTAGTTTGGTCATCATTATTAATTTCTTTCGTATGGAATGGTCCAATTATTTTATCGTTTTTCATCATTATTATTACGGTAACTCTTCCATTAGAAATTAGCGTGTGTTATTAAAATCTGGAGGATACAAAATAATATTCTTCTAAAATATTGATGTTCTGTACGTCTATTTTTTTTTCTTCAGATTTCACTTGAGAAGATTTTTAAGTCATATATTACTAAGAGATATAATAATCTCAACATTCGTTTAAGAGTGAACATGTTAATAAACCACTCAAGTATTTTCGTTTTGCAAATTTAATACATAAACTACAAAACCCATGAACTCATATTAAAACTTCATGGAGGAGGAATATGACATTCAATGTGAACATCAACCATTCAATGTCAAGTACAAAACTGTCACGATCCAAGGTAGACATTAGGCGTAACATGATGTATAGGACCCCGAGAGGCCCCATACAAACCACTCAGCATTCACAACACAAAAAACAGAAATATAAGAGATTCAAAAGACAGTTTTCAACGTAGAGAGTTTATAAAAGAAAAGGGGAACTCTAAACATCGCCTCAAAGCCATCTAGTACATGAGATTGAATTTGGGTGAAACTCGTATATCATGTTCAAAACTGAAAGAAACGAAAGACTAAAAACAATAAATCTCCGTTCTCGAAGCATGAGGACTCACCAAAGCTCGAAATCTCCTCAACGAACTATAGCCACGAAGCTGGAACCCTGACTGTCAGACCCTACATTTGGGGAAATGCAGGGAAGAGTATGTGTTAGTACAAACATGTACTAAGTATGATAACCATGCATAAAATCATTTGAAAACATGCTTAAAAGGGAACATTTTCATAAACATGCAATGACCAAGCTAAAACATGTTAATAAGAGTTAGAAAGCATAAATCATAAAAAAAGGTCAATGCAAGCTGACATCTTCAAGACATTCATGAGATACTTATAAAAGTAACCTTAGGTCATTATTGTGGGAAATTTACCTTTAACGACATATAAGACCACGTGAGCTATCAACACAAAATCTGATGTTTCCACACCGAAAAGGTTGTTCTACTTGCTAAGGTAAGGACCAGGGGCGGAGCTACCTTCATACAAAGGGGGTTCATCCGAACCCCCTTCGGCGGATAATTATATTGTTTATACATGGTTAAAATAAGTTTATAGGTATATATAGTAGATGTTGAACCCCCTTCGACTATCTATTTCTACAGATTTTGAAACCCCTTATTGAAAATCCTGGCTCCGCCTCTGATAAGGACCATGAACTTCTAGCTTAGGTAGATACACTAGCTAATATCTAGATAAGACAACATCCTATGGTGACATATAGTTAAGGGACATAGAGATTGCTTCTAGAAACCCGACCTATACTAACAAGAGAGCATCCATCTCAATATTCGCTCGGTACTTAGATTAATTCAGTCAATTATGCATACTTGTCTTTATTATCCATGGAAGGGCACGTCATATTGCCAATCCGAGCTTAGTCATGTATTATCCATGGAAAAGTATCATTCAATAACCAATCCAAGCTAGGTTTCATTAGAATAACTCCTTAAATCTTTGATTTCGAGTGTAGTTGAGAAAACCTTTCAACCCTAAAAATCCTTTATGTAAGAACATCCTTTCATAAATTATAGTTCATGTGTATATGAGAAATCCCTTCACAACACAACAAATAACAATATTGATACTTTACTCTTAAAGTATCCTTAAAACATTTACATTAATTTCATGAAAACATGCTTAATTTCATAAACTTTTCTTTCGTACTTCAAAATCCACATCATATGATCATAACTTGGAAAACATGGGAATTGCATGGATTTATCGGGGATCCTCCTAAAAACATGAAATTAACTCAATTCATGCATAAAAAATATAAATCAGTCAATTAAATTTAAGAGAACCCATTATGATCTTAGACATATCTATATGCCTTAGTTGTCAATAATTGCCCATAAAGTGCTTGAATTGAAGATTGATCTTGAGTCTATTAGCTTTATTATGGTATACTTGCGGTGATTGTGTACTAAAACATGTGATTAGAAGTTTGATGAACCCTCAAGAAGATTGGAGTTGAAATGAAAGAAAACAGTTGGAAAGGCGTGCTGGAATTGGCTATGTGTGGAAGCACCTGGGCCTGGCGTACTGACAGGATCACCGCGCTAGGCCTAAAAGATCAAAAAGATTTTGTTGGCGCTCTGCAAGGTGTTCCGTGCCAGGGACAAGATTTCTGCGCCCTTTCTCAGGTGCGCTGAGAGACGCGACACGCCAAAGGGAAATTAGGTGTTATTGCTTGTGGCTGCTGCGCGCCCCAAGGAAAAGTTCTGCAGATTATTTGTGGCGCTTTGCAGGCTCAACGCGCCAAGTTGAAAAAAGCTGTGTGACCTGCTGGCACGATAAGAGACGCAATGCACCACTATTTTTCTGAATTTTCCAACTTTTAAGCATTGAATAGGAGTTTTAATTTGAGTAGGATTTGTACCCGACTTTTCCTACTATTATAAATAGATCCTTAGGGCTCCATTATTAGGTTGGACGTTTGATTTAGTGTGCAAGAGCAAGAATTCAAGTTTGTAATAGGTTTTAATCGTTTAACTCTTCTATTTTTCTGGAAATTCATGAACGATTGTATTTTCTTGTTTTCTAATAGCATGAGTAGTTAACGCCCTAGTTTTGGGGTTGTAGCTACGAATTGAATGTTTGAATATTTGAGGTTGTTGAATTAATTTTCGGTTGTCAATACAAGTTACTTCTAGATTCTTGTTTTAGTATTTTATGCTTGCGCACCATAAGATAAATCTATTGTCTAATCTTCAAATCGGGAGAGGAGAGGTTAGATAGACCAGAGAATATAAAGAGCTCGGTCCACCCATTAGATTGAGGTGATTAGTATTCAGGAATGACGCCCGGACAAACACCTTGCTTACGAAATAGGATGACATATAAATGCTTGCCAGTTACTCTATTTATCCCCGCTCAACAATCTAGTTAAATAGCTAACTGGGGTAGGCGACGAGAGGCGTATAACCCGGGTCATACCATCAACTCTACAAAACCAGTAACTTGACAATTGAAATTAGTTCTAAACCAATAAAATTATACATGTTATTCATTATATGTTGCAACCCTGGAATTGCTTTTAACTTGCTTGAAACATTATATCAAAGTCGTTCACAATTAGTTACTTTCATTAAATGCATAATTATTACTCCCTCCGTTTAAAAAAGAATGATCTCCTTTACTTTTTAGTATGTCTAAAAAAGAATGACCTCTTTCTTTTTTAAGTAACAACTTTCCACGTGGCATGTTTAAGGCCACAAGATCAAAGGGCAATTTTGTACATTTGACCTAACTTTAATTTAGGACCACAAGATTCAAAAGTCTTCTTTATACTCTTAAACTCCGTGTCAAGTCAAACTAGGTCATTCTTTGTGAAACGAAGGGAGTAGTAGATAAACAACAAATCAACTCTTGAAAATGTTACTTTTTTACTTTTAGTTGTAGAATTAAGTGAATATAAATTGATCATAAGTTTCTTGGGAACGATAACTCATTTCTTAAATAAACTATATTACTTACGCGACCACGTCTATTGGGGAGTAACATATTACATAGAAAAAACCCTAACCGATGGAATCTACGCGTCCACCAGTGATCACTGGACCAGGTCCCCATACAAAATAAAGTACATAAAATAAATTGCTCAAAGTAAATTAGGCACAATGATTTTACGTGGAAACCTTCTTGCTCAAGGGAGTAAACTACAACCTGCCACACATAATTTTCAATTGTTTTCACTAATCCTCTCAAGCAAAAGTGAAACACATATTACAACCATAAATGAGATTAAACTCTTAATCTCAACATTAAGTAATACGCTTATTACTTACAGTTACTAAGCCTGAACAATAATCCTATTGCCCGCTAAACCAACTAACTCGAGTTGATCTAGACTTTAAGAACCTCACAAGGTTAACTCGAGCCACCAACTCCGATCTCCAAGACAAGAGCATAAACGAGCAGCAACTCTGTTGCACCGCACATCAATTAACTCTAGTTGACACTCCTAGGCAACTCTGTTTACATCCCTACTCTATTAAAATAGGGCGAAACATTGCGGTAACTCAAAAAATAATGAATTGATTCAATTTTAGTGAGTTTTAAAAATGAATGAGTTTTAAAAAAGAGTCGCCACCTAATTTTAGGAAAAAAAACTAGGAAACCATTAAATGATCTACGAAACCAATGTGATTCTAGGTAAGGGGTTCAAATTATTCCGAAGGAAAGGGGTTAGGCATCCTTCGAAATCCACAAATGTGTGTCCCGACTGAATTCATTTTTTTTCAAATTGAGGAGGAAAATAAAATAATGTACAAAAATAATAAACATGTAATATACACAAATAATAAAATAAGAAAATATAAGAAACGGCCTAAAGTTTGCCTAACGTAATATATACAAAATATTGAATAAAGAGTATACTTCGAACTTAATTCGAATAACTTCAATGAAAAGCAACTTCGGGGTACCTATAAACACACTTGGTAAAAATGTTAGTAATAAATAAATATGAATAAAATTGAATATATGAAATAATAACTTACAAATAAAAATCCGTCTTATTAACATTGGAGGCCTTGGAAATCGACAGTAATTTCTTCATCGGTCATTTTCATCTATCAACTAAACTACAAGAAATAAATATTAACAAACATAAAATAATAAAATAATAACTAATTAATAATGCATTGAATGAAAGCAAATGGGACATTAGTGGTATTCACGTGAGGAAAAGCAAATAAAGGACATTTACAAAAATTCAACTTTTGACAAAAGTTCAACTTTTGACAAAAGTTCAACTTTTGACAAAAGTTCAACTTTTGACAAAAGAATGTGACAAAGAATCAAACATCAATCTTGCCTGAGTAAACTTTTCCCGGCCAAATTTGTGAAATAAAGCAATGTAAATGAATAAATATGAACAGACTCATCAATAAATAACATGAACAGATCCAAAATGTATTAAAATAAAGAGGAACAGAAAAAAAATCGATACCACAATGAAATTTGGATTAAGAACTACAAACATATGAAAAATTGGAAAGCAAAGAGTAAAATAAATAAATTAATAATAATAATGAAACATTAACAGCAAAAGTAACTTTAAAATATATCCAACAATGTCAAAATTATAATAGTCACCAAAAAAAAATAAAAAATAATTAACAATATCAAAAAAAAAAAAATGCAAATAGTGCTAAACTTGAGCAGAAAAGTTGGAATAAAGGTGGCCGGACTTTGAGCCTCTCCGGACAAACCTAAAAAAAAATAAAAAAATAAACGAACTGAAACACAACTAAATATAACAACAAAATAGCAAAAACAAAGTAAAATAACATCAATTTTAGTTAGATTAAGAAGCGAAAACCCAAACCTTGCCGGAAATGAAGTTGTTGGTGTCCTCCGACGTTAGATCGTTCAGTTGTTGGTCGTTACCGTTGTTGGTCGCTGGTCGGAACTGGAGTTTTGAGATCTTCCCGGAGTACCTGCAAAACAAATAAAATCGTTAAGGGGAAGAGGGGAAGGAATTGACGGGCCTTTATTATTATTATTATTTTCGGCTCATCGGAGCTTTAAACTCCTCGCCGGAGCTACTGGTTTGGTTGTTGGAGCTGCTCTCCGCTGCTGCTGCCTGCAAAAAAGATGAACGAGAGGCATAAGGGAGAAGATAAGAGGGAGGCGGAGAGGGGGAAGAAAGAAGAGAGGAGGGGAAACGGAGGAGAGGGTCGATGAAGGAGTGAGGGGGCTACAAGGAGAGGGAAGGGAGAAGAGAAGAGGGAGGCGGAGAGAGGGAAAAAGGGTGGAAGAGATTAGGGTTGTTTTCCCCCTCTTCCTCAAATTAATTCCCCAATTTTTCATTTATCCACCACCAATTTTAACATAAACAAATAAAATGCAATGGATCCAAATGTGTGGGCTTGAAATTGTAGGCCCAAAATTATTAATAGAATTCCTAAATTTTAATTTTTTTTTTCGTATTTGGATAAATTTTTGATTGTGCTAAATTCAACATAAATATTAACAAATGTAACAAATAAAATAAATTTTAAAATAATATAATGAACGTAACTAATGACATGTGAAATGCAATTTTAAAAATTAACTAACAAAAAATTCTAAATTTTGATAAATAAAGATAGTTATCGATAAACTTATTAAAAATTATATAAAAAAAATTATTCTAAGCTATTAAATAAATAAAACTTTAAAATTACGAATTTTTAAAATGTTAGGCCAAAATTGGGTGTCAACAAACTCTACTAAGAGAACATCAAAACAATGGTGTAAAAAGGCTTGACCAAAACTTAGATGATTTGACTAACTAACTCTAGTTAATACAACTCAAACTAAATATTTAGACAAGCAAATGATCTACTATCCTTTATAACTTAGGAGTAGATTTACAATGTAAGCACATAAGACACATAACTCAAAATAGACCAAAGACTTTTCAGTACTCTATCAGGACCCTTTGTTGAGTTGAACAATGTTCTTCCTTGAAGACTTATTCATTGTAAGCTTATGAATTTTCAAAAACTCAAATATTTGTTTACCAAATCTTAGTTTGTGTTTCCTGAGAAGAGACTATAGCAAATGAACATAAAATCCTTAAGACAACCCCATTGGCTGAGACTCTGCTTCTCTAAGGGAAAATGCATAAGTACCCCCCTCCAATCTATTCACGAAATCTCTAAATCTCAGAGACACATTTTGTAACACCCTATATTCGAAACAAACTAAATTTCAACTTTTCAAAAAATTATAGGTGCAACCTACGGTCACCACCTACGGACCATAGTCTAACCTATTGCTCGTGTTGTGGGTCTGTGGTTCACCGCTGCAGCCCCTCCCATAAACCAACTTAGAAAAATCGGCTAAGTCTCGACCCATGGATAGAACTACGGTCCGTAAGTCAAACCACGGTCCATGGATCAAGACCCCTTTACCCAGGCTCCGACACGAACTACAGTCGACCATCACGGACCGTCGTTCTATCTACGGTCCGTAGATCTAACCGTAAGTGGGGGTCACAACCAGTTAGAAGAAGTTGTTGATTAAGTAAACATGAAATAGGCATAACTTTTAGCAAAAAAGGAATTAGGTGTTTCATGACCTATGATATGATAGATAATTGAATTATCTTTCCAACTCCACCAAGTTTGCTAAAATTCGACCTCCGAGTAAAAAGTTATGCTCGTTTGAGTGAAGGTTTGTCGAGCAAACTTGACATACATACACAACCTACGGACCTAGATTGAACTACGGCCCGTAAGTCCAATCCGCCGGTCACTGCGATAACAGTTAATATAGGGGTCTTTTGGTTTTTTTCTATTTCGTTGAACCCCTAAGATACGTCGTTTAGACCCTAAAATTTGAGGTTTTAGTCAGTTTAAGCCTAGAAACATAACTAGAACTTACCTAAGTCAAATCATTAATCAAAACTTAGTGGGTTCCTTTTACCCATTAGGTCTCTAGATTTCAGTTAGATTCTTCATTCCCTTATCATGATAAGACCTAGGGTTCCTAAAACTTCAGCAGATTATCATGAATTAGTTAGTTATATGTTCCAAATCAAATTATCATGTTGTTACTTAGTTATTGCATGAATTTCAGAACCCTAGCTATGTATTTCTTTAGACCTTGAATTACACATGCTAGATCAGATAAATTAGTTGTTTAGTTATACATGCCTCAGTTATTAATGCATCATTATCAGATTAATTGTTGCATTATCAGTTCGCATGTTCAGTTTTAAGTTATCTAGTACTTACAAAAACTTAATCATAATCAGTTTTCATTGGGAGTAGCATAATACCGAGTTGGACTAGGGTTCACCATATCCAAATAGTCCCAGAACACTAGCCAGGTAGCTTGTAAGTCCCCCTATGGTCATCAGTTTAGTGATCACGCTGCATGCCTTTATACCTCTGACAGGGTATATTGGGTCTTCTCAATGGGGCGTATACATCAGACTCCACATTTAGCTCATGTGGTTTTATTATCGGTTATTTTCAGATCCAGCAGTTCAGTGAGAATCTATTGCATTGACTATATTTATAGTTCAGTTAGTATTCAATCTCATCATGTCATAAATTTGGTCATTGCATCTAGTTAGCTCGGCATTCAATATATCATGTTCAGAATATAACACTTGCTTTTGTACTTGTTCACTTATGTATTATTTCATCTTTATTCTATCCTATGCTCAACACCTTTCAAGTACTGACGCATACGTGCTCTACATCCTCTCGTGATATAGGTTCAAATTCTCAACATTTAGATCACGCTTAGATCGATTTCTGATCTCCAGTTTAATCTATATAGAACATCAATAAGAACACCAAAACCATAAAAACAATATTCTTATATAAATTGAAACAATCATGTCCAAACTTAAAATCAAATCCAGAAATATCAAGTCTTGAAAGAGAAATCAAATTCCTAAAAATTGAAGGAACATAAAGAGTTTGTAATAGATCAAGGTGATGTTCAATCTTCAATATCAAACGATAAGTCCCTATCTCTTCAATTTTAGTCTTCATGCGATTTCCCATGAACAAGATTTTTTTTATTTGGATTCGTAGATTGGATTGTAGTGAATTCCTGCAACATAGTGGATACATGAGTAGTTGCACCAGAATAAAACCACCAAGTATTATTAGAAACTTCTAATAAATTTGATTCAAAAACATACAAATACACTAAATGTACCTTTCTTTTCAAACCAAGTTATACATTTCAGGCAATCTTTCATAAAGTGTCCTTCCTTTTTATGGAAACGACACACATCAACCTTGAGTTCCTTATAAGCATCCTGTAAAACTTTAGCAGGTGCTTTCTTTTTCTTAAACCTGTTGGCTTTCACTTTAAGTCCTTTACTAACTCCTTCACCCATGAGGTTAACAGAATGACCTCCTTGTTTCTTAAGTCTTGGCTCCTCTTAAGTAAGCATACTGAACAATTCACTAACATTTCACTTATTTTTAATAGTGTTATATTTAATTTTGAATGGTCCATACTCAAGAAGCAATGAGTTCAGAATAAACTGAACTAAGAAGGTGTCATCCACTATCATCCCCAAGGTCCGAAGTCTTGCTGAAATGTTAGTCATCTCGATGATATGATTTTGCATACTACGCGACCCATCAAACTTCATGGTCGTCAGTTCGGCCATTAGTGTACCAGCGAGAGACTTATCAATAGAACAAAAATGTTCTTTCACAAAATTCAGGTATTTCCTGTCACTTTCTGTTTATGGAATAGTACTCTTATTGTTTTTAGCAACATTCATTGACATGAACATAAGGATCAATCTGTTAGAGCGTTCCAATTATTTATAAAAAAACTTTTCATTCTCACTGCTCTTATTGGCAGTAGGTTTGTCATTTAGCAGAACCAAGTCAAGATCAATCACATCTAAGTAGAACTGGACTTGTTCATGCCATTAGAGAAGTTCAATCCATTGAACACTGTAACAGACGAAGTATGTAAATTAAGAGAAATACCTGCAAATAGATACATGCTCATATATCAAAATAATGTGAATTCGTAAAACGATAAAAGTACATTGTAATTCTCCTTTAGGTAGATACTACGACAAACTATCATAATTTGAATGTCATTTTTTAAATCTTTAATATGAAATTAAATAATTTTAACCAAACATATACGACATCTTTGGATATACAATATATGTTTGATTGAAAAAATTAATTTACCTCATAATTTTCACTATTCATAGAATGATAAATTCACCTTTGGGTAATTATTTTTTTAAAATAAAGTTCTAGTAATAGTGAAAGTCAATTTATCTATTTATTTTTCAATATAGACATTTAAGTAACCTTCATAGATAAATGATAATTTTATGAGTGCATATTTTTCTTAACCATACTAGTTTGGCCACTTTGGTGACTAATAAGATATATAAATACACATGCATACATAATCTCATAAAGTTTTGTCCATGTGAATAATTTTAAACATTTTAGTTTGACCACTTTGGTGACTAACAAACTATAGAAACATAATACATGCATCAAGTGATCATCAATATGATATGTGTAGACGTTATACAAAGCATACATAACATCATAAAATTTTGTGCATGTGAATAAATTTAAACATTTTAGTTTATCCACTTTGGTGACTAATACATGCATCAAGTGATCATAAACATGATATGTGTATACGTTAATTTCTCTAGTTTGACCACTTTGGTGACTAACAAACTATATAAATACAAAGCACACATAACATCATAAAATTTTGTGCATGTGAATAATTTTAAACATTTTAGTTTGACCACTTTGGTGACTAAGAAACTATAGAAACATAATACATGCATCAAGTGAACATAAACATGATATGTGTAGATATTAATTTCTCTAGTTTGGTCACTTTGATGACTAACAAACTCTATAAATACAAAGTACACATAAAATCATAAAAAATTGTGCATGTGGATAATTTCAAACATTTTAGTTTGGCCAGTTTGGTGACTAACAAACTATAGAAAAATAATACATGCACCATGTTGAAAAATCAGACCCAGTCTCTCTTGGACTATTGAATATGTCAATATATAATGAATTGTACTAATCCACGTATGCCAAGTGATCATAAATATTATATGTGTAAACATTAGTTTTCTAGTTTGACTACTTTGGTGACAAACAAACTATATTGCACTAAGTACACATATTATTTATTACTTAGTATAACGATCACTTTAATTTATTGCACAATCTATAAGAAAACATTATTATTACATTATGGGAGGATTAAATTTTTTTAGAATTTGTGCAATATAAAACAAAATATATTTATTTAGGGATGATGGACGGTAATTACTCTTTGTTACCCTACCAAGATTGATGCGGTTATATAATTTATGAATATTATTTGTTCAAACAATCCAGGCTCTGATACCGCATGTAAGATTAAATGCTTTATAACATAATATTAGGATCTTGAACACGATAGTCTTACATAGAGATCATTATGGGCACATACCTAATGAGGAAGACATCATCACATAGAAAAGCGGAAGCGTTAATTGTAAATTGATTTCTACAGGATAAGCTCTGGATAAGGTGGGTTCATAGTTATTATATAAAAGGGCAACAACTAGAGACAATGAGGGTACCTACACAAGCGTGTTGGATGATACGGAAAATAATTGAAGCTAGAACTACTTTTGATCAATTCCAGGTGGATGAATCAAACAGTTGTAGTCTAACCAGGCAACTATACATGCATTTGCTGAACCCAGAGCCCAGAGTAATATGGAGGAATTTAATGTACAAAAATGCAGTCAGGCCAAGAGCAAGATTTACACTGTGATTGCAAGTGCAAAATAAGTTGTTGACTACTGATAGACTTATCAAGTGGGGGATATCTCTGCCTCCAATATGCCCACTATGCACTTTGCACAATGAGTGTAGGGATCATATTTTCACTTCTTGTGTTTATGGAGAAGAAATTTGGACAGAAGAGCAGCAGTGGATCCAAGCTAAGCCAATTCAATTCGAGTCATGGGACTAACATCTTACAGAAGTGCTACGGTGTGTGAAAGGAAGACACAAGCAACTCAAGTATTCAGAATGTTCTACACAGGTTTGTACATTGTTTGTGGATAGAGAGAAATCTGAGAATCTTTTAAAGAAAGAGTAGAGAGTCAAATGACATTGCTAAAGAGAACTTTTGTTTGTAGTGTTCGAGCCCCACCTAGGATTAATGCTCTCATATCTACTTTCAGATGTAGTTGTTACTAAGTAGGAGCTCTTTGATGTACTGGATAGCTAAATGTGTGTTGTTAGCTATGGAGATTGTAATCATTTTCTACATTGGTCATTAATGAAACCGTTAGTTATCAAAAGAAAAAAAATTCTTACCCAATGAAGTGGGAATAGTCCCTTTTATTAGATTACGGGCAATATAAAATTCCTCGAGCTTGGATAAACAACCAATATTTCTGGGTATGTCTCCATTTATATTGTTGAAAGATATGGGCAAAACTTTGAGCTCTGTGAGTTGGCATATATTGGAAGGAATGAAACCAAAAATTTGGTTGAGATTTGACAAAAAAAGTTCCTTCATCTAGCGAGAGAGGACCGGAAAGTCTATTGTATCGCAGATGTATGGCAAGTAGCGATGAGATATTAAATAGTCCTACAGGAATCTGTTAACTAATTGTCAGTCAAGGACAAGTCTGCAAGTTGGCTCAGATTACCGACCTCCTTTGGGATGTTGCCGCTGACTCTACTCCCAGACAAACCAAAGTTTATCATTCTTGTGGCTTTTCCAATAGAAGGAGGGATATCATGGCCCTTTCCACATTTCACCACCGAGTTCATTGAAATCCAATGAAATTACATGAATTCTCCGCTATTGAAATAGACTTGTTGGTATACTTTCGTTGAGCTGATTGTGTTGAATATCAATCATTCGCAAGCGTGGCAAGTGGACAAGTTCATAAGGTATTCAACCGTGGAAGTTTTTGTTCTCGAGATTGAGAACTCCGAGGAAATAAAAATATGCCAAAGACGTGTTAGGACCGAAGCAGGAGTGATGCGGAAGCTAGCAAAATAAACCTCGAATGACCACGAGTAAGAAGACAAACGAGAAATATACCAAAAGACACAAAAATTTAACGTGGTTTGGTTAATCGATCTACCTTCACAAAAGGAGATGAGAAATCCACTATGAATATAGGAGTACAAAATATAGAGAGAAACAACCTTAACAAATTCACTCGAAATACATGGGAGGTTCACACAAGTGATAATATATCAAGCTTGTGACCCACAAATTCTCCCCCTATCTAAAACTCTCAAAGCCCTTAAGACTACATTGTGAATGTTGATTAAGTTAGAAGTATCAAACCTCTATTTATAGAGTCCTAAACCTTTTCCTACGAGAAAAAAGATTAATCAATCCAAAACCTTCTCATAAAAGGAAAACCTATTTATGGTAAGAAATTTAAGGCAAATATAAACCAAAGAAAAAGTATTAGTCAATCTAAAACCTTTTCCTAAAAGGAAAAGCTATTTATGATAAGAAATCAGGGTAACTAAAACCTAAGAAATCAGGGTAACTAAAACCCAACAAATCTCCCCTTGGCCTGAATTTCTGACAAAACAAATTTGTCCACCTTCTTCACTTAATCTTCAACAGCTTGCCTCTCTTCTCCATAATCTCCTTTTCAAAATTTATGTCTCAATACAGAGAACCTCTCTGAAACAATTTCTCCAACAGAACCTTCATTACTATCAAAAAGGTTGCGGCTAGAACTATACCCGCCAAGATGAACACCTCTTTCTAACATGGTTCAATCATCGACTATCGAACCATTAAACCTGACTCCGTTATTGAATCTGACTCTGATACCACTTGTTAGGACAAAAAATAAGCAGGTGTGATCTAGAAGCTAGCAAAACAAACCTCGAAAGGCCACGAGTAAGAAGACAAACGAGAAATATATCAAAAGACACAAATATTTAACGTGGTTCGGTCAATCGACCTACGTCCACTAAGGAGATGAGCAATCCACTATAAATATGAGAGTACAAAATATAGAGTGTAACAACGTCAACCAATTCAGTCGGAATACATGGGAGGTTCACACAAGTGATAACGTATCAAGCTTGTGACCCACAAATTCTCCCCCTATCTAAAACTCTCAAAGCCCTTAAGACTACATTGTGAATGTTGATTAAGCTAGAAGGATCAAACCTCTTTTTATAGAGTCCTAAACCTTTTCCTACGAGAAAAATGATTAGTCAATCCAAAACCTTTTCCTAAAAGGAAAACCTATTTATGGTAAGAAATTTAGGGAAAATAAAACCCAGCAGAAAAAGAATTAGTCACTCCAAAACCTTTTTCTAAAAGAAAAACTTATTAATGGTAAGAAATCAGGGCAAATAAAACCCAACAACACGTAGAAATTGTGCCTTGGAGTTGCAAATTAGGAAGAGCCAGGCCACAACCCTTTTGCCTTTCTGGAGTGCAAGTGACACCAAGTCAAGAGCAAAAAGAAGTAATTTTGGTCCAATTGTTGGCTAAAAAATGAGTGGGACACAGTACTACACATGTTGTCACGTGTGGTTTCACCTTTTTTTTTTGAAGAAAAATAATTCTAAATCTATTTTATTATTTTTATTTTTGTTTTATTTTAATTCCAAAATATAATATATTTAATCGAATTCAAATGAAAAGGGCAACATTTATTGTTATAATAATATGAATCTGAAAAGGAATTGGAGGCTAAGATTTCCTATATTCACAACTTCACGTAAGCAAGAACTAAATTATTTGAACCTGATATTTAGTTGATTTTTTAAACCTCCTCATATTTTATTTTTGCTAGAAATACATAAGTATAAATTTTGCCTTAATTATCAGTTTGCTACAAAAATTCCAGGGATACATTAACTTAATTGTAATGTCTCTTGAACACAAGTATGAAGTATGATCTAATGTAGAAAATTATCTATCTCAAAGTCAAATTTGAGTACATGAAATCTTATTTTTACCTGTATTTTCTCCTCTTTTTTTTTCTAATCTAGAAAGACCTTGATTTAACTATTATTGTTACATTTTTGTTTATGACCATCTAAACATATTATCCTAATTTAAATTGGTTCTATAGACATACTCTAATGCATGAATTGCACTCGTCAATAATAAGACAAAGTAACAAATAACAAAATTATTTTTATAAATGCAAATTGTCATATGAATACCTTTTTAACAAAGGGGTATTCAAGTTCATTGTCACATGAACATCCATTTTTCAACTAAGTCGAGCCTGGAGAGATTAAAAAAATGGATAAAATGTAATTTTTTAAAGGTTACATCGTATTTTTAGAAGTAAAAATAAGTTTTAAGATTTCTATGTCTAATTTAATGAGTTTGTTAACGAAAGAGTTATTATGATTTACAGGAATTGGCACGATATGTGTAAATGACCAAAATAGTATTTTGGGTCCAAAACCACCTAAATTTTCCTTTAAAAAAAAAAAGAAAAAAAGAAAATCACTTTGGTCTTTTCTTTTTTATTTAATTTACTCATTTTATTTCATTTACTTTACTCCTCAAGTATCTTTACTTTCTTTTTTACTTAATTCATTTTATCTCTCATTCTAAAAAATGTTTCTTAATTTTGTTGTGTTTGATTGGCTTAAATGTTTTAGAAAATATTTCTCAAATAAATTTATTTTCCTCAAATAATATTTTTTTCCGTACCTCACTCCATGCTCCGACCCCCCCCCCCCCAAAAAAAAAATACACACACACACATACAAAAAATAATTTTTTAAATTTTTTTTTTTTTTTTTAAAAAAATCAATTTATTTTGTTACTACACCCAAACTAGCCCCTCCCCAAAACAAAAATAAATTAACAACTTAAAATTTTATTTTTGAAAAGCAGTTCAAAGTTAGATTTTTTACACTCCTGATTGTCCCACCCTCGCTTTCCACAAAAAAAATTAAATTTATTTTTGAAAAGAATAATTAATTTTCATTGTTTTAGTCCACACTTACCCCAACCACCTCCCTTCCCTCCCCCCCCCCACCAAAAAAATAAATAAATTGTATTTTAAAAAATATTTTTCATTTTATATATATATATATATATATATATATATATATATATATATATATATATATATATACACACACACTAGTCAAACTATTTGTGATTCACGCGGTTAGGGGTGTACAAGTCAAATCGTAAAGTCAAATCGAAAAAAATCAATTTGTGGTTTGGTTTGGTGGTTAAAAAAAACTGACCACTCTTGATTTGGTTTGGTATTAAAAGAAAAAAAGTCAAAACAAACCCAAACCAAATCGATATTATATATATATATATATATATATATATATATATAACACTGAATTTTTTATTTTATTTACGGAAAAGGGTCAAAAATACCCTTAAACTATCTAAAATAGCTCATATATAACCTTAAACTATATTTCGACTTAAAACTACCCTTCTCATCAAACTATTGGGTCAAAAGTGCCCTTCTTATTAACATAAGTTGTTAAATGCCATGTAGATGACACATTGCACGCAAATAAGGTTCCAATGCCACATAGACTAAACAAAAAATGTCAAAAATACCCTTAAACTATTTGAAATAGTTCATTGTAACAACCCTAAAAATGGATAAGATAAGAAATGCTTAATGTGTCAAGAATGCCTACGATTAGACCAGGGTTCACACGAATTGATCCGCGTAGAACCAGACCTCGGAACCCTTGCTACAACCAAGCCAACTAACTTGGGGAGTTAGTTGAGCTTGAAAAGGTTGGGTCCAACCATGTAGGGCTCTCGAATACAAAGATTTACTCGAAAGAGTCTTTACCGGACTTAAAAAGAAGAAATCTTAGGTTTGAAGGGTCTAGGGGTAAAATGGTCTTTTTCCTGGCTAAGGGTAGTATCGTAATTACCCTAAATATGTAATTAATTATTTAATTAATAAAGTGGAGGGGCAATTTGGGGGGAGATGGCCGAAATTGAGCCCTTGAAATGAAGTCTTGCTCCACCCGGGTTCGAACCTAGGTAAGAGCAATGATTTAATGTGATATTTTTAATTGGTGAATTAATTTAATAAATTAATAATTAATGGATGATTTAAGAAAAAGGAAAATCAGATTTTTATTATTAATTATTATTTATTTATTAATTAAGGTGTTTTTAAATTGACTAAGTCTTGCCAACTATCCTAGTTTTAAGGGGCACTATCTCACACAAACTCTCTCACACGCCTAGATCTCTCTCTCTCTCTCGTCCATTTTGTTTTCTTGGCTGAAAAAACAAAAAATAAAACATTAGAAAGCAATCAAAAGTTCTCTACACTCAAAGAACTTACAAAAAAAATATACAAACAAGAAAGCTAACTTAAGAAACGAAAATTTTACATCATCTTCTCGATGGGATCGTGTTGAAGGTTTAGTGGAGGATTTGGGCAGCACTTTGAAGGTGTGGAAAGCTACAACAAGGTATGGGTTTTCTCTCTTGGAATCCTTTCTCCAAGAGAAATTTCTTTCTACAAAATCCAACGTATGAAACTAGGGTTGTCCCCTCTATTATCGAATTCCTTATCCCTAGTCTCCTTCTGATTTCAATCTGAATTAGGTTACAAATCATGTTGTTGGTATGTTTGCTGATAGTTAAGTGTGAAGTATGATTTTTGTGATATTGTATTCGATGATGTCAACCGAAAATGATGTTGTGCAATGGGTAAGCCGTATGTTGTTGTTCTCGGTTTTGAAGTCTTAAAATGGCTAGTTTGATGGTTGAAATTAACGTGCATAAAATGTGTAATTAGTGATGTTCATATGAGGTGTATGTGACTGATTTTAAGTGGAAAGTTTTAGCTGAAACAACAATGAATCTACACCTAAGAATGTGTTAAACGAATCGTGAAAGTACCTCAAAATGAATGTATGAATGTTGTTAAGTAAAGGCTGGAAAATTTAATTAAATTCCCAGCATTTGGTGATGAGGTTTCGGCCAAGAAAAGGTGCACCACGTACTATGTAGAAATGCAAGAAAAATCAGTGAGGTCAGCAGGGTTCGAACCCGAGACCTCACCTTGCTAAGTTACATAATCATGTTGTTAGAAAAGAGCTATTCTTACTCATGCATGTCATTGGTGTGTGCTTGCATATACCCATACTTAGTACAAGTATGTACTAATCCCATACAACTCTATATTTTTAGGTGCACGCACAGGTGGACGCTAGATCTTACAGGTTGACGTTGCAGCTATCCGAACGTGGAGCTTTCATCCGGACTTGGTAGGCCCTCATGCTTTTGAGGATGTCTACCGTTATTATCTAGCTTAGATTTAGGCTTTACCTAGTGGAGCATGTTCCACTAGTGTTTCTTTCCACTTTCATTTCAGACTTTGTATTGGTGCCGTTTTGGCAAAAATACATTCAATGCAATTATGAACTGTTTCTTTCATTTGATTATCTCTATATTAGATGGCTGATTTGTGAACGCCCATGATGTTAAGTTTAAAATGTTTAGCATGAAATAAGAAAACAGAAAGTTCAAATTTTCCGCTAAAATTATCCTAGATGAAGTAGGAATGACGTATGTAGGCTTGTCTGCGACCTCTGAGAGGTCAACGACGTGGGTATCGTCTGGGGTCTAGATTCCGGTCGTGACATTCATATTTATCCTTAAACTCTATTTCAGCTCAAAACTACCCGCCCCGTCAAACTATTGGGTCAAAAATGCCCTTCTTATTAAGTAACAGAAGTTGTTAAATGTCATGTGGATGCCACATTGTATGTCAATAGGGTTCCACTGCCACATAGACTAAATCCCTAAATCCTAATATCATTTTCCCCCCTCATTTCATTATTTTCCAGAAATGATTTCACCCTTCTCCCTCATTTCGTGGGTAGGTTTTCATAGTTTTCGTCGTGGCTAGGTTTCAAAGTGGATATTCTTGGTTGTAGGTTAATAATTTTTTTTCTTATTTTACTATATTTACGAATTCAAAGCATGATAGTTAAGATTTCACAAATTTCCCCTCATTTCGCACCTAGGCTTCATAGCTTTCTTCGGGGTTGGGTTTCACGTGGATATTCATGGTTGTTGGTTAGTAAATCTTCTTCTTGTTTTATTATGTTCACGATTTCAAAGCATGATAGCTAGGATTTATTAATGTTTCTCTCATTTCGCAACTAGGTTTCATAACCTTTTTCGGGGTTGGGTTTCAAAGTAAATATTCGTGATTGTAAAATAAGAAAATAAGAAAAAAATTACTAACCTACAACCACGAATATCCACTTTGAAATCAAACGACGGAGAAAATTGTGAAATCCTAGCCGCGAATTGAGGAAGAAGGGGTGAGATCTTTTATGGAAAACAATGAAATGATGGGGGGAAAAGAGTAATTAAGGTTTAAGGATTTAGTCTATGTGTCAGTGGAACCCTATTGGCGTGCAATGTTGCATCCACATGATATTTAACAACTTACATTAATAAGAAGGGCACTTTTGACCCAATAATTTGACGGAAAGGGTAGTTCTGAGCGGAAACATTGTTTAAGGGTAATTATGAGCAATTTCAAATAATTTAAGGGTATTTTTGACCATTTTCCTTTTAGCCTATGTGGCAGTGGAACCATATTGTCGTGCAATGGCATTCATGTGGCATCCACATGACATTTAATAAATTCTGTTAATAAGAAGAACACTATTGAACCAATAGTATGACGGGAAGGGTAGTTTTGAGCCGAAATATAGTTTAAGGGTAAATTTGAGCTATTTTGGATATTTTAAGGGTATATTTGACCCTTTTCCATTTTATTTGTAGCTAAAAAATATTATTTATAATTTACTTTGTTAATATCGTTTTAGTTAGTTTATAGTTTTCAATGTTTATATATTTAATTTCAATTTGAGCTCAAATTTTTTTGTAGTATTATATATAGATAAAAAAATATTATTTATAATCTACTTTGTTAATATATTTTTAGTTAGTTTGTAGTTTTCAATGTTTATATTTTTAATTTCAAATTTGTAAATATTTTATTTTATATTTAGATCTGAAGTTACAATTATATTATTATAGTTTTTCAAATTCAAAGTTAAAAATTTACTTTGTAAATATTTAGTTTTGTATTCAGTTAGCATATAGCCTTTAATCATATTAATTTAACATAGCGTTGATATTTCAAAAAAAAATAATCTATACTCATGTGAAATTTAGCGTCTTTTCAAAAATTTCTATTCATTTAACATTTTTTAAGTTCAGCTTATCACACATGTAAGTGAAAATATATTTGATCTCTTTTTCAAACATCGTATAGTCCAAAGAACCAAAAAAAGAACGAACCAACTAAAATCTAAATCAAAAACCGTATATATGTGCTTTGATTTGGTGGGGTGTTAAAGAATGATAGAAAGTCCCACATTATCGGTTAATGAGATGGGTGGACTCCTTAGAAGGCTTAGGAAATCCTCCTTCCTATGAGATAGATTTTGGGGTGTGGTTATGCCTAAGACATAATTTAACAATAGTTAGCTGTAACATTTCGTAAGCCGAAATAGATAGGATTAAACAAAGAAACCAAGAATAGATATTTCGGAAAGAATAGGAAGAATCTGGAAAATTTCCTAAGTATAAAAAGTGAGTTATTGGTCATTTTCAAACGGCCATAACTTCTAGCGCAGGATGATTTACGGTTAGTTCTTTATATGGTTGAAAATCCCTTGGAAATATCTTTTCAACGCCACCGAGTTTGCGCATTTTCGATATCGTATGAGAGAGAGATACCTATCAGAAGTTGGGCTGTTGAATTGAGGAAAGTCCAATTCGGATTTTAATAAGGGTAAAGTAATATTTTCACCCTACTATTTCTAATTTGTTATAAGGGTTTATTAGGGGTAAAACTGAGCCTTAAGTCAGTTTTAGAAAATTAAAATACGCTTAGGGCTTGGGAGAAAAGAGAAGAGAAGAAGGAGAATGGAGAAAAGACCAAGAATTCATCAAGAACGACAAGATCTTCGAGTGGAATTCGTCGGGGGTGATCCATATAACGCATGTGAGGTCTTTCTGTTGGGTTCGTTCACCCACACACCAATACATTTAATTCAATGAGTTTTGAATAGATTGAATGATAAATATTGAAGTTCTTGATGAACAATTATTAAATTCTTGTTGGTTGAGTTGTAGCATGCCTTTAGTCGATCTGATTCGTGTTTCTGGGTTGTTTTTCGAGTCGAATCTATTGGTATTGAGATTATTAGTGATCATAAGTGATTGGGGTGAGATCTGTGGAAGTTTAGAAGGTTTAGAGATAATAATAGAGAAGAAAAGTCAGAAATCTTGTCTGACAGCCCTGGGGCACCGCGCTAGCCAGAGCACCCGAGGACAGTGTCTGTTCGTTAGGCTCTGGCGCCCCACGCCGCTCAGATCACCCACGCTACCTGGAGACCTCGTTCTTTTCCCATCTTTTCGTACTAATTCCCAAATGATGTACCCACACTTCTTTGTTGATTCCAACACTCTAAGGTACATCTAAACATCATGAAATCATCCATAAACATGAATCATGAACCTTGAATACATAATTCAATTCAAGAAAAGTTAGGATCAAAATCAAGGAAGTTAAGAAGTCAAGTCTAAAGCTATGAAGTAAATTAAAGTAAAGTTTCTTAAAGTTTTCAAGAGTCTTATTTAAACGTTTTAACTTTATTTTAAGACTCAAACTTTGAGTTAAAAAAAGAGTAAAAGTTGAAGATTTTCCTTCAAAGAAGTATAAGGGAACTAAGTATTCCCTAAAGAGTTGATTAAGATCCAACGTTTCAGGGCAAGCAAAGAGTAAATAGTTAAGTTCATTTGTAAAAAGTTATAAGGGAACTAAGTATTCCCTAGAAAGATTATAAATGTTTTTACATTTAAGTTAAGAGGAAACTAAGATTTTCGAACAGAGTTTTGAAAAAGAAAAGGGAACATTGGTTCCAAGAGGGCTTTTTAAAGCTAAAAAGGGTTGAGCAAATAATCTCAACCCAAAGAAAGGAAGTTATTTTAAAATCATGAGCTAAAGTATATTTTGGGAGTAGTATTGATCAAGTCTCCATGAAAACCATGTAGCCATCATGGGTATTAACGGGTCATACTTTTTAGATGACCACATAAGTTAAGCTAGTGGATCCACTAAGTTGAGAAGTTCTATGCGACAACAAAGTATAGGACAGTTCTGGCAGCGTGGACAAGACGTTGTATCACCATTTAGACTCATAGTGGTGGTTGTCGGTTGAAGAACCTCCCACAGACCTATATTACTTTCATATATAAGTAAAGTTGAGTTGTTATTGCATTTTATTGATGAATTAAGTTGTTTCACTGTTTTACAAGTTTTGTATACATCATATATGCTTTAAATTGCTTTATATATATATATATATATATATATATATATATATAGAGAGAGAGAGAGAGAGAGAGAGAGAGAGAGATAAAGAGTTAAGTAGAGCCAAGGTAAGTTTATCTTATTCTCATCAAGCTTAAGTTGTTTAGCATTCCAACTCGTATACTCGTACTATCAATGTACTGATGCCAGTTGACCTGCATCGTCTTATAATGCAGACGCAGATAACCAGGATCAACATCCAGCACATTGTTGATCCAGTTTGAGCACTCAGAGTCAGTGGTAAGCCTCATTGCATTCTGGAGGATCCTTTTATATGTTTTACAGTCTTTCAATTTCAGACTGTTCTGGGGTATGTCCCAACATCCGTCATAGTATGTTTAGAGGCTTCATAGACGAATAGTCAGTTAGTTCAATTGAATCTCTTTTATTTCAGATATTATATTTGAGACTTAAGTGTCATTTTGACCAAGACATTAAATTAAGTTAATCATGAGAATGTTTTGTTTTACTTGAGTTTATTCTTTCGTTGAGTTAAGTAAGTCAGGTCAAGGGTTTGCTCAAGGACAACAATGATCATTGGGTGACGTCTAGGGTGTAGGCTCAGGGCATGAAAAATTTGGTATCAGAGTACAAAGTTCAAGAGTCCTAGGGAGTCTATAAAGTCGTGTCCGTAGAGTCTTAGTCATCGATGTGAAGCGTTCCACATCTATGATTCGGTCTGATTCAAAGGCTGCGATATTTAGGAATTTCTTCACTTCTTTCATATTTCTTTTCGTGCGTTAGAGTTTATCTCTAAAAAAGTTTCCTACTAATTTGTGTCTACGCGTGTTTTCAGATCATCATGCCTCCGTAATGAAGAGCAATCAGAGGTCGACCAGCCAGAAGGAATGTTGAGGAACCAGAGGCACCTAATGCACATAACGTGCAATCTCAAGGGGAAGTCATCAATGCTGAGTTCCGCGAGCCTATCCGTATGCTAAGCCTAGCGGTGACTAACCAAGTCTGGAAAAAAGGGGAGCTCAACAATAAGAGGCTGACACTTCGAGGATTCGGGATATCTTGAGGATGAATCCCCCAAGCTTTTATGGTTCAAGCACTACTGAGGATCCGGAAAACTTTGTGCAAGAGTTGAAGAAGTTCTTTGAGGTGATGCATGTGGTTGATACGGAATGGGTTGAGCTAGCTGGATATCAACTGAAGAATGTGGCGAGGAGTTTGTTAGACCAGTGGAAAGAGGGAGGAGATGAGGATGCACCACATCCAAGATGGACTTGTTTAGAAAAGGCTTTCTTGGGGCGGTTCTTTCCCCGAGAACTGAAGTAGGCAAAGGTACGGGAGTTCCTTACTCTAAAACATGACTCCTTAAGTGTTCAGGAGTATGGGTTGAAATTCACCCAACTGTCTTGCTATGCTCTTGAAATGGTTAAACAATGAGGAGAAGAATGAGTTTTTTTTGTCTCTGGCTTGGGTCGTACATCCAGTAAAGAGGGCAGAGCGGCAAACATATCCCGATTGATGGTTTATCTGTAGAAAGTTGAAGAGGAGAAGCTGAGGGACATAGAGGAGTACATGAACAAGAAAGCCAAGACTGAGAATGAGTCTGGGCAGCAGAAAGGTGGTTTAAATCAACCACAATTTCAGAAACAGAAGGATCATGCACCATCATCTGCTAGTGCACCTGCGCCCATAAACAGAGTTGAGTATAATGGCCAGAATTTGCAGAACTTCAAGGCTAAACTAGCCCAGTCCCAAGGTAGTATGGCACAAGGAGGAAGTTGGTCTCCTACATGTGCTAAGTGTGGTAAAAATCACCCCGGTAAATGTCGTGATGGCCAGTCAGGTTGCTCCAAGTACGGTCAAGAGGGTCACTTCATGAGAGAGTATCCTAAGAATAAGCAAGGTGGTGGAAATCTTGGAAATAGAGCTCAATCTTCATCTGTTGCTCCACTAGACAAGGGTACACTTAGAGTAGCCAATTCTGGCACTAGCAGAGGGGCAAACCGGCTCTATGCAATCACTAGCCGCCAAGAGCAAGAGAACTCGTCAGATGTTGTCACATGTATGATAAAAGTATTTAGTTTTTATGTTTATGCTTTATTAGACCCAGGAGCAAGTTTATCTTTTGTAACTCCTTATATTGCGAATCAGTTTGAGATTCTTTCTGAGAAACTTTGTGAACCTTTTTGCGTATCTACCCCTGTTCGAGAGTCCATTTTAGCGGAAAGAGTCTATCGTGATTGTCCTATCTCTATCAATAACAAGAACACCATGGCTGACCTAGTGGAGTTGGACATGGTAGATTTTATGTCATCCTATGTATAGACTGACTTTATGCTTGTTATGCGTCAATAAATTGTAGAACTCGAGTTGTCGAGTTTCAGATTCCTAACGATCCAGTCATAGAGTGGAGTAGTAGTTCAGCAGTGCCTAAGGGTCGTTTTATTTCGTTCCTTAAGGCGAGGAAGTTAATTTCAAAGGGGTGTATCTATCACTTAGTCCAAGTTAATGACTCAAGTGGTGAGGTACATTCCCTTCAGTCAATTCCTATAGTAAAAGAATTTCAGAGTTTTTCCTAATGATCTACCCGGAGTTCCTCCTGAGAGAGAGATACACTTTGGCATAAATATCATTCTAGATACTCATCCTATCTTTATTCTATCATATAGAATGACACCAACAAATTTAATAGAGTTGAAAGAACAGCTGAAATATCTGTTAGATAAAGGCTTTATTCGACCAAGTGTCTCACAGTGGGATGCTCCGGTCTTATTTGTGAGAAAGAAAGATCGTTCTCTTAGAAAGTGTATCAACCAGCTTTAGGGTGCTTCCCGCTTCTCAAAAATTGATCTCAGATCAGGCTACCATTAGTTGAAAGTTAGGGAATGTGACATTCCAAAGACAACTTTTAGAACCCGATATATGCATTATGAGTTTTTGGTTATGTTTTGGTTTGACCAATGCGCCTGCAACATTCATGGATCTTATAAACATAGTCTTCAGTCCTTATTTAGATTTGTTTGTCATCTTCTTCATAGATGACATACTGATTTGTTCAAGGAACGAAGATGATCATGCTAGTCACCTCAGGATTGTTCTTCAGACTTTCAAAGATAAAGAGTTATATGTCAAGTTCTCAAAGTGTGAGTTTTGGGCTTTGAATGACTTTGTGCTTTGGAGGAGTTCTTGAGATGAATTGATGAGATTTAAGGTTCTTTTTAAGTAGATTATTGTATACTTTGGTTGGGTATTCGAATCTAAGTGTTTGGGGAAGAAACCAATCAAATCTACACGATTTAGGATCGAATACGAATAAGAAAATTCATGGGTTTTCTGGGAAAGGGGTTGGCGCACCGCTCCACTCAAAATGCCAAAGAGGAGTGTCTAAAGTTTAATTTGGCCTCTGGGGGCGCCACGCCACTCAGTCCGCCCCAAGCCAACTTTTGTAGTTAGGTCTCTGGCGCCCTATACCACTCAATGTCAGGGTCGCCAAGTCCTCTACCCTTCAACTTTCCTCTTCTTTCAGTTTAAGTTTCATCGAATCGTACCTATATATGTTTTCTAGTTGTTTTCTACACTCTAAGGTACATTTAAACATCAAGAGATCATCTATAACATGAGATCATAACCCTTGAGTCTATAATTCAAATTCAAGGTAGAGCTAAGAGTCAAGTCAAGACAGTCCTGAGATCTTTCAAAAGTCTTTTACAATAGTTTTAAACTTGTTTTAAAGACTTAAGCATCGATTTTGAGAAAGAGTAGAGTCGAGTTAATTTCTTTAAATGATGTATGGAGACTAAGTACACTCAAAGAGCAAATATTTTCACATTTAAGATGAGAGGAAACACCGATTTCCAAATGAGTTTTAATGAGTAGTATTGGTTCCATCTATTTTAAGAGTTAAGCTTTTTGAGTAATAACCTCAAACTATAGAGAAAGAGTTACGTTCTTAAACATATGAGTTCGGTATATTTTGGGAATAGTATTGAACATCGATATGTGGACGGGTTCATAATAACTCAAGTCTCTATATACCATGTAGCCAACGTGCGTAGAAAGGGACATACTTTTTAGATTATTGCTTAATGTTTTTTATCATAGACTAGTGGATCCACTTAGTTGAGGTTCCATATCCCGACAAATTATTGGACAGTTCTGGCAGCATGGTCGAGACGTTGTATCATCACATAGCTCATAGTGGTGGTGTTTGGTTAGAGAATCTCCCAAACAAAGTTTATTTTTCTATTCTTATATACAACTGAGATTTTATGATATTTTCCAATACTTTGCGATGTTATCTATTGTTTAAATGTTTTATATCAAATGCATCTTTCTTGTTGTTTAATTCTGCATTTAGTTGGGTATCCATGAGTTGAGTATTGTTGAGGTAAGTGTTTCTTTCAAAATTCAGCTCAAGCTTATGTCATGTTTAGCTTTCCCCTCGTATGCTCTTACCTTCAATGTATTGATACCAGTTGGCGTGCATCATTTTATGATGCATATACAAGTAACCAGGATTAGCAATCAGTGCTTCGTTGATCCAGTTGAGCATTCAGAGTCAGTTGGTGAGCCTCCTTGCTTTCCTGAGGATTCCTTTTTATATTGTTTTAGTATTTCGGTTGAACTTTCTACACGTTAGAATTAGAATATTTGTTTATTTTTTTCAGCCTTTTAAAATTTATTTATCCCTTCGCCGACGATTATTTATTGATTAAAAAATTTAATATCTCAGGTTGATGTTCATTTGATCCCCCAAAAATATCAAATAGAAACACTTTCTTGAAGCAAAATGATAAATTACATAATCAAATTAAATTGATAGATTTTAAGTATTATTTTATAAATTTTATCATTTTAAATTTTCGGGCGAGGCACGAATAATTTTACTAATATACGTTATTGAAATGTCATCTCATTGAGGAATATTACATTGGCCAACTTTATAAAAGACAAAACCACAAGAAGACAGGTGAATTGCGTTAACTTAGGGGTAAGGAAATTGATTGAGAAAAGTTAGTCAACTTGTATCATTGAAATCATTTTTTTAATAAAAAAAGTTGCATTATTTATATGGTCCAGAACCAAGTTAACGGGAGGCTTGGTCATGCACTCTATGACAAGTTTGAAAAAAAAGAAGCATGTTGCTTGACCTCTTCATACACGATAGATTCAAAATGAATGTCTTTGCATAAATTTTGAAGGTAAACTAGCTGCTACAATCATGTGAAGTAGTCAAGTACAAGACACTTTCAATCAAACTTCTATAATACAAATAGTGTTTTGCAATTTGCATTCTAAAATAACTTCAACCATTCAAAATACAGCTACAAATAAAGAAAGTGAAATTACTCAAATCTGAAAACATACAATGAAACAGTACGAACACGACTAAAGAAACCAGGAAAACAAAAGGCAGCTCAGATGATCACTTCTACGTTTCCAGAATTGCATTCTTGATTTTGTTAAGCCTCTTGACTACATCCTTCATGCTTATTCTTGATTCTGGCGTTTCCTTTGTGCAATCTAACTATCATGGACGCTATGCACATTTCACTTTTACAAGTGATTTGTTCTTCCTCGGAAAAGAGCTTGGCATCCACAACTTCCATCATACTCCCTGAAAATGATTGTGTTATCCAGTTTCTCAAGTCAAGATTTCCATTGCATATCTCTTCATCTGTTGGCCTTCTTTTCGTCAAAACCTCCATCAACATGATGCCGTAGCTATAAACATCACCACTAGTAGACACTATTCCCTCTGAGCCATATTCTTAGAAAAGGATTGAACAAAAGTTACTCAATTGAAATACAACAATAATTCTCTTTTTACTTGTACAACTTGGAGAGGCTTAATATAATTATGATAAGAGAAAATCAATGAGAGTAGATTATTTTATACCTGGTGCAATGTATCCAAGAGTGCCCAATGTCTCTGTATGTGCCACGGATTTGCTGACAGCTAAAATTTTAGAGATTCCAAAATCACCAACATGAGCCACCATATCTTCATCCAAAAGAATTTTGCCAAAAAATGAATTGTTTGATAGGTCAAGATACTGCAGGTTTTGGAGTTCCCCGAATGTGGTTGGTATCATTCCTGCAAAGTGGTTACTGGAAAGATGTAGTTCTACAATGGCTCTCAGTCCTCCAATATCTGATGGAACTTCTCCCTCAATTGAATTTTGTGACACGTCTAGATAGAGAAGACCACTCATCTTCCAAAGGCTCAAAGGAACTTTTGATGAAAATTTATTAGAATCCAAATAAAGATGTTGGAGCATGCTAAGATTTCCTAAGCATTCTGGAATTAATCCAGAGAACTCATTACCATACAGATATAATTCAACTAAATTAGATAAATGGCATACTGCCTCTGGAATATGTTCCTGCAATTTATTGTTATCTAGATACAGCCCTTGGAGTTTTTAAGCTTACCAATCTCAGAAGGAATACTTCCCGACAAGTTGTTTCCTTCAACGTCTAGGGATGTAAGACCGCTCATGTTGCCTATACCTATGGGAATGAGGCCATTGATGTGTGTGTCTGCTATTTCAAAGCTTTTGATAGTAGATGAAAGATTCCCAATTGAATTGGGCAGAACGCCTTTCAACAGATTGGAACCATCCTACAGTCCGCCAAAGAAATGAAGAATCGCAACTCATGCTCTCTTAGTTCATTCGTAAGTTGATTAGTATGTAGGAATAGATCTTGCAGCTCACGAAGATTCCCCAAATTGTTAGGAATAGTTCCTGTGAGAAAGTTGCTAGCTAGCACCACCAGCTCAAGCTTGGAAGCATTTGTTATGAACAACGGAATTTCCCCTTCAAGCTGATTGTGTCCCAAGTAAAGTTCTTTAAGGTTGGGAAGATGAAGACCTGTAGTGCTTGGGATTCTCCCCGAGAGGTTGTTCAAATTGAAATCGATCACTTCCAAAGAAGATATATTTCTAGGTATGTCTCCAGTTATGTTGTTGTAAGATATGGACAACTTTGAGCTGTGTGAGTTGGCATATGTTGGAAGGAATGCAACCAGAAATTTGGTTTTTAGATATGCTTAGAAAGTACAGATTCGACACTATATTGCCTTCTTCTAGCAAGAGACGACCAGAAAGGCTATTGAGTGCCAGAGATACGGTAAGTAGTGACGAGATATTAAACAGTGTTGCGGGAATGGAACCTGTTAATTGATTATCGAACAAGGATAAAAATGCAAGCTGGCTCAGATTACCGTCCTCCTTTGGAATGTTGCCGCTGATTCTATTCCCATACAAACTGAAGTTCATCATTGTTGTGGCATTTCCAACAGAAGGAGGGATTATACCGGTGAGGCTATTGTTCCTGAGATTTAAGACTCTGAGTTCGGGTACATACCATGCCCCTCTCCACATTTCACCACTGAGTTCATTGAAAGCCAATGAAATCACTTGAATTCTCCGGTTTTGAAATAGACTTGTTGGTATACTTCCGTTGAGCTGATTGTTTTGAATATCATAAACTCGCAAGCGAGGCAAGTGGCCAAGTCCATAAGGGATGCCACCGCGGAAGCTGTTGTTTTGGAGATTGATAACACTGAGGAAGGACAAATTGGACAAAGACGGGGAAATTGTGCCTTGAAGTTGCAAATTAGGAAGAGTCAAGGCTACAACCCTTTGTCTTTTTGGAGTACAAGTGACACCAAACAAAGTGCAAAAAGAAGTATTTTTGGTACAATTATTGGCAAAAAAATGATTAGGACTTTTAATAATAAGATTTTGGAAAGCTAGTAGAGCTTGTTGGTCAGTCTCATTTGAGGAAGAAAGTGATACAGAAAATTGAATTAAAAAAAGAAGAATCAATAAGAGAATGTTCTTCTTCATGATTGATTCAGAGCTTCATTTGTTTTTTAATTATATTATATTGTTGAGTTGACAGAGCAATTCACTCTTCATGTAATTTGTGGGTGTGTTTGTTGTTTATATGTCATCATAGTTTGAATCTATAAGAAATTTCAGAAGACATTGAAATTTTTAGTCTTAAATATATCATTGTATTTGTATGACTATAATTTATTTATTTTCTCATTATAGATAAAATGAAATATTTAAAGTTATATATATTATTATTATTTTTAAGAACATACTAATGAAGTTAAATGGTTGAGAAAAAGTCATCACATTGAGGAATTGCGTAATCGAAGGGTTAAGGAAATTGATTGAGAAAAGTCAATTAAATTAAATTATTTGAAAAAAGAATTTACATATATATATATATATATATATATATATATATATATATATAAAAGGTTGAATTATATAATGGTACAAACCCAAGTCAACCTAAGGGTCATGCAGTGTAAGACAAGTTTGGAAAAAAATGCATGTTGCTTGACCTAAGTTCATAACCCCACATGCATTTAACAATAAAAGTACAAATATACCCCTGAACTATAGTAAATGGTATGCAGATATCATTCATCATACTTTTGAGACATTGATTCCCTTGCCGTCGAAAAACTAGAGCGTATATGTCCTTCACTCTAACGAAAGATTAAATAGTGATACGTGGCACAATCTTATCCATCGATCCAATGTCGGGTCGGTGGATAAAATCATGACACACGTATATCCGTTAATATATAGGGTATATATGTTCTAGTTTTTGGATAGCAGGGACACCTATGCCCCAAAAGTATGATGGAGGGCATTTGCATATCATTTACGATAGTTCGGGGGTATATTTGTCATTTCCCCCCCTTTTTTTTATGAAGTGTTAATTGGTAATTTTATAATAATAATAATAATAATAATAATAATAATGAGAATTAAAAGGTATGGCCAACTCTATTTTATTATTTCAGGCACAGTTTTATTCCTATTATGTATTAAGGGGCTGTTTGGTTACTGGTTAGAGTTATGCAGGTATTAGTTATGTATTAAGGGGCTGTTTGGTTACTGGTTAGAGATATGCAGGTATTAGCTATGCAGCATTTAGTAATGCATGTATTAGTTATGCAGGATTTAGTTATGCAGGATTTAGTTATGCAGGTATTAGTTATGCAAGTTTAGTTATGTTGGGTTTAATTATGCGGGAATTAGCTATGTGGATATTAGTTATGTAGATATTATTTAGTTACGCTCTACAAATGTGATATTGAATAATATATAATGCTACTATGTGATTAGCAGATGTACTGTTAAAAAATATACAATCAATTTTTAATATTAAAAAAATATTTATATTTGCATAAATCAATCAAAACGGTAAGTATATAAAAAGAAATGAAAATAATATATAATAAGAAATAAAAACAACACATGTTGATAGGAAACAATAAAGTTTCCAATTAAAAAAAATAAATTAAATTAAAAGAAATAAAAATGATCTAAATATAAAAAAGAAATAAAAACAACAAACCTATATAGGAAAATAATAAAGTTTTCAATTAAAAACAATAAAATAAATTAATTGGGTAAATATGTAATTTATCACTTTAATACATGTATAACTAATACCCACATAACTTATTCCACCTTTTACGTTGCATAACTTTATACATAATTCGTACATAAGTTATGTTGGTATTAATTATGAAGGACTATAAAAATGCAACCAAACATGGTATAAGTTATGTTGACTTTTATACCTAAGACAAAACTTCTACCAAACATAGTAAAGCTAATGCAACTTTTTATACATGAATGAGATGTCTCTTATACAGTAACCAAACGACCCCTAAAGGTAGAGAGACAATTTCAAAACATTCGGCTCAAGTAAGACATATCTAAATTAGTAAAAAATTAAAATATATAAGTGAGAAATCATATAAAAAATAATTTGTTGATGATTATTATTATTGTCAATTTATTTAGTCACAAGTAGTTTTCTATTCTTGAGGAAATTTCCCGGAAAATATCACATTGCGGTAAAACATTCCTAAGACGACTCTATACTATTCAATTATATAGTACCACTATATGTGTTGACTTGACAGAGCAATTGGTATTTGCCCAAGTCTTTACGGCATCAACAATAAAAAAAATAGTTCTGTTTCCTTTTCCAAAAATATTTTATATCTAGCCTTGGTGCTTTTGATTATCTCATTTAAGTTTCTGTTATTGCGATAAGTGTCAAAAATACATCTAAACTATTCACTTTTTTTTAGTTTCATACCTAAATTATTGAAAGTGTGAGTTTCATACCTAAACTATCACTTTTTAGTTTGAGAAACACACCTCAGTGGTGTGTAATGCACTCTCTCTTTTATATGAAAAAACTTTGACACATGGCATTCCACATAGATAAAATATTTTATCTAGATAAAAATTAAAAAATAAAAAATTAATATTAATTAAAAATTAAAAATTACTATCCAAATAAAAAATTAAATTATTTTTCTTATCTCACTCCATTACCTCCTCTACGTACCCCCCCTCCTCCCCCGCAACAACCCCATCCTTTTAAAAAAAAATCAGTTATAAAATATTTTTAAAAAATTCATATTTCATATTCCATCCTCCCCCCTCTCTCCCCCCCCCATCTCCCCTCCCCCCGATAGAAATTGATATTATTTTATTTAAAAAAATCTAGCCCATCCTATTTAATTTTTCGTTCCTAATAATTTTTTTTTACTTTTTTCTTATTTTGTGTTAGATATGCACGTACATATATTTTTAGAAAAAAAATTCTACTAGTGTACCTAATATAACATAAACAACTAAAAAATATAAAAAGTCTTGTGGCTGCAAGTAAAACTATTTTTGATATGTATATCTAAACACTGGGGAAAAAATTTGAAAGCAGAGGGTTAAGTGGGATGGGTAGAATTATATTTTTAAGAAAATAAAATAATATCTAAATTAGTATTTGAGGAGGGGGAGGAGATGAAGTAAAAAATAAAATACTTTTAAAAGAAATTCAAACAAAATAATTTATTTTTTTAAAATGGTGTGGTGTAAGAAAAATATTTTATATTTATTTTATAAAGAAAATATTATTTTTTTTATAATAGTTTTTTTAATTTTTAATTTAACTAATACTGATAATTTATTTATATTTTGTCAAGGTTGAATGTTTTGTCAATGTGGAGTGTGAGGTGGAAATTCTTTAAAATAAAAGAGAGAGTGTATTACACATATCATGATGAGAGAGATGTGTTTCTCAACCTAAAAAGTGATAGTTTAGGTATGAAACTCAAACTTTCAATAGTTTAGATATGAAATTCAAAAAAAGTGAATAATTTAAATATGTTTTTGACACTTATCTTTTTTTGTTTAAAGGTAAGAATTTCATCCCACTTGTACTTAAAAGAGTATCAATTGATTTGAGGATTCCCACTAACTTTTATTGCAATGTCATCTCACATTGGCCAACTTTATAAAGGCAAAAACATATGGATATATATTGTATGGTCTAGAACCAAGTCAATGGGAGTCTCCACAGTCTAAGATAAGTTTAGAAAAATACATATTGTTTGACCTTTTGTTATTGGGACAGTACAAAATTTATGTGTGCAATTTTACTAATGGTAATAAATAATGTACATGAACCTATAACTTTAAAAATATAATGTATTTAATGCTTATAAAAAAATCGTACAGATAAATTCTGAATTTGTCTTTGATATCGCTATCAATAATTGAATAGTCTATAATTTGTTGTTGCAACAAACACATTTTGTAGAAATAATTAAATTGAATTGAACAAACTAATAAAGGTGAGTGATTATGATTTCATGAGATTTTTCTTTGGAGCTAACAAAAAAGATATCAACGGTAAATTTTGTTAGTATCAAGACCCAATAGATGAGGTCATGATGACACACATCCCGAGAATTCCAAAAAGGTGTGTAAGCCGAAAGAAATACATAAGAGACTCCCAAAGGAGAGTCAGACCACAAACGATAAAAAGCAACAAAGAATATCCCCAAAACATGGTAGCATAAGTATAAAGAACATCTAATACATTTTTAGAATGTGAAATACATCTTAAGTTTTCAAAAAGAAAGTTGAAGACTTTAAATGATAGAAGGAGACTAATGGTGATCTGGAAAACAGGGTCTCGCCGCAACTCCGAAAGAGAGAACTTTACTAGACCAATCAACTGATACGATGCTCACCCTGACTAGGATTTGCATCAAAGGAATAATAGAAGCAAGAGCGAGTACAATCCACAAGTACTTGGTAGGCTTGGCCGACTGGGCAAAAATATTTATCAACTTATAAAAGATACGAAGGAACGTTTCCACCTACGCACAGAAAAGTCTCATTCCGACATTGTTACCGCCAATTTATAATGAACGGCACGAATAAAGTAAACACATAAGGTCACAACAGTTCTCATATCACACACAAGTCAAGCAATTTAACTGATTAATGCAATGCAATGAGATGATGCAATGATGTGGTAGTATAGTGGAATCAAGGTTGTCACAGAACCTATCATATACACCCTGTCAAGCTAAAGCTCTTAGAAAAGGACCCACGGGGGATTCACAATCCATATACCAAATCACAATCTCAATATCTCATCAACTTGCCACCTCAGTGTGGCTAAGGATATAAAAAAAAAGTATCATTTTCTTTCTCAAAAGAATCTCCACATTTTTCTCAATTTTCCAAGAACATGATATGATGAATGAGGATGGATGCATCACAACACATATATAACATGGAGGCAATAATCAAGTCAACATGTATGAATAGCCTAAATTCCTCAAAACCCAGTCGAATCATGATTTACACTCTCAGAAGAAAAATAGTGGGAAAGAGTTTATTTGAAATAAGTAAATTTCATTTAGAAAACATTTCGTTTACTCAAAGCATTATAAAGTTTCAAACTCAGCCCCTCAATCGGGTATTACAAGTCAAATTGAATTACAAGCCTCTCTCACAAGCAACTCATGAATCATATGCTTTCAAAAAAAATAAAACTAACAATTAAGGCCTCAACGCAGTCTAAAACATACATGCACAACACAATATAATCAAGCTCTCCACGAACAATACAATACAATTCACAGCCCAAAATCATGCTACAATCTCTCGTGCTAACGGATTGGGGATGGAGTTGTTGAACCAATCCAATTACAAGGTATGGAGGACATGTATGGAGTCATACCTTGTGGGTGAGGATTTGTGGGATGTTGTTAATGGGAGTAACACAAGTCCTCATGCGGACGGACCAGAGAATAGTAACACATACAAGAAGTGGAAGCAGGTTAATGCTAAGGCAGAGTTTGTCTTGAAGAGGTCAATATCCTCTAATTTATTTGATCATATTATAAGGTGCAAATCAGCTCATAAAATATGGAGGACCCTCGATCAGCTGTTCAACAAGAAGAATGAAGCTCGGCTACAGATATTGGAGAATGAATTGGCTAACACCATTCAAGGTAATCTCTCTATAGCAGAGTATTTTTTGAAGATTAAGAACTTATGTTCTGAGATATCTTTATTGGAATCCGGAGGAGGCTATCACTAATAAGAAGAAATATTATTCGTGGTTTGAAATCAGAATATATTCCCTTTGTTACATCGATTCAAGGATAGGCTCAACAACCATCCTTGGAGGAGTTTGAGAACCTGTTGTCATCACAAGAACTACTAGCCAAGCAAATGGCTGGGGTTTCAATCAAAAAAGGGGAAGAAAATGCTCTTGTATCTAACAAGAGTAAAATTAAAGGAAAAACAGTAAGAGATAAGCCACACTTTCGATTCCAAAGTGGTTCAATTCCGCTAGAAAAGGAGGGAGAGTCTACTAATAACTATAAGACTCTCAAATGTTATCGGTGTGGCAAAATTGGACACATAAAAAGATTTTGTCGAACCAAAGAAAGCAATATGGCTCAAACTGAGAAAGTTGTTGAAGAAGAAGACTGGGGAAAGTGTTTCGTAGCCGAGACTCAAGCAATAGATGCAATGACATCCATTAATTTGACAGAGACTGGATCGTGGATTCAGGATGTGGGCATCATCTTACCGGAGATGAATCCTAATTTTCCAACTTTTACAAATACAATGGTCGTGATGTCATTGTAACAGCAGATAATACAGTTCATCACGTGGAGAAGGAAGGCACAGTCGTCATCAATGAGAAGAAGGAAGACGCAATCACTCTCAACAGTGTGTTTCATGTTCCATGGATGAGGAAAAATCCATTTTCCGTTGCAAATGCCGTAGATGCAGGAAGTTATCTCCTATTTTGACCACATGATGTGAAGTTCCTTCGAAATATCAAAGAACTCAAGACAGATGTCATTCATACCGGTAAGAGAGTTAATGACTTATATGTTTTATCTGCCTCTAATTCATATATTGAGAAGATGAGTAGCAATGATACTACATATCTATGGCATGCTAGACTTGGGCATCTTAACATGGAAAATTAAAAGTCATGGTAAAATTGAATCTAGTAAAAGGATAACCTAACTTAAGCAATTTTGGTGTAGGAGATATTTGTGAAGGATGTCAATACGGAAAGGCACACCGTCTTCCGTTTGATAGATCCTTGTCAAGATGCATTGCTCCACTAAATCTAATTGATAGTGATTTGATGGGGCCAACAAGAACTCCTTCGTTCTCCGATTGTTCTTATATGCTAATTTTTATTGATGATTTTACAAGATTCCCATGGGTTTATTTTGTTAAGCACAAGTCAGATGTTCTTAACAAGTTTATGGAATTCAAGGAAACTGTTGAAGGCGAGCTTGGCTAAAAAAATAAGGAGGTTGTAAACAGATAACGGTGGTGAGTACACTTCTGAAGAGTTTCTCTCTTTTTGTCGTCAATATGGCATTAAAAGAGAACTTACTTGTGCTGATACACCACAACAAAATGGAGTGGCAGAAAGAAAGATCCGACACTTAACAGAGACATGTAAAAGTTGGCTTCATGCAAAAAATCTACCTAGAGCCCTGTGGGCTGAAGGTATGAAATCTGCCGCTTATGTGATCAACATGATGCCGCTTTCTCCAAATAAGATGAAGTCTCCCTATGAATTAATGTTTGGAGAGAAGTCTAATATCCAAAACCTAAGAGTGTTTGGATCTATCTGCTATGTTCATATCCCTGATTCTCAACGGAGCAAGCTGGATCCCAAGGCAAGAAAATGCATCTTTGTTGGATACGATGAAAGGAAAAAGGGTTGGAAGTGCATGGATCCAAAAACTCATCGTTTTGTTGTTTCCAGGGATGTCGTATTTGATGAAACATCGTTGTATTATAGAGTTACATCAAAAGGAGAGGGTTCTAAAATACTGAACCCTGGAGTTTCAAACTTGCCCATCATAAGTGCTTCTCCAGATAATACAATTGTTGAGGAGCTAAGCGAAAGGGGGAGTACTCCAGAAACTCAACAATGTGAAACTCAACAAGAAGATGATGTATTGGTTTCACAAAGACCAAACAGAACTATTGTTAAGCCATCTCTCTTCTGAGACGAAAACTTTGTTAGTACGTATTCTTGTTTCTTTGCAGGGCCAATTGACGATGAAGAGCCTTTATCTTTTGAAGAAGCTAAAGGATCCAAAGAGTGGAAACTTGCAATGGATGATGAAATGAAGGCGTTAATAAAAAATCAAACTTGGAGCCTTGTGCCAAAGCCAAGAGATTACAACCTGTTTCTTGCAAATGGGTTTACAAAATCAAAAGAAGAGCAGATGGCAGTATAGACAGATATAAAGCTAGATTGGTTGCTCGAGGTTTTTCTCAAAAATATGGCGAAGACTACGAAGAAACCTTCAGTCCGGTGGCTAAGATGATCTCAGTTCGAGTTGTACTAGCCATGACAGCCTCATATGGTTGGAAACTATGGCAACTTGACGTGAATAATGCTTTCTTGTATGGAGAACTTGACAAAGATATTTATATGGAGCAGCCACCCGGGTATGTTTCTAACTTACATCCTGATTATTTTTGCAAAACTTAAAAAAACACTTTATGGACTCAAGCAAGCTCTACGAGCATGGTATGGAAAAATTGCTCAATATCTATATTTTTGTGGCTATACCACATCACATTCAGATCCTAGCTTGTTTGTTAAGAAACAAGAAGATTTGCATGTGGTTGTTCTCTTGTACGTGGATGACATAATAATAACAGGAAACAATGATGATGAAGTTGCAACACTTCAAAAAGAGTTTGCCCTAAGATTTGATATCAAGAAATTGGGAGGATTACATCATTTTCTTGGCTTAGAGGTAACAAACACAAGTAAAGGGGTCTTTGTTACCCAAGAAGGGTATGCCTAGAAGCTTGTCGACAGGTTTGGGGTGAAACAAAGTAAAAAGTGCTCTACGCCTTTGGAGACTAGCACGAGGTTAAGGCGTGAAGAAGGCTCACTTCTTGTAGATCCCAAGCCTTATCGAGCTCTAGTTGAAAGTCTCCTGTATTTGACTATCATAAGGCCAGACATTGCCTTTTCTGTTGGATACGTCAGCAGATTTATGCAGTCACCAAGAAAGCTGCACTTGGAAGCTGCAAAGAGGATCCTGAAGTATATCAACTCAACATCAGATGTGGGCTTATTTTTTAAAAGAAAGAATGACTTGGTATTAATCGGATATACCGATGCAGATTTTGGCGGTGATATGGATAATCAAAGATCAACATCAGACTATATCTTTCTCTGTGGAGGAACAGGTATTTCTTGGTGCAGTAAGAAGCAAGACTCGGTTTCTTTGTTAACTACGGAGGCGGAATATAAAGCAGCAGCCCTTACTGCTCAAGAATGTGTATGGCTCCAAAGACTTGCTGGAGATTTGCATCTATCTATATCAAAGCCAACTACAATCTTTGGAGACAACCAAAGTGCCATCAAGCTCGCAAACAATCCGGTATTTCACGCAAGAACTAAACACATTGAGATGGAACATCATTTCATTCGAGAAAAAGTTTTTGATGGAACTTTATATACGTCGGAGGTACGAAGGAGAATATTGCTGATACACTACAACAAAAACAACTTTTAGCGGCATTAAATATTGACATTAATAAATAGTGCTAAAGTATTTACCAACATTAGTTAAGTGTCATTAGAACCAATGTCGCTAAAGGCTTTAGGGACATATATAAAGAGTGTCAATTGCCGTTAAAAATACACATTTAGCGGCAATTAATTCTTAATTGCCGCTAATGATTATTTTTGTTGCAGTGATATCTTCACCATGTCACTTCCAAAAGCTTCATTTGAGTTTCTCAGTGGCAAGATTGGGATAGTTTCAAAAAATCACTTTAAGGGGGAGTGTGAAAAAAGTTAAAGATGATTTTTTGAATAACATAGATTTCTCTAGAATGTCATAGCATAGAAACTTAGAAGTTATCTTGAAGAAATATCTAGATATTCTATAGTAGTTATCTTAAGAAAATATCTAGATATTTTAGATAAGTTACTAGAAGATAAGTTCACTAGAACTTTCTTATGGATGTATCTAGAAGAGTTTCTAGAACCATGCTTAGACAAGTATAAATAGGAGATGGCCTTGTACATTTGTATTTTAAGAACAAATCAAAACACTTATAGAGTCTTCTTCCATTAAAAAGTTCTTCTTTCCAAATTCCTTTTTAACTATCTAGCTTCCTCTTCTTCCTTAGTTGAATCATCCGATCTTAGTTAACGATCTTGGGCTAGCAGAAGGATTTCCGAGTTATACTTTGTGAAATTAGGTCTTAGGTCTAACTCATACCCCAAAAGCTAGCTCAAAGGGAGGAGGATTGTTCAAGCCTTATAAGGAGTCCACCCATCTCATTAACCATCGATGTGAGACTTTTGTCATCTTTAACACCCCACCTCACGCCCAGTGCTTAGCATCTGGTGCGTGGGCAATTTTGATTTTGGGGGTCCCAACATCGGGTGAGACGGGCCCTGCTCTGATACCATGTGAAATTAGGTCTTAGGCCTAACTCACACCCCAAAAGCTAGCTCAAAGGAAGGAGGATTGTCCAAGCCTTATAAGGAGTCCACCCATCTCATTAACCATCGATGTGGGACTTTTGTCATCTTTAACACCCCACCTCACGCCCAGTGCTTAGCATCTAGTGCGTGGGCAATTTACAATCCTCCTCCCTTTGAGCTAGCTTTTGGGGTGTGAGTTAGGCCTAAGACCTAATTTCACATGGTATCAGAGCAGGGCCCGTCTCACCCGATGTTGGGACCCCCAAAATCAAAATCGTCCACGCACCAGATGCTAAGCACTGGGCGTGAGGTGGGGTGTTAAAGATGACAAAAGTCCCACATCGATGGTTAATGAGATGGGTGGACTCCTTATAAGGCTTGGACAATCCTCCTCCCTTGGAGCTAGCTTTTGGGGTGTGAGTTAGGCCTAAGACCTAATTTCACATACTTTTCTTCTGCTATTCCTACAAGAAGATCAGAAAATATAGAGATAGATAGAAGCTCGATTAAGGACGGAGACGAGAGAATGAGGCTCTTTACTCAACAATTTGCATAATTCTTAAATCACATACCACTACTCTTTTTGATGGAACCGTTCTCACGCCCACTTCTCAACCCGGATCCCAAATTAACATGGCCCTATTGCTTCTTCTCGGCCCGATAGCTCTTTTCATCCCAATAGCGACCCTGGAATCCACATTGGGCTGGACTTGGTTCATAGCATTTTCAAAACAAATAGCATAGGAACTGTTTTGCAATTTGCATTATGAAATAAATTGTAAGAAAGTGAAACAAGTTCACACTATCTGGTTCCATCACATTCTGGTTTATTCAAGCACTCAAAACATAGCTACAAATAAAGAAAGTGAAACAGGTTCAAAACTACTCATATCTGAAATCACAAAATGCAACACTCTCAAGTACAAACAGTACGAACGACTAAAGAAACTAGTGGACACCAAGATTAACAGTTGATTCCACTTTGATTATATGTACTATAGGTGCAGAATGATTGACCAAAGTTAAATTTCAAATAGCATCAATTATTCACAGCCACTCACACATATGGAATGGTGATATATCCTATAGGACGTTTCCAGATAACCCGGATCCTCATGTGAAATCATATGCTCTCATAATTTGCGTATCATCTGCTCTCAAAATTCACATCAAACGTAACAAATGCTTCTTATGATTTACTTCTATCTACTTAACCCTGGTTGAGAGCCTCTATCTATGATTTCAAAATATCCCAACACAAAACACATACATAATATCATGTGCTAACAATCTCAAAGGTTATAAATGGAGGTGTAAATTATGTATTCATCTTACTGATAGAAGCTACTCGTTTGAATAATCAAGGTGCTGACAAGCTGCCAGGCAACTACTGTTAAAAAGAATGACAGAAATATATGCTATGAAATTTTTTAGCCTGTGTATTACAAAATTGAAAATTTACCGTAAAACATTTTAAATACTACTCAAACAATAAATGTCTACAGGTAAGCAAAAAGCATCATATTAACATGCAGCTTGGGAAGAACACCATATCAGAAGAGATGCTAACGTCTACATTTCCAGAAATGTATTCTTGATTTTGTTAAGCCTCTTACTACATCCTTCATGCTTATTCTTGATTCTCGCATTTCCTTTGTGCAGTCTAAACCCAATTCTATCATGGAGGCTATGCACTTTCACTTTTATAAGTTATTTGTTCTTCCTCAGAATAAAAGATTGGCATCCACAACGTCCATCGTACTCCCTGAAAATGATTGTATTATCCATTTCCTCAAGTCAAGATTTCCATTGCATATCTCTTCATCTGTTGGCCTTCTTTTCATCAAAACCTCCATCAACATGCCGTAGCTATAAACATGTATTACAGTGACTCTTTGATGAAGGTTCAAGTGACGATGTTCATTGTACAACCAATTCTCTAGACTTCCATTGGGCATAAATTGCAGAACAAAGGCTTTTATATAGTCTCAAGTGACTATATAAAAGCCTTTGTTCTGAAATTTATGCCCAATGGAAGTCTAGAGTAATCACTGAAACAAGATTTATGTGTCTAACATTTCTCATCACTTTGCATTCGGTATCAAACCTCTTGCATACTTGCTCATCATTTTCCAAATCTAAAACCTTTATGGCCACTACAGTTCCACTAGATAAATGCGTTTGTACACAGAGCCAAAGCTTCCCTCACCAATTAAATTGGATTCATCATCAAAATTATTTGTTGCTTGCTGAATCTCATGATAAGAAACTAATTGATGAGTCCCGATCTCCGGTACCTTTTCAACATCTTTGGAATTTCCTTTCTTCCGTCATTTCATTATTCAAATTGAAACGAACAAGAATATCAGAAAGGATGCAATAACCACTGGAGTAACAATTTTTAGCAGAACCTCTTTAAGCTTTGATTGTTTTCCAGGATTAGTGATATCACAAGTAGGATGTGCATTCCGCAAAGACCTTTGATGAGAGTTTATTAGAGTCCAAATAAAGATGTTGTAGCATACTAAGATTTCCAAAACATTCTGGAATTAATCTAGAGAGCTCATTAACTTGCAGGATTAGTTAATTTATTGTTAGTTAGATACAACCCTTGGAGTTGTTTAAGCTTATTAAACTCAGAAGGAACATTCCCTGTCAATATTAAACACTGAAATTTAAACAGAAGTAGATGCGAGATATTAAATTGCAGGAACGAAACCTGTTAATTGATTGTCAAACAAGAATAGCTCAGATTACCAATCTCCTTTGGAATGTTGCCGCTCGCTCTATTCCCACACCATTTTGTCAAATGCCTCCTTAAGCTATGACCGGATTCTCAACTACACACTTATTCTTCACGGGAGTCATATCACCCCTAAACTGTTTAAAACTAAAACTATTACCAACCTACATGCCTACATGACAAAGTGAGTGTATTGTACTCTCCTTGAGAGAGTGAAGATAAAAAAAATTATTAAAACTTTTCTTTAAATGTTTTTTCATAAATTTCCATAATTTTTTCCCCTTTTCTTTTATTTGTTTCTAGTTCTAATTTGTTTTCTTCTTCATACCTATTAGAAGTAGATCATCAATGGCAGCCACCAAATTTCATCGTCACTCATCATCTTGCCATTACTAATTTTAGCTTAATATTCTTCAACTTATTTAACAATTAATAATTTCCCTGCAAATATAAAAATGCAACCCAGTTCTTCATCATCTTTAGAACAATTTCTATAAAAAATTGGTGTTAAATAACCTCAACTCTTCTTCAAATCACTCCAAATTCTAGATTTAAATTTTTCTCACCGTTTCGATTCTTTTGGTATATTACCCACTTAAAACGGAGATCGTTTGTGGCAAGTCGAACTAAGAAGTCAAACTTTTGAACTAACTTTAATGGTAGTTTAAGTTGTGCTTCACAGTTTCAATCTTGAACTTCAATTTTCAGCCACACAAATTCTTCAAACCATCAACGAAATCACTTGCTTCCAATTCAAGAATATAGATTCAAAAAAATCATATTGAATCTTACCCATTTCCATGAAAATCCGGCGTTCTTAGAACTAAAATTGCAGCTATGAAATCATTTAACCAGTGTTTTCAGCTTCAAACAACTAACAATTAACATTATAATCAACAAAATTCAAATAAGAAGATCAAAAGACACAGATCTATAAATTTTGACCTTTTAACCTTCAACAAAGTTTTTAAATGATAAATCAAAAAGGAAAAAACCAAATAAAAATAAAATGTTTTTAATAAAATTTTCACCTGTCAAACGCGTGCATTTCACTAATCAACATAAATGTGGTTTTGAAATTTTAGGGGTGTAAGTATTTTTATTTTTAACAGTTCAAGGGGGTGATCGAACCCAATGAAATTCAAGTGTGTAGTTGCAAACTCGAGTATAGATTAAGAGGATATTTGACCATTTTCTCTAGATAAATACTTAAAATTTGCCACAATTATCCGTTTGATACTAAGATTATCTATACAGTGATCATCTAAATACACGAAATCTTATTTTTACCTGTATTTTTTCTTTTCTTTTTTAATCTAGAAAGGACCTTGATTTCACTATTCTTGTTACATATTGTTTCACTAGTTTCTTGACACATACGTCCCATACAAATAGTTCATACAAAATAAATCATATTAAAAATATATTGTAATGAATAGAATATAGTAAAAAATTACAAGCTAAAATATATTTAAATAACTTCTTTGTTGAACAATACTAGATGATTAAATATATTTGAATCTACAAAATTAAACAACTAAATTTATCTATATAGGTAAAATGTATATGAATTATATTTTGAGCAACATTTAATGTATTGATATATGGAAAATGCACAAGTACTCCTTAGACTATGACCGAAATTTCAGAGACAAACCTTAACTAAACTAAAATCTTATTACCCTCCTGAACTTATTTTTTTTGGTAATTTTGTGCACCTTTTTGGCTTACGTGGCATCCAAATATCTTTCACGCGACTCAATTGCATGGAGTCACGGAGTGTGCCACGTAAGACAAAAGGTGCACAAAATTACAAAAAAAAAAGTTCAGGGGAGTAAAAGGACCTTAGTTTAGTTAAGGTGTGTCTCTGAAATTTTGGTCATAGTATAGGGGGTACTTTTGCATTTTCCCATTGATATATTACATGATACTCTTTCATAAGTAATGTTCTTGATGTGTATTCCATTTGTTGTTTTGATTACTGATTTCAACGGTTAGAGTAGTTTCATTCATCCACTTTAATTATATAATTAGAAGACATTAATAAACATATATCACCAAAATATTATATATGTTTTGGGGGTTGGGCTTAAATGTTTTGGCCCATTTAGGAACGACACTTTTTAGCCCGTCCCATTTGGCACGTTGGCCTCATAGGCCCAGTCCGCAAGCCTCAGAGGTCAACCCGAGGGCTATTAATATATATATATATATATATATATATATATATATATATATATATATATATATATATATATATAATCAATAAATATTTTGAAAAATAAAAATCAAGTCTTTTGCAATATCATCCTGTATGGTGAATTGAAAATGAACTTCTTAAGGAAATAATATCACATGTTGATTCAACTGTGATCGATGGTGGAAGAGGAATCGGAGTCATAAAACTTTAATTAATGGGTCATGTAATATTTAGCAATTTAGATTTGTTAAGTATTTGTGCTGTCTTGTGTTGTTGGAAATCTTTTAAACCAACTAGTTTTTTGTGGGAGAAATGGTGAAATGATCAACATTTATCCGCTGAATCTTACGTTGACTATTATTTATTTTTGTAAGTATTCACCGAAGTGTGATTTGTAAATGTATTTTTGTAGGTATTCACCGAAGTGTGTGATTTATAAATGATTTTTTGTATGAACTGATGTCGTGTTCATAGACGTCAACGTTCGATACTCTTTCTAAGAGAGTAATATTGTTTATTCTTTGGTTGAAGGACCAACCCGTGGCCCGCTTAGGGCTGGGTTGGGCTAATATCTTATAGGCCCTTTAATTGAAAGGGTCAGTCCGCCCAACCCATTTAACTCTCTAGCCCGTTAGGGTTGGGTTCGGCCAGCCTATTGTGACAGCTAATTTGTCTACGGTCAAAAATAATAATTGCATTGAACTTGCAAATATTTTTTTACTAACATCCATACACTAAAAAAAATGAGAAAAATAGGTTTTTAAAAAATATTAGCAAGATTCCAAAAATTTATTATTTTTCATTATCACATAACCCAAGAATCTCACGTAGATCGAAAAAGGGTAGAAAATTATTTATAAAATAAGTTATGGGGGGGGGGGAATAGGACCTTAGTATAGTATAAGTGTGTCTCTGAGATTTCTGGCATAGGTTGGGGGTGTACTTATGCATTTTCCCAAAGGAAAATAAAGAAGAAAATAAGAATATATAAACAAATACATTTCGTAATAAAAATAAACATTTCAGTTGCATAGATTATACAATTGTGATATATGTTAGGAGAAAATTCAAAATTTTGATTACATATTCAAAAAATAAATTACGCTTGAGCATGGAAGCAATTATAGCTTTAGAACTTGCATAATGAATTTCTTCGATTGACAAGTGAGAAATTTGATATCTATGTAAAAATAGATAATATGTAAGTTTATATATGATACTTTTAAGTTATAGAATTTGATATAGAATATCAAAATATAAATTCTTAGAACTAAGCACAACAATTATTTTCTGCAAAATGAATATACGTACCATATGTGTACATGTTCAATATAACGGAAGACAATAACTTTGCAAAAACATAAACAATAGAGTCTAAAACATGTACTAAAAAATAACAATTAATATCATATGCATATATTGATGAGTGTTAAAAAAAATACCAGAATATTTAAAAATAAAATGAAATATAAAGGAAAAAATTGAGTCTACTGAATGCACAATGTCCCCTTAAGAAAACTATTCTCCTCCAATACCAGAGGTTTAAAGAATACATCCTTTTAAGATGGAACCATTTTATTCACCAACTTATTGATACAAAAATAGTGGGGTCAGTAAGTCACTCAACGAGAGCAAAATACTCAAATATTTAATTTTGCGGAAGTAGAAGAAGAAGATCAGAATTTTTGTTGTTTTAAAATGAGAGGAAATCCATTTATTTATAGACAACAAAGGGTAGTGTGGACAAATATTTATTGTGCCTTATCAGAAAGGTTACAACTATTTGAAAAAGTTGCAACCTTCGAAAAGTTAACAACCTTTCATAATAGTCGCAACTTTTCATAAAGTCACAACTCTTCATTAAAGTCACAACTTTTCATAAAAGTTACAACTTTTCATAAAAGTCACAACTTTTGAAAGAAGTCGCAACTCTTCATTAAAGTCACAACTTTTCATAAAGTTGCAATTCTTCATTGAAGTCACAACTTTTGAAAGAAGATGCAACTCTTCATCAAAGTCGCAACTTTTCATAAAAGTCACATCTTTTCATAAAAGAGGAATGCTAGTTTTGGAAATAAATAAAATTAAAAGGAAATTCTTGCTTGTGGTGGCGCCAGGTAGATGGACCTAGGATTCTCTTTTATATAAATACTAGTAAAATTATCCGGCATTATCCCTAAAACACTATATTATCTTACATGCAAGATTACGTAGTAACAAACATTAATAATGTAAAGGAAAATGAAAATCATTACATCTTATCATTTATCCTTAATAATATAAGCATAAATTAATGATTGTTAAAAGAAATACCAGGATTTGTAACATAAGCAATGATGTTAGTGAGCAATTCAACTGGAGAAAGTACACAAGTATTTAATTGTGAATGAGGAAGAGGAGGAGGAGGAGGAGAGAAGAAGAAGGAGGAGAAGAAGAAGAAGAAGAAGAAAGACAAAGAGGTTTAGAATTTTCGTAGTTTTAGAATGAGAGGAAATCCCTCTATTTATAGACAACAAAGGGTAGTGTAAAAAAATGTTTATTATGCTTTATCAGAAAGGTTGCAACTATATGAAAAAGTTGCAAACCTTTGGAAAGGTCACAACCTTTCATAAAATTTGCAACTTTTCATAAAAGTCGCAACTGTTCATCAAAGTCGCGACTTTTCATAATAGTCGCAACTCTTCATTAAAGTCGCAACTTTTCATAAGAGTCACAACTATTCATAAAACTCTTCATTAAAGTCATAACCTTTTATAAAAGTCTCAACTTTTCACTAAAGGGGAAGGCTAGTTTTGATAATCAAATAAATTAAAAGGAAATCCTGATTTGTGGTGGCTCCACATAGGCGGACTTAAGATTTTCTTTTAAATATATATATGATATGATATGATATGATTATTTACTTAAAACTATAACTTAGTGATATTAATTATATTTTACAACATCATATACTATGTATACGATACACACGTGCAACGCACGTGCCGTGAAACTAGTATTTCAATAAGAATAGACTTCATTTTCTAGGAAGTCATTTCGAAGACTCATATCTAAAAATTTCGCCGGAAATTAGAGTTTCGACGAAAAATTGAGGAGATTTAGATTCAAATTTTTTTCCAATGACGTCTCATATTTTCTTTTATATATAATAGTTCTAATTCTAAATAAAATATAGTTTGGTGGAAAAGAGGGAGAGAGAGAAAGATAGTAACAGAAATGGTGGATCTCTATCTTTTTCGATGAGGTAGTGATGTTATTTTTTAAATCTGATTCTTTTTTAATCATTTTCATATGATTCCTTTTGTTTTACTCAAAATCATTACATAATGGTGATGAAAGGTGAAAGAGAAGGAGGGAAGAAGATGAAGTAAAAAAAATATTTTTTTTTAATAAAAAGAATTGCTTTTCACGCGCTTAGAATCAGTGCAACACACTCACTTTATCAATTCAGTAGAAAGTGTCAAAGACATAGCGAGACATGACATGAGGTGTTTCAAATGAACAAAGCTTAGATAAGGTATCTAAGTGAAAGTTGGTGCCAACTTTAAAGAATTACCGATGGATTCAACCATTTTTCCATGAGGATATCACAATGACTCAAAAATAATATTTTTTTTTTGGTGTATCGAGTCTCGATCAGTTTGACTGCATCTCAAGTAATATTGAGTATCCACTAACTCTCGCAACATATATCAAACTAGTTATGGATAGCTTGTGTTCTGCACGGGTTTAATAACATTAATTTTTCATATTTGTAATTTATTTAAATCGTAAGTACAATGTTTTTACTTAGTTATAAAATGTAATAATACTTCATCAATAATAATGAAATATAGGAAAAATAATTATTATGCTTCAGTATTCCCCATTTAAGGCCCTAATTTATTTCAAATATTTTTCATTTATTTGAGTTGTATTTTGGTTATACTTTTAACAATATGTGGAATAATATTCGTACTACTATTTTAAAATGAGTTTAAAAACAAATTATAAGTTGTTTTTCGAACTTGAAACACAACTTCAATTTTTTATAGTCAAACACTGATTTTCAAATAAAGCAAACACGAAAATAACACACACTGAACACACAGTTGCTACAACAAAATTTCCTTTGAATTTTTGGGTTAATCTTACAATTGAAAAGTAGAGGAAAGCTGTCAAATATTCCCCCTTCACACAAAAATATTTTGTTACTTTACTTCTCACTTTTATAGCATATGAAAAGAAAAACTTTTTTTTTCTCTTTTCACGTGTATCCTGAAAATTAATTACTTATTTCTCAAATTATTTTCATGATCTAATATTATATATTATATCAAGTAATATGATAAAATATTATGACAACACACTCATACACCTCCCTTGCTTAGAATCATTCACATATGTTAGACAGTTATTTGGTGTATGAATTGACTTATATTAATGACTTATTGTTATAAAAGAACTTACTAAAATTCTTGTTATAAAAGAACTTACTAAAATTCTAAAAGAAAGAAAATTTTAGAAGATATATTCTTTCAAAGTGTGTTTATATGTTTCATATAGTGGCTATTTATAGCCATACATTAATGCATACATGGTCATTAGTGATGTCATATTCCACATCACTAATGCATACATGGTCATTAGTGATGTCATATTCCACATGACACTCCAATTATTTTACAACACTCCCCCTTGGATATCTATGTAAAAGAAAGTACATAGATATACATAATACGCATTATTTGCTGCCTCATTAAAAACCTTTCTAGGAAAACCCAGTGGGATAAAACCTAGACTAAGGAAAAAAGAGTACAGTGCGTATTTTACTCCCCCTGATAAAAACCACGATTCAGATGGTTAAGTTTTCGCATTCCAATTTTGTGAACCATCTTCTCAAGAGTTGAGGCTGGTAAAGATTTGGTAAATAGATCTGCTGGATTATCACTTGAACGAATTTGTCGCACATCAATATCACCATTCTTCTGGAGATCATGTGTGAAGAACAATTTTGGTGAAATGTGTTTCGTTCTATCTCCTTTTATAAAGCCTCCTCTTAATTGAGCTATGCATGCAGCATTGTCTTCAAAGAGTATTGTGGGTATCTTGACGTCACAATTCAAACCACATCTTTCTTTGATAAAATGTATTACTGATCTTAACCATACACATTCTCTACTTGCTTCATGAATGGCTATTATCTCAGCATGATTTGAAGAAGTAGCGACAATAGACTGCTTCGTAGATCGCCATGATATAGCAGTACCTCCGTATGTGAACAGATAGCCTGTTTGTGATCGAGCTTTATGTAGGTCAGATAATTAACCTACATCTGCATGACCAACAAGATCTGCACTATCTTTGTTAGAATAAAACAGACCCATATCACTAGTTCCCCTTAGATATCGCAATATATGTTTAACTCCATTCCAATGTTTTCGTGTAGGGGAAGAACTATATCTTGCTAATAAATTAACAGAAAATGCTATGTCGGGTCTCGTAGCATTAGCAAGATACATAAGTGCCCCAATTGCACTGAGATAAGGTACTTCTGGACCAAGAGGTTCCTCATTTTCTTCTTGAGGTCGGAATGGATCCTTACTCACTTCAAGTGATCGGACAACCATTGGAGTACTTAATGGATGTGCTTTGTCCATGTAAAATCGTTTCAAGATTTTCTCAGTATAGGCAGATTGATGGATGAAGACCCCGTCTACTAAATATTCTATTTGTAGTCCAAGACAAATTTTTGTCTTTCCAAGGTCTTTCATCTCAAATTCTTTCTTTAAATATTCAATTGCCTTTTGAACCTCTTCTGGAGTTCCAATGAGATTAATGTCATCAACATAAACAGCAAGAATAACAAAACCCAATGTTGTTTTCTTAATAAATATACAAGGACAAATGGCATCGTTTATATAACCTTGTTTTATCAAGTACTCACTAAGGCGATTATACCACATGCGCCCTGATTGTTTTAAGCCATATAATGACTTTTGTAATCTGATTGAATACATTTCCCGAGATTTATATGCTTCAGGCATTTTAAGTCCTTCCGGAACTTTCATATAAATTTTATTATCTAGTGAACCGTAAAGGTAAGCTGTAACCACATCCATTTGATGAATTTCAAGATTTTCATGTACAGCTAAGCCGATGAGATATCGAAAAGTTATTGCATCCATAACAGGTGAATATGTTTCTTCATAGTCGACACCAGGTCGTTGAGAGAATCCTTGTGCCACAAGGCGTGCCTTGTATCTTACAATCTCATTTCTCTCATTTCTTTTTCGTACAAAGACCCATTTATAGCCAATTGATTTAACATCACTAGGCGTTTGGACTACTGGTCCGAAAACCTCACGCTTAGCAAGTGAATTTAATTCTGATTGAATTGCTTCTTGCCATTTTGGCCAATCACATCTTTGTCGACATTCTTCGACAGATAGAGGTTCAAGATCCTCATTTTCTTTCATAATGTTAAGTGCAACATTATATGCGAAAACATTATCCACTATGATTTTTGATCGATCTAAACTTATCTCATCACCTGTAGAACTTATTGAGAGTTCTTCATTTACTTGAGTCTCGGGTTCACTGATCTCTTCAGGAATATCAGGATCAATAAGATTTTGAATTTCTTCGTGAAATTCTTTTGTAGTGTCATTTTTTGTACTTCTTTTTCTAGGATTCTTATCTTTTGAACCCAATGATCTACCACGCTTCAGGCGTATTTGTGATTCAGAAGCTATGACACTTGTAGATGGTCCTTTTGGGACGTCGATTCGGATAGGCACATTTACTGCAGGAATATGTGATTTTGTTATCCTTTTTGAATCAGTAAATGCGTCTGGCATTTGATTTGCTATGTTTTGCAAATGGATGATCTTCTGGACCTCTTGTTCACACACAGGGGAGCGTGGATCAAAATGAGATAATGATGAAACTTTCCATGCAATTTCACTTTTAAGTTTCTTTTTCTCTCCCCCTAATTGCGGAAAATTTGTTTCATCAAATCGACAATCTGCAAATCTTGCAGTAAATAAATCTCCCGTCAATGGCTCAAGGTAGCGAATTATTGAGGGTGAATCAAACCCAACATATATGCCTAACCTTCTTTGAGGGCCCATCTTGGTGCGCTGAGGTGGTGCTACAGGCACATATACAGCACATCCAAAAATTCGAAGATGAGCAATATTTGGTTCATGGCCAAACACTAATTGTGATGGGGAGTATTTATTATAATGAGTCGGTCTGAGACGAACAAGTGATGCTGCATGTAAGATAGCATGACCCCAAACAGTAGTAGGAAACTCACTTTTCATAAGTAGAGGTCTTGCTATCAATTGTAAACGCTTAATAAATGACTCAGCAAGGCCATTTTGAGTATGAACATGAGCTACAGGATGTTCAACTTTTATCCCTACTGATACGCAATAAGCATCAAAAGCTTGGGATGTGAATTCGCCAGCATTATCGAGGCGAATTGTCTTAATGGGATAATCTGGAAATTGCGCTCTTAATCGTATTATTTGTGCCAATAATTTTGCAAACGCCAGGTTGCGAGATGATAAGAGGCACACATGAGACCATCTTGAAGATGCGTCTATTAGGACCATAAAATATCTAAACGACCGACTAGATGGGTGAATAGGTCCACAAATATCCCCATGTATTCGTTCCAAAAATTGAGGGGATTCAATGTTAACCTTCATTGGTGATGGCCTAATAATCAATTTGCCTTGGCAACAAGCAGCACATGAAAACTCATCATTTGTAAGAATCTTCAGGTTCTTTAATGGATGTCCATTTGAGTTTTTAATGATTCGTCTCATCATTATTGATCCAGGATGACCTATTCGGTCATGCCAAAGCACAAAAGTCTTTAAGTCAGTAAACTTCTGGTTTACGATAGAGTGTGCTTCAATCGTACTTATTTTTGCATAATATAGGCCAGAAGATAAAGTTGATAATTTCTCCAACATATATTTCTGGTCTGAGACAATCTTGGTAATACCAAGGTATTCAACATTCATTTCATTTATTGTCTCAACATGATATCCATTTCGGCGAATATCTTTAAAACTTAACAGGTTTCTTGGGGATTTAGAAGAGAACAAAGCATCTTCTATGACGAGTTTTGTCCCCTTAGGCAGAAATATAGTAGCTCTTCCGGAGCCTTCTATTAAGTTTGAACTACCAGAAATTGTAGTAACATTTGCTTTTCTTCTAAGCAAGTTGGAGAAGTATTTCTCATCTTTGAATATGGCGTGCGTTGTTCCACTATCAATTACACAAATATCTTCATGATTGATCATTGAGGCATCCATATATTCTTCAAGATAAAAGATATAAACGAAATAAACATTATATTATTATTACTAAACAAAAACATTACATAACCTTTTAGTTATTTTACAAGTCTAGGAAAACACATTCATACTAGTTCATACAAACGACGAAAATGAAACATATTTACATTATCATAGATCCATCACCTATCAGGTGATCTATCTTTCCTTCGGGATTCTCAAAGAAATCCGCTACATCTAGATGCATGGGTTCAACAGTATCTTCGAAGATAAAGTTGGCTTCAGCGTTATTTTTCACCTCCTTCAGGGAAGCTTGATATAGCACAACCAGGTGCCTTGGCGTACGACAGGTACGTGATCAATGTCCTTTTCCTCCACATCGATAACATTTGTTGTCTGAATTTTTCTTCTGCACTACATCATGTTTTTCATTCTTCTTTTTACACTGCTGGTGTTGAAGGTTATTATTTAGTGCAAGACGATAACCATGATTGAAATTTCTTCCTCGACCACGACCACGGCCACGACTGGGGCCACGACCTTTTTCACGTTTAGATTGGTGAAAATTTACCTTATTTACTTCAGGAAATGGCATAGAGCCAGTAGATCGACTTTCATGGTTTTTCATCAGTAAGTCATTATGTTGTTCAGCAACAAGGAGATGTGAAATTAATTCAGAATATTTTTTAAATCCCATTTCTCGGTATTGCTGCTGCAGAAGCATACTTGAGGCAGGAAAAGTGGAAAATGTTTTCTCCAACATATCATGGTCAGTGATATTTTCTCCACATAATTTTAATTGTGAGATAATTTTAAACATGGAAGAATTATACTCACTGATAGATTTAAAATCTTGAAGTCTCAAGTGGATCCAGTCATAACGTGCCTGTGGAAGGACGACCAACTTCAGGTGGTCATATCTATCTTTTAAATTGTTCCACAATACCAGAGGATCCTTAACAGTGAGATATTCCATTTTCAAACCTTCATCAAGATGATGACGGAGAAATATCATCGCCTTGGCACGGTTTTGATTCGATTCTTGATTATTTTCTTGGATGGTGTCTGCTAGATCCATCGCATTAAGATGAATTTCCGCATCGAGTACCCATGATAGATAACTTTTTTCCGATATGTTTGAACTGGCAGAGACTCGTGCTGATAACGTGTTATAAAAGAACTTACTAAAATTCTTGTTATAAAAGAACTTACTAAAATTCTAAAAGAAAGAAAATTTTAGAAGATATATTCTTTCAAAGTGTGTTTATATGTTTCATATAGTGGCTATTTATAGCCATACATTAATGCATACATGGTCATTAGTGATGTCATATTCCACATCACTAATGCATACATGGCCATTAATGATGTCATATTCCACATGACACTCCAATTATTTTACAACACTTATAACTTTTAAGTGTTTTTTTAATTTTGAAAGTATTTGGTAACTCAAAAGATGGTTTAAGCACTTACTTTAGGCTGAAAAGTAACCAAAAAAAGCCGAAAACTAAAAGTTAGAATGTTCCTAACTTAGGACTTTTAGCTTTTAACTTAAAAATCATTTAAAAAAGTCATTTAAAAAAGTCAATACACTTTTTACCAACACTCCTACAAATGAAAAGCAATAACCTAACATTTTCACATACCCTAGGATTTGGATACTCCATTGATCACTAAATCACACATTTATGTGCCTGAAAGAGGGGCACTTTAAATACTTCCAAAGAATGTTCCTAAGATTCTTTTTGAGTAACACCTAGTAACCGGGGCGGAGCTATAGACGAAAGAGAGTTCATCCAAACTCTTCGTACATCGTATCTATAAGATTGTAAGTTTTGGGTCATGGGTCGCCCATGTGAACCGACCCGACCCGACTCAATCTGTTTTAAAATCTTATCCAATTAATTAATTAATTAATTAATTAATTAGGATAAATGCTTTAAAGGATAAGTCTGAACAGTTACATTGTAACTGTTCAACCCCTCTTTAAAAGACTCCTAGTGGGAACATTATCTAAGATACGTGTAACATGAAATAAGAATAGTTAAACGTAAAAAAAGAGTGGAAAATCTGAAAAACGGAAAGTGAATTACAAGCGTTCAGTCTAGAAACAAAAGTATTGAATTTCTCAGACAGATTCATCAACACACAACAACAGACTTCTAGTTTGTGAACAAATCTCTGTTTCCTAGTGATTCAAAGATGGACTTGAGCACCAATTTGTCAAAGAAGCAGATCGACGACTTTCGCTGTGAATTACAAGGTACACATGTTGATGATTCCTCTTAAAATTTTCAACAATGGTATCACAGCCATTATTATTAATCTCATTATACGTTGATTTCTTGGCTATTCACTTTGAATGTTTATAAGATAATAAATGAGTATATTTCTTTTAAAAATCAGTGAATAGAAAGAAGAAGAAAAATTTGAATAAAGTTAAATTTTTAATTGACGTTTTTATTGTGGATTAATAATATGGAAAATAGAATTCGAATCCTATTTGATTGTGAATTATGAAAAAGATAGGATTACTTGTCCTATTATGAAAATAACTCTGGAAAAAAAATTTAATAATAAAAATAATAATTAAACTACTTCTGTTTAGCGATTTAGAAATTGTTTGGAAGATATTTTTTGGTCGAAACTTATTCGATCAAAATTTGATTGTGATTATCTTTTCGAAAAAATATTATAATAGAAAAATGGAATTAAAACGAGTTATATACGAATTGTTGAAAAATTGGCTGTTTTTTGACAATTTTCCAAAAAAATTACATCTGTCTGGATAAATCTGGAAATTTGTTGTGCAGTTTTTGGATGTAGACTTAATTTTTTTATGATCTGATTGTTTTAAGCTTTCCAAAAATATATTATAATAGAGAAACAAACTTAAAACGAGTACGATATGAATTTTCTAAGTTGGGCAAAAAATTTTTTTTTTTTATAATTTTTTCTTTTTGGATTGAGATTAGAGTCCTATTCAGTTTTTTTATTATTATGTGTCCTCTTTAGGATCTTATTGGTCTTATGTATTCATTTAGTCATAATTTTCCTTAAACAGTTGCTTGTCTTTTATGAGAAATTTGTGACAGATGTTGTCACATTAAATGGTTTAACCATATTTCTTTTTTGTTTCGATTTCAGATGTGGATGAAAAGGAACATGCTCAAATTACTCCAAGTGGGAGTTCTCAAAGTAGAGCAAAAGGACGAAGTCAAAGAGCAACCCGCCGTAAGATGTGTTTCAGAGGGCGAGAAGTCATATAGATTGGTGTCTCAAAAGAGACACAAAGTATGTTAAGGAATGAAAGGACCATTAGAAGAAAAAGGGAAAAAGAACTAAGAGAGTTTGAGTCTTTGAGCATTCGAAGAAAAAGATAAAAAAATCTAAGACAGTTTAAGTCTTTGAAGATGGATCCCCTTGGTTGTTTAATAGGATTCCTCCAGATCTTTGTCAAAAAATTTGAAAAACTTAATGAAAGTGAAATTCAAGTTTCAGAGAGAGAATGATATGATGTTTACATGATTCCTTGCCAGAATACTAAATATTGGAAGAATGAACTAAATCAAGTTAGAATTGAAATTGGGGATAATGAAGAATTATGAAAATACTATGTAAAAATAGGAGTTAAGTGGGTAAAACTTCACCCACGGTGTATCCACGTACTCCCTTTTTTATCAGAATAATTTTATTTATTTATAATTTTTTAAAAATTTTTGAAGTGAATATCTTTAATTGTGCTTTAATATGATTTTTTTGAGTTTTATTCTCTTTTATTTTGGATAAGTGAATGATTATTTTATTGCACAATACTATATGGTGTTTAATAGTTAGACATGCAAATCTGTGTGATTATAGTCTAAAATAAATTAGGATACACATTAAGTAGTTAATTTCAAATATTGATTAAATATTTAATTCGTAAATGATGACTGAATGCTTAAGTGTCTTTTCGATTTTACTTTTAAATATGAAACCTTTATGAGAATTGATTTGCTTAAATGTGTATGTCACATGCATACGTATTAAAATTCTTGCCTAATTATATGTCAATATAGGACATGGTATACTAGAATAGATCACATAGGGCAAGATTGAATAAAATAGTTGGCAAAGGAAGGGCATTAGGTTCTTTAACCCAAAATTGAAATGCCAACTTATGAAAATTGTCTTACTGAAAAGATTACAGATAAACCATTTGAGAGACTAAGAGAGTTGAATTCCCACTTCAATTAATATTTGTGGTCCATTGAATGTGAAGGCAAGGTCTGGTGCTTCATACGAATGAAGTTGAACCTCTGTACGAAATGTTGAATTCAGAAGATCATATAATGTTGTCAAACATACTTGATAATTCAATGAATCAAGAAATGATTCCTGGTCCAAGTGGGAGTTATGAATCCCAAAATCCTATAGAGGAATCTGAACTTCAAATCTGTAAGAGTACAAGAAAAGGTGTACCTAAACAATCTTATGAAATTGAGGATTATGTTTTCTTGGTATCTCCTACGAAATTGGATGAACATAATTATGTAACAGAGGTGTTATCAAGCCTTAAAAGAGATGAATGGTTAAAACGCGATGAAAGAAGAATCAGAGCCTATGCAAATCAACAAAGTCTGGAATCTTGTTGACCATCCTAAGGAACGTTAAGCTAGAGGGAATAAATGAATTCTTAAAGTAACGTAAATCAGATGGATCAATAGAAAGACATGTCTCAAGTTTCTTATTCTAGTGCTGTCGGGAGTTTGATGTATGCTATGTTGTGTACTTGCCCAGACATTTGTTATGTTGTGAGTCTAGTTAGCAGATATCAATCCTATATTAGAAAAAGATCACTGGAAAGCAGTAAAGAGAATATTCTGATATCTGAAGAGAACTGCAGATCATATAATGTGTTATAGTGGATCTGATTTATTTATAAAATGTTATACAGACACTGATTGAGCTGGTGATCGGGATGATTGAAAATCAACATCCGTTTTTGCTTTCTTACTAAATGGTGGTACTATTTCATGGAAAAGTAAGAAGCAAACTTGCACATCCTTTTCAACCATGAAATCTGAATTTGTGGCTTGTGTGTGCATTACAAAAAAAGTTATTTGGTCATTGAGATTTTTTGAACATTTGAATATTACAAAGAATTATGAGGGTCCAATAATTGTACATTATGATAGTCAAGAAACTATCATGTACATAAAGGATCCTAAGTATCACAGAAGAACCAATCTCATTGACATCAAGTATAACTTTGTGAGAGACATAGTGGCAAGTGGAGAAATAACTTTACAATACACATACACATGAAATGATAGTTAATTTTTTTGGAAGACCATCTCTAGAGACTTGTTTGATAAACATGTTAAGGCTCTAGGTTTACGTAAAGTATGACGATATTTCAGTATTGTAAACTGACTTGATTGTTATGATATTCTCTTTTATATAAAACTATTGAATGTATGTTCAAATTTAGTATGCATGTGATAATATGTAAGATATATAATGTGTCGGACAAGTCACAAGATTGGTTCTCTCACACGAGCAATCACCTCTTACGTCGGGAAACGTGAAGAGATGAATTTCACCACTATTTTATGACTTGTTTTATGATCCAGACAAAAGTTTCTCCAAGAAATGAACTTAAAGATCACTGAAGAGAGAAACTAGGGTTAAACTTCTGGAGATGTTTAAACCAAGGTCTGTACGATGTTGAATAATCAATAGAATGAGACACATACACCAATTTAAGGTGTAAACATCGTAGCACGTGTATCATACCACGTGTGTCTAGCGATCAATGGGTCAATGAAAGAATATTTCCTGCTTCTTCATTGTGTGAGACCCAGAAAAGTTAAATCAACTTTTCAATGAAATACCCTTTGACCTTTTGCTGTTTCTTGAAGTTTCAATCAGTGTTGCTACTTTAGCATGTTACTAATAGCCATGAGAGATTCGGCAATGCAGTACATGTCTAGGAAAGCAGTTGATATAGAATAGATAGATTCGAGTAGAAAGGGAAGATGATTGAATGAACAATTTAACTTGTATATATAAGTCGGCTATTACACAAGTGTAATTTTGTGTATAAAGTTAAACATGAACTCGAGTTCACCTCTTTAAGAGGTTGAGGGATCGAATAAGTAACTACCGAAGTAGTGAATAACGTCTGGAGTATTGTGAGTAATAGTGTTCTTTAATCGTATTGAATTCTTTCCACATGTGATTGAATTCATAAACAGGGCTTGAAAAACCATAAGCTCTTCATGCTCACAGGTCGCACGAACTATTTGTCGTATGAATTATGTGTCTGACTGATATAATTTAACTTGGGTCTTGTCCACCATGTGCGAAGTGGGAGATGTAAGTTTTGAGTCATGGGTCGCCCATGTGGACCAACCCCAACCCGACCCTATCTGTTTTAAAATCTTATTCACTTAATTAATTAATTAATTAGGATAAATCCTTTAAAGGATAAGATTGTCCCTCTTTAAAAGACTCCTAGTGGGAGCATTATCTAAGATACGTGTAACATGAAATAAGAATAGTTAAACGTAAAAAAAGAGTGAAAAATCTGAAAAACAAAAAGTGAATTACAAGCGTCAAGTCTAGAAACAAAAGTATTGAATTTCTCAAACAGATTCATCAACACACAACAACAGACTTCTAATTTGTGAACAAATCTCTGTTTCCTAGTGATTCAAAGATGGACTTGAGCACCAACTTGTCAAAGAAGCATATCGACGACTTCCGCTTTCCACTGTGAATTACAAGTTACACATGTTGATGATTCCTCTTAGAATTTCCAACAAAGATCAAAATTATTTTTTAGCACTTACAGGAGATATCAAATCCCCTTAGCTTCTTCATGTATTTACTTCATTTCCTTGGTAAAAATCCCACGAATCCACTTAGCTTCTTCATGTATTTACTTCATTTCCTTGGTAAAAATCCCAACTCCGTCACTTGAAAAAAGGTGGCACACACAAATCACAATGGACATACCACTAGCTAGCTTACTAGAGAAAGAGCCCAAAAACATACCCATCGTAATCTCACAAGAGGAGTGAAAATTGTAGGATATATGTAAATCCTACCCCTACCTTTTATGGGGCAGAGAGACTATTTTCGATAAACTCTCAGCTCAAAAGAATTGAAGCAAAGGGAAGTAGTAATCAGGAAAAAAACAAACCATTCTCCATCCCAGATCATCAACTCATGCTGCTGCACTTGAATACAATAACATGATCTGAAGATGCTACATTTTAAATTGTATTAAGGTAAAATGTGATCATATTTACTGTACAGCGCGAAAGAACCATCACATATAGGGAATCACCAGAAGAACTCATTGAGGCCATCGACAATACTGAACGAATATGTCGATCTCTCAGAAAAAGTAGACCCTCTTCGAACTGGGAAAAAAATGAAGAGGGGAACAATGCTATTGGATGTGGTAAAGATGATTCACGAGCTTGCTGCTAAATGATTGAATATCGATTCAAGTGTTGATTGGCTGACGTTGTACTCTGATATCCCGAGCTGGTTTCTGTCGATTTTAAAAGTTTGCAACTTGATCAGCATTGAGAACATAAGAACGTACCTCGTAAAAGAACTAAGTATGAAGGAAAGCGTACCTGTTCCTCTCTATGTACCCGAAAACATCAGCGAGTGATAGACCTTCTCCACAAGGGAGCTGAAACAATTTTAAGAACTCATCAGTTGCTGAAGACGATATCCACATGTTAAAAGTTATAAAATATTATGCTGAGGGGTGTCATTGGAAGATTACATTGGTTGGCTAGGTTAAATACTAAAGGTTGATTTCCCCGGATTTCTACTTTTTTATATTTTGACACCCCTCAATAAAATTTCTGACTCCGCCACTTGTTGTCTACACGATCTTGGTTAGAAAAGAACGGTTTTGTATGGATGGTGAAAAGTATCATGTTATATATCAACCTAACGAGGAATTACGGATAAAAAGAGCTCTGTCATGTTCAAATGGCAACTACCTGATACTTGACACTCAATCCATTGCAACCTTGAAATGTGGTGTCGGGAAATGAAGACTGAATGAATGAATGGATTTTGGTAAACTTCTCCTTAGCCAACCACCACTCACAAAATATCGGCAACGGGAGTCCACCTGGCAGATTTGTAAAAGAGACAGGCAAGCAAATAACAAATTATTACTCACATAAGATGCACTTATCTGTGAATTGGAGACAACATAAGGAAATAGGTTGACGTACCATCACGAGCCAACTGCTCTGACAACTGGTCACCGAAAATCTTACAAGAGTCTTCAGTTGCAGATATTAATGCTTTCACTCTATCTTCATTGCCAAACCACTGCCCAACAGCCATGATCATTTCCTTTGATAAGCTTATTTCTGCCGCCGATGCGTCTCCTGAGACTATAGAGTTGCTACCTCCAATGCAAACTTCAATGTCATTTAGTATACTCCTAGAGTGAGGACGAATATCGAATAGCTTTTCTTGAATTATTAAGCAGAGATTTTCCAGATCCATAGAGCTGACTTCAACTGGTTTAACCTGAAGATAAAGATACAGAAAGAATCTACAGTTACAGATAATGATGTTCAAAAATGAGTGCTGAAAAACAACGGTCACAAGTACCTCTAGTTCAAGATGATTCCCGAAGCGAGTTTTTAAGTGCTGAGAACTACCAAGACACCTCAACCTGCCTCCAACCTTGGGATGCATAAGGAATAAGAGGGAAATAAATCATTGAATTAGGCCTTCGGAACATAGATATATGTAGATAATGTAAGCACACTGTTTAGATACCATTATCCCAATCCTTGTGCACAGAGCTTGAGCCTCATTCATGCTGTGAGTAGTTAAGATTACTGCTGTCTTTCCTCGTCTAGTTGACAAACGAGATATAACTTCCCACATGAAACGTTTGGCAATAGGATCCATACCTGGAAAAATTGACAATATAAATCAATATTTTGTAATAGCAGCATCTATTAGGGTAGAGGGTTAGTAGGTAGCACTGTGTTGAGTGTGTCGACTTGCTGTAGTTCATATTAGTAGTTGTAGTAGTATTGCTCATGTAGTTTCTTGTCCTTCAATTTCTGTTACTATTTGTTGTTTCTCATACCTCGATTATCAAATTGTTTTGTTGTAGTTTATGGGATATGTAATCATCTATTGACTAATAGAATTTCGGGTATATTATATACATATATATAGAGAGAGAGATATACCTACACACTCACACACACATACATAGGGGATGCTTGATAAGAGGTTTGTCATTGAAATCATCACTCAATTGAAAGAATCTTCAGTATGTGAGATTTCAAAATACTTAAAAGGCTTTTTAATTGTGTAAACATAAGTAAATATGCGAACATTGCATAGTATTTAGTAATGCAAAGATATTACTCCCTCAGTTCCAATTTATGTGACACTCTTTTCTTTTTAGTCAGTCACAAAAATAATGACATCCTTCTATATTTAGTAACAATTTAACTTTAGAATACCTTTTGTACTTTTAAATATGATGATTTATAGCCACATCTATATATGACTTATCTTAGACCACAAGTTCAAAAAAGATCATTCTTTATTTCTTGAACTCTATGCTTTGCCAAACGCCTTTACATAGATCGGGACGAAGGAGTATTAAGTTTGATTTGGAGTCTGAGCATGAATGAGATCCAAAAAGCCAAAAAAAAAAAAAAATACAAACATAAGTATAGCAATTTAGAGGTAATTAACGACCTGTGGATGGCTCATCAAGAATGACGATAGGAGGATCTCCAATCATTGCAATTGCAACTGATAACTTGCGCTTGTTTCCACCGCTCAAGGCAAAAGATGGTTTATTTGCATGCTTCATCAGGTCAAAATCGAGCAACTTTTGCATAACAACCTGTCAAGATCTACAAGAGTTAAAAACCATTTTATGGTCAACAAAGACAACTTCAGCTACCAGACATAAGAAGATATTCACGCTCTAATTCAAGTACTAAATTCACGGCAGATAACTTAGTGACTAATTTGCAGTAATGAAAGTTTAGCTAAATTATGATAGCATCAAATTCGAGTACACTTATGGACATTTGAAATCAAGAGCGACATACATCTTCTAGATCATACTCTGGTACTCCTTTAATTCTTGCATAGAGCTCAAGATGTTCTTGGACAGTTAGAAATTCTAGTAAAGCATCAAACTGAGGACAATATCCAATCTGCGCGGAGAAGACATAGAAAGTATATTAGCCATAGATCTAACATTTTACTTTGAGAATATCCTAGATCTAGCTGTGTTGGTTTTTTCTTTCAATTCATCCTATTGAAACTAATCTTCGATAGGAAAATGGAACTGAGTTCATTATACAAGAAGAACGATACGCACATGTCTACGAGCAACCTTGGGATCTGAACGTATATCTTTACCAAAAATGAATGCCGTTCCATCACTAGGGTATTCTTCTCCTGCAATAGTAAATTTTAAGTGAATATTTGGACCCAAAGTTGGTTTATTTTTCAAAAGAAATGAAGAAAAGTAGAAGCTGAGTAGGATGTAAGCACAATACTTGCAGGTAGGAACAGAAAAAGTAGTTCAAATCACAGACATACCTAGTTAGAATGAAATATCCTTCCTGTTTTTGTTTTATAAAAACATGAAATGTTTAAAAGAGCATAATTAAAGTACCTAAGGTACTTTAAGAAATTTAAACCAACCAATTACCAAGAGAAACAGATTTGTCAATAGCCAGGCTGTTTTCCAGCAATTCATGATATAAATATAAAGTGGTTTTGCAGAGTGTAGACTTTCTCTATTATCACAAACATGCGTATACTCACAGCTGGACACAAGACTACCTCACGGAATTGATTTTGTAAGAGAGATGACAGTCCAAAATAATCGGTGGTCTCTTGAGGGGGTTATTCATTGGAACTTAAGATTCAGAAGGAACCAGCATGATTGGGAGATTGAAGAATCACATAATCTGATTGAGTTTTTGTATAGGCTAGCCACTCCTAACAATTTAACGGATGTATGGAGCTGGCGAGAGAGTGGAAATGGATTATTTACCGTTAGCTCTTTCTATAAGAGGTTTCTAGTGAGAGAGGAAGGTACTTTCCCCCATGACTCTATGTGGATCCCTAGAGCTTCGAGGAAGGTGTGTTTATTTGTATGGTTGGCAGCTGTGCGATTTTAACACCGGAAAATCTGGGAAAGAGGAGGATCACCTACGTTAGTTGGTGCTTTATGTGTAAGAGTGCAGGTGAAAATATAGATCATCTCCTATTGCACCGCAAGTTGGCTAATCGGTTATGGTGGGTGATCCTCAATTTGTTTAGGATGCAATGGGTGATGCCGGGCACAGTGAAGGAGGCTTTGCAAAACTCATAAGAGAGGGAAGAGAAGCTCAAGGGTATGGAGTGTTTTCCCCTATAGCAATCATGTGGGTCACTTGGAAAGAGAGAAATAGGAGAGCTGTTGCAGGCGTGGAGCAAGATTTTGTTAAGTTATAGAGTAGTGCTTCGTCTCTAGTTTTGTTTTGGTGTACTTATAAGGTCCCTATTTGTATAGATGTTGGGTCTCTTTTGTTGAGAACCATATGTTAATGTAGATTCTCTTCTTTCGGTATACAGCTTGTATACAGGTTTTTTCCCCATTTGTTAATAAAATTATTTAACATATAAAATAAAATGCTGCAGAACAGATTGTACCAGATAGCATTGACAGTGTTGTTGTCTTTCCTGCTCCATTAGTTCCTAAGAACCCAAAACACTCTCCTTCTTGGACAGAAAAAGTCAGTGAATGGACAGCAGCTTTTGGAACTTGGGACTTCCCTCCGGGATAGACCTGAAAAAGATTCATACATAATTGAACATAATTCACACTCTAATATATTTTTTGATAACCCTGGTGTCAAGGCCCGCTTTCACACCTCGGCTAATTCCAGGGGACACCTGACCACCTCTCACTAGAGCAACAGATACCAGGTTAATCTGTCCACTAAGGATGTTCAGGCTAGAACAGATGTGAAGAAATCACCTAGTGTTCTTCTTTCGTCTCTACGGTGATTTGAACTAGAGACCTCATGGTTCTCAACCCACTTCATTGACCACTAGGTCACAACCTTGGGTGTAATTGAACAGAATTAACACTCAAAATATTTTTAATGTTTTGATAAAAGGACACAAATATTTTGATCTACAGGAAAGAGATTTTCTTTTTGAGATGGAACAGGAAAGAGAAAATTCATACCTTCCGAAGATTACGGAGGTGGATAACTGCATTATCAGTTGAGCCAGACAAAACCCTGTCTCTCTCTGCTTTAACATCTATGTCCTCGTCAGGTTCAGAAGAAACATCCCCTGAGGATGGTCTCAGAAGAGGTTCCGAAAACCCAAAGGAATTAGCACGCCTAGATTTTCCCAAGCTTTTCCACCACTCATGAATTCTGGAAAGATTTCTTTTTTGTTGAGGCAGCAATTCAAGCCCCAGAGTTATAAGGAAATACACAATGGCCTGCATTGATGGATTATCCAAAATCAAAAAGTTCTCTTAAAACCTAAGAGATCTTAGCAAAGGCTATAAATGAGGTGGCGTACAGAAAGTAAGGAAGAAAATCATAAGAGGGAAGATGAATAACTAAGACACGACGGGGAGTAGTAATGCTAAGAAAAAAACAATTGTTCCTTACAATACATAATACATGTGAATGTGTAAAATCACAAAACTTGCATCAACTGATCAAAGACTAGAAAAGACCAGGAAGAAATACGTCTACCAATTAAAGATCTCAACCGGCAAAACTGCTTGTGAAAAATTTGAGGTCAGCCAATGAATTATTCCATTGTCAGCATGTACTAGCTCAGAGTAGTAGTGATAAAGTAGTCCATGAAGATGGTGGAAATGATTGACTGTACAGACTAGCCTTTTTTTCTTTATGTGGTGATAACTAAATCCCCAAGGACCAGTAGCACGGGGTTCCAAATTCGGTGAATAAGTCTGTCCCTCTTCCAGTCTCCAAAATATCAGGCTTTTGTCAGCTGGGTTCGAACTCACAAACAGCAAGGTAACTATTTATGTCAGAAGAGGTAGAAAATGCACCTAATCTTAGCATATTTAAGCATAAATGATACAATCTGGTGGAGATGAATGCCACTTGTTTTCAACAAATGAATTGTCTCTTTCCATCACACGAGGAGAGAACAGAGGGTATAACTTAACAAAACCTCTACCAGAAGATATAGTACACATGAACTTTGTTCTTAAGAGGTAGCTACGAGATGATCCAGCTGAAATAAGATATACTTCTTCCAAAGAAAAAAAAGATCAAGCTGCAATAAAGTTATTAGAGTCAGCAGACCAGATGACTACCTCAGCAGCCAAGTATGATAAGGAAGCACCAGTCACATTCCAGTCAAGTATGTTATCTCTAGATCCATTCTTCATCCCTTGTCTTAAAAGCGCCAATGAAGCTAATCCATCAGCGAAGCAAAATCCCGGTGACAGTCTAAAGAAGTTCTGAAAAGATTGTCCCTCGTTAGTAGGATCACATATGCTACTGAATACAAGAAGAGACATTACTTAAATGTAATCAGATAATGAGTCTCTTGAAACGAAACAATATCTTAATTGGCAATCCAACTAAAGTATTTCATTTGTTATTTCCATTGGTGATAGCATACTTTAGAGTGGTGTAAATAGGAGGTCTTTTTATCAAGAAAGGGCAGGATGATAGACAAAATGCACAAGTTCTCAAGATCATCTAGTTTCACGAGTATTTTTTGGTACATTGATTAGTACTGGGTTTAAATTTTCCATCTTTTCGTTTATTTAGCTTTTCTTCTCCTTCCAGATAATCGATTTAGGACTTGTAAAATACTCTCTCAATGTTCAGTTGTCACCAGAGTAGTCATTCCCTGATCTTACTGCTATCTAGGGAAAGCTTCCACGTGACAAATAAAGTAAAGCTTGTAGAGAGAAAATGATTTCAATATTTCAAACTTTGGCATCAGAAGGTTTAAAGGGAGCTTTCGAACAATGGTAAAGTTGTTTCTGGGTGACCACTAGGATATGGATTCTAGTCGTGGAATCAGCTACTGATGGTTCTGTCAAGGTAGGCTGCCTACATTCCCCTTGGGGTGCGGCCTCTCTAGACCCTGCGTGATATCAGGATGCTTCATGCACCAGCTGTACTTTTTGAAATCAAAAGGGGTACAAAGATTTAGGAGCTAGAAATCCTACTATATGCAGTAGCAGTAGCTTAATGCATGGGAAATGACAATTATTGAATAAATTTTAAAAAAAAAACACTCAAAAGAATGCCCTCAAATTCTAAAGCTAAAACCATACACATATCAAAATATAGTAATTCATAAAAAGAAATATTTTAGGTCTTCCAACCTTGAGCAGAGAATTTAAGTGTGTTGTAGAATTTATATATCCCATTATAAACGACAGAACCATAAGAATGAGGCCAGTGAAAACTTGAATGAGGAGGATGACATTCTGCATTTAAAACAATATCAGGATCAGCAAAAAAAATAATTCCGATTGGTATCATGATAAAAAATACTCAACAGCTCAAATCTTCAGATATCCTGCATAACATATACCTGAGCCATGCTGTGCTCGGAAAAGAAGAATGTGAGGCAGTATGTTGATGAAGCAATAGCTAGTCCATATTCAAGAAACAACAAAATTGTTGGGATGAGAGAATCCTTTCCAATAAATTGATCGAGACCTACAGAAACAGTTCTTTTTAAGATTTTGGATAGTGAAAATCGGATTTAAGAAAGAAGGTAATTATGAACAAACAATAATAATACAACTTAATGTGGTACTGACCAGAGAAAAAACAACAATGTCACAAAGTGGATAGAACTAATGAGATATACTAAAGAATGTCCCATATAAGTGATAACCTTCCTCGACAAGGAGGTTTAATCAAGGATAGGCAAAAGAAATATATGATCTGTATAACATAACAACAACATACCCAGTGTAATCCCACATGTGGGGTCTGGGGAGGGTGGTGTGTACGCAGCCTTATCCCTACCTTGTGAAGGAGAAAGGTTGTTACCGACAGACACTCGGCTCGAGTAAACATATCAAAAATCAAGTATGTGAAGCAACTATAATAGCAAAGAAGTCATGCTGAAAACAACTAAGAAGAGAACCAAGTGGCAACAACAAATGATATGACAATTGAAGCAAAGGAAACAACAGGTACTGATCAGAGAACTAGACAAAATTCAACTACCTACCAACTTTCTACCCTAATCCTCGACCTCCATATCTTTCTATCTAGAGTCCTCTCCTCGGTAAGCTGCAGATGTGCAATGTCCTGTCTAATAACCTCTCCCCAAAACTTCTTTGGCCTACCTCTACCTCTCCTGATAACCAGTGATCCGTATGATATATGCTAGAAAATGAACCTTGGATCTAGCTCAACCCAAAAACTGTATGAGAAGACAACAAACCATACCAACCAGCAAATGTAGGACTCTAACAACGACCTGCAAGCCCGTGATTGAACATGGCTTCATAACTTGCGGTTTAACTCAATCCCCCAAAACAGCTCTATAAGGAGACTACCATACCCTCAACCAATGTGGGACTCTTAACAATCTTGTCTGTCATCACAGATCGAACCAGCCAATGTAACGCAGTTTAGATACGATGGAGTAACAATGGGTTTTATCTCAATCTCATGTGAGAGATCGAGTAACTTGGGAATAGTACTGTGAATGACAAAGATGCTGCTGAAGGAATTATAAGATGGACTTGTAAAAGAACTATTTAAGGACAAGTGGTAGAGGAGAGTGAATCGAAGTAACAAAATCCTTACTCTTCAAACCAACAAAGGATATGAAAGAGGATATTAACTAACTGAAGACACATGTATCCAGAATCACAAAGTTAGAAAGAAATCGAGATCCACAATAATGCATCACAACTATGGATTCCAACTTTTCTATTTTTTTCTTTCATCAAATATGATCTACTACTATTATTTATTACTTGATCAAAACCCGGGATAAACCTGTTAATTAGATCCATCAGGTATTTCAAATTTTCAGCTGAGGTCTTTAATCTAAAAATGAAATGGCTCTTTGAAATGTTTTCACAGTGCATAGTAGGAGAAATCTGAAACTTCTGCACAAGATTCTCATAAAAAAATGCAATCTACAACAGAAATAGTACAATCTATGAAGAGAATAGTAACAATTTAAGCAAGGTGAAGCTTTTGCAAAATTCTTTTTCAATTTTTAAGACCTAAATGAAGAATTCTTGACAATCAATCATTTAAAGTGACCTCTTTATGTATAGACAGATGGGTCAGACTGCAGCATACCAAATAGCCAAAAGAGAACCAACGCAAATGATGAAGGAAATAAGAAGCTGATGAAATCCCATATATATGTGGAAGCCCAATATGAGAGTATGGACACCTGCAGAATTTGGGAGCATGAAAGCATCATTAAGAAAGAAATTCTTAAAATGAGGGATAGACTAAGACATGTCAAAGAGAGAGCTACTATACCCCACTGATTAGTTGTTGATGCTTAGCTTTCACTTCACGTTCCTACAGAAAAAAAAACAAAAAAGGAATACGATTGGTTTCCAGCCAACAGAGTGGTTAAACAACTCAAACAAATTGCAGAAATCACTCCTCCAAGGATGAAATAACATCCAGAACAAATGAACACGCCAATTATGGATGAGCACCATAGTTATGTCTTATTTCTTATGTGTGAGAAATGTTAGAATATCAAGAGAAAATGAGTTCAGATCACACATGTCTAGAATCATTGTACTTTAAAAGGGGCATTCCGTGCACTAAGCTCCAACTATTCGTGGGGTCCGAGAAAGGTCCAGACCACAAATGCAGCCTTACCCTGCATTTTTGCGAGTGGCTGTTTCCACAGCTCAAACCCGTTACACCAAGGGTCCCCTATCATTGTACTTGAATAAAGAAACTAATATAAAATATTCTACTGGATACCTTAAGATGCTCTCTATTTAATCATAGAAAAACTTACCTTCTTAATATAGAGACTGATTATTTCCTAGCCTAATACTCCTATACAAGGAGCACTTTTGAACATTATTGTTTTAATAAGGCAGCACCTCTAATTACTTCATAAAAGATTCTCTTCCCCCGAATCCCGCGCAATTCAAAGTGGAAGGTATATTCTGACCCAGACTTCCCAGCAACACTACTTACAATCATTTGATACTGAGCTCTTTTAATTTTCAATCAATCAAAGTTAGATCCACCCGGTGGTATCAAGAACACCTGTAAACATCATTTCTTAAATGCAATACAATTCGCTAGGAGAAAGAGTAAATTTACCTTGACAATCGCCACCGCGAATGAGGCAGGAATAAAAGAAAAGGCTATAGTGATTACAACTGAAGCAGAGAAGGCGTCGAGATCCTACACGAATGAAGGATACAAGATAACCATATAAGAAGCAAATTCAGAATTACATCATTGACTGATGTATTATAAAGCAATAAAGTCAATCAAATATTTGCAAATTGACACCTTGTTCTTTCACCAAACTATTTTATGGTTAAAGAGAGTATGTGTTGGTGGTAAAAGACTAGCTTCACACATTAGTAATCTGCACAAGATTCGAGTACAGAATCTAGGTATAGTAAAAGATAATAGTCACAAAACTTCCAGAAATTAAAATGAACTGTTAGATAAGACATGTTTTAGATGATGTTTTACTAGTTACATATAGCACATGTATCTTAAACCCGTGAAACAACCTGCAACACCACTAAACCCAAGATTTACCTTGACAGATTATCATGTTAAATTTTATTTACAGGAATAATGTATCACCCAGCAAGCATGACTTCACCATTGCTCGTTCTTTGAGAAACAGCCAGTAAAAGAATATTGCAGCAGAAACAATTAGCCAACAGATAGCGTAGAATGCTACAATTTCTTCAATGATAAGAAGATAGCAAATCATACATGATGTTGCTGATGCTGGCTTGCCGTCTGCGGCAAAGGGTGGTTGCGAGTGTGAATTGTCATATTTTCATTTTGAGTTGCTAGCCTGAGTATTGCTGAATTCATCAAATTGATAAATGTAGGAGCAGAATGCTGGCAAGTACTGTTGTATAGAACAGTGTACCCAAGGCTCCCATCACCACTCTGATTATCCATGACTATCGCTCCATACCTGCAATAGAATATGCATGAAACTGATTTAAAGAAGGAAAAATTAATTCATTTGGCAGACCTATTAAGCTAAATAAATAATCACTGCAGGCAAATCAGGAAAAGTAGAATGTATAATATGAACATCATATTCAATCGGAAAGTGATGAGATTTCATTTACTTGTATTTGAAATAAGAGAATAGGAGGTTTCTGACCATAAAAGATGCCCAGGGTAGTACAGAATATATTGTCAAAGTGACTTGTTTTATTGTAATTCATCTCACAATAACATAATCCAACCACCATTAAGTGTTACTGATACATGCATTACATTTCATGAGTTAGCACATTTACGCATGTTAGGCATACTTGTTGTAAGCACATTTACATGTTTAGGCATACAAGTCACATGCCTAATCACCTGCAACAGTAGGGGTTGCCCTTCTGGGCCAAGCTCCTTGCACGGGGCTTGCCTAGTGCGGTTTGCGAGCTATTGCATAGGAGCGGATTTACCCGGTGCACACCCAAAGGGTAGCGGTTGTGGGTTCCCTTGTCATCAAAATAGAAGTCACATGCCTAACATGTTTACGCATATTAATGCATGTTAAGCAAAAAGAGAAGTCTTCAACCCACATAGAAGTAAATTCCATGTGTGGAAGGGTGTTAGATAGTAACACGCACTAACATGCGCATTCAGGATTCTATATATGGAGCATAAATAACATAACAAGGGGGTTCCAACAGTCGGAAAGACAAAAACAGAAATAAGAACGGGAATGGATCTCTAAGACCACATTAGGAAAAAATAGGCATTTAACTCAACTACAGAACATAGAACAAATGGTGAGGATTTCCAAAGACTTACAAGGAGACAATAGACCACTGCTGCAATAAATGTGTGATACTGTTACACCCCCACCCTCCACAAGCTTATACTAGACATCGACAGGAAATAACACGGGGCTACAACATTGGAAAACACAATAACAGGGATGAGTTATAGATACTTTTCCTTTTGGAGCACTAGTAAAATACTAACCCAACAACAACATACCCAATGTAATCCTACAAGTGGAGTCTAGAGAAGGTACGATGTACGCAGACTTACCCCTACCTTTACCTTTGTGGGGTAGAGAAACTGTTTCCAATAGACCCTTGGCTCAAAAGCGAAGCCATTCAGGGAAGGGTTGCAAGAAGGAAAAAAATGACAGCAATTGTTTGAAGCTGAATATGACTTTCAGAGTAACTCACCTTGACTGATAAGATTCATTGAAGCTAGACATCAGATATTCACTCATTGAAAGTAGGACAGGGCCCAAAGTTGGTCCTGCTGCTTCTATGGCGTCGTTCAATGCCTTGGTAGAATCAGGAAACCTGTATGTTGTCTCTTGATACTTTTGGATCCAGCCTCCATGGACATGGTTGGCAACCTGCACAGTTCAAAGCATTGATGAAGAACCTTTAAGTATGATTAGAAAGAGTAAACATGCGGCCATAAATAGTAAACAGACCTCCTTTGCTATAGGAAAGGTGAGATCAAAAGGAATTGGACCACCTCCACCACCACCACTCAATAAAGGATTAAAGTACGAGGTCGTGAAGTAGACCGGCTGCTGATCGGGATGTGGCTTAAGCTTAAGAAATAGCAGACCAAGAAACAAAAAGAAAGCAGGAATTAACAGCTGGAATACAATTGTTTTCTGATCTCTTTGGGCTGATTTCGCTCTCTTAATAAGTAGAGCTTTCGAGTGTTTCCAGAAAGTAGACCTTGACAGTATACAACAGCAACAGCACTGCATTGTCACAAGCCTAATGACACTTGAAACTGCAGTCCATATTATATTACAAGCTGAACCAATTAAGCTCGCCATAAACCAAATGACTCCAAAATAGTTTCCACATAATTTGAAAGGGAAGAATGTCTTCGGAGCACTAGTTTGGCACACTTTTAAATCAACGGAATCACATAAATTTGGATCCACTTTCTCTTCAAGGAGCTCTGCTTGATCGAAGTCGCCACCAGCAACCCTCAGAAACACTTCCTCCAGAGTTGTGACAGATATACCATAACTCTCAATGCCAAGATTGTCTACCTCTCTATAGTCTGTTGCTTCAAATCCAGGGTTAGATCTTCTCATGCAGCGCTCTATTTCCCGAAACATGCTCTCAAAGGAGGATGAGGATGCTAGGGGAAGCTTGAAGGAAACCTCTGCTGCAACCTAAAACAGTAGAAAGTTTTTACTGTTTGGCATGATTAACAAAAGTTTCTTGTCGAAAGAAAGTTTTTCTTTTCCTCCTTTTTTTTCTATATGTGATTGACCTCAATATGCAAGTGGGCATCCTAAATCAAACTCCATATTCAGAACACATCAATACGGAAGCTATTATAGAATGAGAAAGAAGGGCAAAGGAAGGGAAAAATTAAATATTGAAGAAAGAGAAGTACTTCGCTCACGCATGTTGCAGAAGGTACATGGCGGTAAACAATATCAGCAGCTACGGAGGCACCTGGTGCAGTCTGCAGAAAATAGCAATACCACCAAGAATCTTAGAAATGATTATTTTGAGATATAAAGGCCCCAACTTTATGATTCGTTAACCTAGCTAAGATGAGCATACCTTAACCAGAGTAAGAGTGTAACCAACCCCATACTGATGTTTCAAGAAGATTGAACTGTCAAGAAAATGAAAACTTGGGTTAATAAAATTTACGAAGGACGTTAAATTATAAAAGCAGCATTAACTCATGGCTACAGCGAGGGCCAAGTAGTCTCAAGATGGTCACTCCTCGTAAGGGTAGCAGAATACACCTTTCCTACGCCATGTGTTCTATAAAACTATAACTCCAAGTGGAGCAAAAAAAAATTCCAAAATAAACTGAAGTTCTCAATCGCAAAGAGAAACACCTTCCACAGCACTTTAGAGAACCATTGGCCATGATAGCAATCCGATCTCCTAGCACATCAGCTTCATCCATGGAATGTGTTGTAAGTAATATGATTCTTCCCTTCTTTTTTCTTTTAATCAGCTGCCAAGTTAACCGCATAGAGTATGGATCCATTCCACTTGTTGGCTCATCGAGAATAATAACCTAAGAAGTAGACTAAAAATTTCAGGACGTTCCAAGGAACAATCAATGAACAAAATTGTTTAACCTGTACTAACCTTACTGTTCCCTATCAGAGCTATCCCAAGGGACAACTTCCTTTTCATACCTCCAGAAAGAGATTTAACAACAGTATTAAGCTTGTCTGCCAATCCAACCTAATGAAACATAAAGAACAAACATCCCGTTCACAGTCAGCTTATTAAGGATGAGTTCTGAATTAAGCCATGGAAGAAACTATTTAACAAGCAGGACCACCAAGGGGAAAGGAGAGAAGCTATATTTGTTATAATTATCAAGAAACAGGGCTCATGCAATCAATAATTACTCATCCTATGTGAAGGCTCTATGCAGGAAAGTCATTTGTATTGCATAAACTAAACAAAAGAAACTTCAGATTTTAACTTCTAATGATACAACATAGGACCTTTTCAGCCTTTTTAGTTTCCAAAAGTATCTAGTGCTCTATCAATCAGTTTAAAGTACCACTAGTTCATCTTGCTAGAAAAAAAGTGACACCAGATATTTTGTACAGGAAGATAATTTAATCTACATTCAAGATTCAAGAAGATATAGCACCGTAATCCATTTATCGGCTATCTCAATAATGCTCGGGAAAAACTCACCTCATCAACCATTTCAGTCACAGCCTTCTCCTTAGAATCTTCAGAAACACCCTTTAAATCAGCGAATATTTCCAAATGCTCCTTCACCTGGGAAAAATCATTTAACCACGATATGGTCATGTTGTCATGAATAGGGGACAGTATACACTCGCAACTAAAGCATAGAGCACATGAACCTCTAAAATGAAAAATATGAAACAAAAAATAGAAACATATCAGAGGAATGGGCCATGCAACAGAAGAGTTTTGGCGATGTCCCCAAACATCATCATGTAGCGAAGGCTTGATAGAAATATCATCATTATGTAGAAGAACTTATTTACTCCACTTGTGGGATTACAGTGGGTATGTTGTTGTTGTTGTTGTAGTAGTAGTAATAGTAGTAGAACTAATAGGATCACCAGAAGTGTTCAAAAATCTCTGGTTCTATACTGGTTTTAATTGATATTTCAGGTGTGATCTAGAAGTGTTAACTATTTGCAGTGTTCAGAAGAGAAAATAAAACTTTTCAGGAATAGAGGGCAAACTTGTTGAGGTAGATATGTCTTTGTTAGAAAAATTAATCAAAGATAACCAAATAGATGTCCCTAATACCTCAGAAACTTCATAATGATAGACTAGTTGAGATAAAGGTTTAGTTGTTGATAAAGTCTTTTGGTTACAGCTAAAGACTTGTATGTTAGTGTATATATAAATGTGAGAGTTATTAAACCCCATTTACCTTTAAAGAAATTATGTAAGAACATTGGCATTAGATGATCTCGAATATAGCAGAATAGATAGGATTTCATACCGGCGACCTCAACTAGCTTGGGGTTAAAGTTTAGTTAATTGATTGACAGTTAAATTTTCAATAGAAGGATAAGGAACACCTCTAGATGATACCGCCTCAATATAAGTGCAGGCAATTAGAAGCACATGAAGCACATAATGAAGTGAATACTTCTAAATTCAGAATTAACACAGTCAACTAGACATTTATGTGGATAACAAGGTAATTGAAATCCTCACAAAGAGGGAAGTATCAATAGCATCTCCACAGCATTCAAATAATTTGCTTACTGTTAATTCAGGGAAAAGAATATCATACTGAGGGCAGACTCCCAAACTCTTCCGGATTTCATCCTGTTAAAGCAACAAAACTAAGTTAGATAACCAAAGTATCTGAAGTTCTGGACAAAAGAGACTCAAAATGAACAATAAGAAAATAGCAACCACCACGATAAATTTCATTGGGCTAAATGATCCACTAAACAAGTTCTTCATTTGGGTTTAATGAACAGGCACAAAAAGACGCGCGCACATATTCCTAGTGGCTCATATGAACATTTCAAGGCTCTAAATCTTGTCAAAATATGAGGATCTCAATGTGGGATTTACCATGTCAGTTAAGATGTTCTTCCCCAACACCAGAGCATCTCCCGAAGTAGGAGAAATCAGACCAACAAGCATGGCTATTGTACTGCTTTTACCAGCCCCGTTGTGTCCTTCAAAATAAAGAAGTTATTTTTAATCAACAAAATCAAGAGAAATAAATGAGATAAAGTAGGCAACAAAAAAAAATAAGAAACTCAAGAGGACTAGTAAAAGGTATTTTTCCTGGAAAGAATTGTGAAATGAAATGCCCACATTCTGACAAAGTCAAACGGAAGATTTCACAGGCTAGTGCATGATTTATTTATTTTTTTGATTAAGTAATAAATTCCATTAAAGAAGGACGAATACACACCTGTATATAAGTATAGCAAAAATAAGACCATACAAAAGTACATGGTTTTCTACTAATGACATCATTGCGCGACCTTACAAAACAAGAGAAAAAAAAGACATAACATTCAAAAGTGCATTCCAGTTGTACCATTCTAATAAATACTGCTGTGTCGCATAATAAGGAAATTCAAATATAAAGCAAAATTTGTACACGTTAAACTAATCATTGGTCCTCCAAAACTTGTTCTCAACACTCATTTGTCTTTGAGGACTATTGTCCAGCTTCTTGTTGGTAAAAATTAGAGATTAATGATCCAGTGAAGCCACATAAAATGGCAGAGACAACCAATCATGGATACCTAAAAGTGCCAGAATCTGATTCTCGTACAAAGTCAGTTGTAAGGAATTAACAGCACAACAGCTTCCCCTGTTTGTAGCATACAGCTTTCGTAGGTTCCTGATCTGAATACATCTGGAAATATTGTGAAGTACCACTGTAAGACAAAGAAACACATATTCCATTATATGCCCTAAAATCTTAGAAATTCAGATGACACAAATTTACCTGCCATCAGATTCTTGCTGCTTCATCTCCAAGCTCATTGATTCTAAAGTTGGTCCAGATACGTCTTTTATAAAATCAGTACTACATGTTCCATCATAATTCTCAGTGAATTTGACTTCTGAGGTGGATGCAGAATTATTTCTGGTTTTTTTCTTCCTCCCAAAGCACTTCTGAATCAAGGAATGCAATGGGTAACAAAATCCATTCTCCTTGTGGAGGACCTGATTGGATAAGTAAAACTTGTCAAACTCATTTTCGCGGAAAAACCAGCAACTATAGTAAGTTGGGGACTTATGGGAAATAAAGGGAGAGGAAAGAAGAATCGAGAAGATCTTTTTAAAAATATTTAACTGAGTCCAGAAGAGTTACCTTGTCAAGATACAGACCAACTGCAAAGTACAACAGACTGTCAAGTAACATCATCAGGAGAGAGATCAAAAAGCACACTCCTGAAGATTCCTGTAGTATTAATATAAGTAAACAAGGCAAAGATGTGCAGGAAATGAATAAGAAAAGAAGATAGAAATCTGAATTAAAATACCCGCCACATGTTACTCCACCGGAGTCCAACATGAGCACGCTCATAGTCAGCAAAATTGATGGATCCTAATGCAAAGGCCGTAGGTGAAAGGAAAGAAGCAATCACTTTCACTATCCTACATGAGAAATAAACAAGGAGTTTTATGCACTGCAGATATCGCTACAACTACGAAATCACATGGAATGAAGACTAACACGGACACTGTTTCGTCGTGGACAGTATAATAGGGAAAGAATGCCCCAAGGAAAGTAAGGGTCCCGACAGCTACTGCGGTTTTTGCTCTCGTGAAGAACGTGGAAATCATAAATGAGAGCATTATTCCACTGAGGCCAAAGGTAAAGAAGTACACGAACACCAACGTCTTATCACTGTATTGAAACAAGGTACTCATGGTGCATACTGTAAGTAGCACAGAAGAAAGAGCAAACTGCCAAAGAAACAGAATATTAAACACGAAGTACAGATGACTTATGTCATGAAAGATCAATATACCAAACAATAATGATAAGCAGTATAACTCAGACATGATTTGGTTCATGACAGGGGTTTTAGAAGAAAAAAAAATCAGATGCTTAAATCAGACGGGACAAAAAAATTTAGTGATTCAATTTATTTATCTCCAAGGAGCTAATTCGTTTATTTTCATTTGTTAGCAAAATATTAAGAAGTAAATACTGTACTCGCAGTGTCATACAACAGAAGAAAGCTTCTCTACAAAGTCATACAAATGAGAAAGCTTCTCCCTTTCTTTATTACTTTCCACCTCTTCTGGTTTGGATGTTGTGAGAAATATTGGAGAAAATATTATTGAATTGCGTATCTAAATTGTTACATGAAGACCCTATTTATAGACACTACATTGGAAACCTTTTCCAACTAGAATTCCTATTCTTATTCCTATTCTAAGTAAGAAATACTTATTCCTATTCTAACACTCCCCCCTCAAGCTGGTGCATACAAATCATATGCACCTAGCTTGTTACAAATGTAATTAATACGAGGACATGTGAGAGACTTGGTGAACATATCTGCAAGCTGATCATTTGACTTCACAAATTTTGTAACAATATCTCCTTAGAGTATCTTTTCTCTGTTTTGTCACAGTCAATCTCAATGTGCTTAGTCCTTTCATGAAACACTGGATTTGATGCGATATGAAGAGCCGCTTGATTATCACACACAAGTTCCATCTGATCAATTTTGCCAAATTTTAGTTCTCCCAGTAACTGTTTGAGCCAAACTAACTCACAAGTTGCTGTCGCCATTGCTCAATATTCTGATTCTGCACTAGATTGAGCAACCACATTTTGTTTCTTACTCTTCCACGAAACCAAATTACCTCCAACTAAAACACAATATCCGGATGTCGAACGTCTGTCAGAGGGTGATCCTGCCTAATCAGCGTCTGTATATCTAATGATATGCTCATGACCTTGATCCTCAAAGAGTAGTCCTTTGCCGGGGGCTGACTTTATATATCGAAGAATACGGACAACTGCTTCCCAATGACTATCACAAGGGGAAGTCATAAACTGACTTACAACACTCACGGGAAAAGAGATGTTTGGTCTAGTCACCGTGAGATAATTCAACTTTCCAACAAGTCGTCTATACCTTTCAAGATTACTAAGTGGCTCCCCCTGTCCTAGAAGAAGTTTAACATTTGGATCCATCGGAGTGTCAATAGGTCTACATACAATCATTCCTGTCTCCTCAAGAATGTCTAAGGCATACTTGCGTTGAGAGATAACAATGCGTGATCTAGATTGAGCAACCTCAATACCTAGAAAATACTTCAATCTGCCAAGGTCTTTAGTCTGAAAGTGCTTAAAAAGATGTTGCTTTAAATCGGTGATACCATCTTGATCATTACCGGTGATAACAATATCATCAACATAAACAATCAAATATATACATCGACCTGGTGCAGAATGTCGATAAAACACAGAGTGATCAGCTCCACTACGAGTCATGAATTACTGTGCTGAAATTCCCAAACCAAGCTCGAGGAGACTGTTTCAGACCATAGAGTGACCTACGCAATCGACATACAAGGCTACTAGACTCCCCCTGAGCAACAAAACCAGGTGGTTGCTCCATATAGACTTCTTCCTCAAGATCACCATGCAGAAAAGCATTCTTTATGTCCAACTGACAAAGAGGCCAATGACGAACGACAGCCATAGATAGAAAAAGACCAAACAGATGCTATTTTAGCCACAGGAGCGAAAGTGTCACTATAATCTAGCCCAAATATCTGAGTATACCCTTTGGCGACAAGGCGAGCCTTAAGTCGATCAACCTGACCATCTGGACCAATTTTGACTACATAAACCCAACGACAACCAACAGGCAGGAAGGGAGACAAGCTCCCAAGTACCACTCTTATGTAAAGCAGACATCTCATCAACCATAGCATACCTCCATCCAGAATGAGAAAGTGATTCACCTGTAGTCTTAGGAATGGAAACAGAGGACAAAGATGACACAAAGGCATAATGGGGTGATGATAGACGATGATAACTTAAGAAGGTATAATGCGGGTTAGTATTTCGAGTAGATCGTATACCTTTTTGAAGTGTAAGCGGTGGGCTAGGTAGAGGCAAGTCCGCAGTAGGAGCAGGGTCTGGCGCATGACATGAATCATCTGGGACTATGTTGGACGTGGACGGCGATGATAAGTTAGTGGTGGCACTGCAACTGGAGATGTAGACGTAACTGTAGATCCCTCAAAGGTTGGCACAGGTAAAACTTGAGGTATGGGTAAGACCATAGAGACATCAGTATGATCAGAAGATGTATAGTAAGGCATAGACTCAAAAAATGTAACATCAGCGGACATAACGTATCGATGAAGATCATGTGAATAACAACGATACCCTTTTTGAACACTAGAGTAACCAAGAAAGACACATTTGAGGGCACAAGGAGCTAATTTATCTTTCCCTGGGGCTAAATTGTGAACAAAGCATGTGCTCCCAAAGACACGAGGGGGAATAGGATAGAGATGTGACTGAGGAAACAGTACAGAATGTGGAACTTGATTCTGAATAGACGAAGAGGGCATTCTGTTAATTAAATAACAAGCTGAAAGGACTGCATCGCCCCAAAAACGCAGCGGAACATGGGATTCAATGAGGAGAGTGCGAGCAGTCTCTATGAGATGCCTATTCTTTCTTTCTGCGACACCATTTTGTTGAGAAGTGTATGGACAAGATGTTTGGTGAATGATTCCGTGGTGAGACATAAATTGCTGAAATTGGGATGATAAGTATTCTAAGGCATTATCACTACGGAAAGTACGAATAGAAACACCAAACTGATTTTGTATTTCAGCAAAGAAACTTTTGAAAATAGAAAATAACTCAGAACGATCTTTCATTACAAAAACCCAAGTACATCTTGAATAATCATCAATGAAACTAACAAAATAATGAAATCCTCAGGTGGAACACTCTACTAGGACCCCAAATATCAGAATGAACTTATGAAAAAATAGACTCTGAACGACCCTCAGTACTACGAGAAAACGTAGCACGAGTGTGTTTCCCAAGTTGACACGACTCACAATCTAATGTAGATAAACTAGACAAACTAGGCACCATCTTTTGCAGTTTGGATAGACTCGGATGTCCCAGACGTTTGTGAATTAGATCTGGGGAATCTTTAACAGAGCATGCTGTCAAGGAATTTGAAGAGGTAAGATAGTAAAGGCCTTGTGATTCATGTCCTTTTCCAATCATCTGTCCCGTACTGCGGTCATGTATGAGAAAAAAATCATCGAAAAAAGTTATGCTACAATGTAGGGATTTCGTCAAACGACTAACAGATGCTAGATTAAAAGGAGAACCAGGAACATAAAGAACAGAGTCTAGGGTGACAGAAGATAGGGGTTTGGCTTTTCCAACCCCTTTTGGTTTTGTCTAGATCCCATTGGCTAAAGTAATACTGGAAGAGATTGCGAATAAACAATATCGGATAAAAGTGATTTATTACCAGAAATATGATCAGAAGCCCCAGAGTCCACGACCCATGTTCCGACAGTACTAGATTGTGACACACAAGCAAAAGAATTACCCGTAACAGACACATCAGGTTGTGCAACCGAAACTACTTGTGGAGACGTTTGCTTATTTGCACGATACTGAAGGAACTCATCATATTGTATCTGAGCAATATGAGCATTATTGGATGGTTGATTAGGTTGAGCACCATATGCTACTGGTGGAGATGACTGTTTACTTGCGCGATTTCGAAGGAACTCATTATATTCCTATAGAACATGAGGATCATAACTGGATGGTGGACCATGCAAAATATGACATATGTCACGAGTGTGTCCAGACTTATGACAACGACTACACTTGGATCGAGGTTTCCCAAAACGTCCTCCCTCTCGCCGATTCTCCGTAGACTGATATGTACGCTTTTCAAAGGTTTGAGATGCGAGAATAGAGGAGTCAACAGTGGGTGATGAAACGACTTTGTGAAAAGGAGGTGCCGCAAGACGAAGAAGGCGAGAGAATAATTCATCGATTGTAGGAACTGTAGGGCTAGCTAAAATCTAATCATGCACGGAATCATTATCAGGAGGAAGTCCAGCAAGAGTAAGAACTAGAAACAATGTTTGTCTGTGTTCTTGTTGTTTTTCCATATCCGTAGTTACTGGCATCAACGTGTCGAATTCCTCCATGACTGCCTGTACCTGTCCCAAGTAAGTAGACATATCGGATTCTTGTTTCTTTAAGTTGGTCAATCGAGATATCACATCATAGAATCGAGAGATGTCATTAGTGTATAAAGCACGCGCCTTTTCCCAAACTGTATAACACGTTTGGAATGGGCGAAACAAGGGCATCAATTTGGAATCAATCGAACGTCATAGGAGACTACATAATTGAGCATCTACTTTCTCCCAATGTGCTTTGACTTTTGCATCTTCCTCACTAGTCTTTGCCTATACATCTACCACGTAAAGTCTTGTTCGTTAAGTGATCGTGCACACCTTGACCCTTGCACCACAATTCAACTGACGAAGCCCAAGATAAATAGTTTGAACTTCCCAATAGAAGTTCTGAAGTGATTATAGGGCTAGAATTTCCAATCCCTATATTTTAGAACCAAAAACATCACATCCAAAAGACATTATGCTAAATTTGTCTCGGGAACAACAAAAAAATCTTGATTATTGAGATCTGATCGTCGGAAAATTCAAATCTCGAAAAACAAAATTGTCGGAAACAGCCTGAAAATAGCCGGAACCCTAATTCCGGCGATCAAATCTGGTCGGGATCAGGAAAAAATTACATAAGCCTCGGAATGAAGAGGCGACTCAGAGAGAAAAAAAATTGTCGAAAAAACTGGCCGGAAAAAGTCACACGCGCCGGCGCGTGGGTCTGACAGTTCGCCGGCGAAAATCCTACCGGCGGCGCGTGTAGCACTGGTTTCCGGTGGGGATGACTGGGCTTTGCTCGCCGGGAAATTCCGCAGCTAGGGGTGGTGTCAATTTTATGAAAACAGTGACGGAAAATAATAATTATCCGAACAGCAACTAGGTTACCAAAAATACTAATTTTTTTTTTCCTCACAATTGCTCTGATACCATGTGAGAAATATTGGAGAAAATATTATTGAATTGCGTATCTAAATTGTTACATGAAGACCCTATTTATAGACACTACATTGGAAACCTTTTCCAACTAGAATTCCTATTCTAATTCCTATTCTAAGTAAGAAATACTTATTCCTATTCTAATAGATGTCGTGTGAGAACACCCGCAAATATGTTTTTCTTATGTTGGGGGAATTAGTCATTAGGGAGACAAATGTTGCCTTTTTACCTGAATAGCATATGTTATAAACCAAGAGAGATGGAACATTTCGTCTTTCAAACCCATCATGTATAGGCCCTCTTTTATCTTGAGCTCCTACAGATCAAAGATACCAACAATAAATGCTATGAAAATTCTTCCACAACTGCAATCAAGTTAGAAAGTCAAGAGCATATTTTTGGGAGGAAAACAAAGCAATTATTTTTCAGATGTGCTATACCTTTTCTAAGACAGAATAACTTATTAGACGAGAAATCGGATAAAGAAACCCCAGCAAGTACCTACAAACCAACATATCAAAGCATGAGATAGAATAATAAAAGCACAGGAAAACATACATAAGTGGAGAAAGTTATTATGAACTCAAGAAGAAGAGAAATATAGAATTCACATACAACACTCCCATGACTTTCTTGACAATGGACTGGAATTCGTCATCAGTATATTCACGAGTTGGAAATGGAGCAAGTCTTATGTCTGAAGGACTATACTGAGTCCATGGTATCTTGAGCTGGGCATCTGAATCAAGAGAGTGGCTAGGCAACCTTTGTAAGTTCGTCATAGTTGCTTGAGCAGCATATATTATGAATGAGTCTATGACTTGTTGGAGCTGTGAAAAGAAAAAATGGAAAAATATTTATACACGTGATCAATCTCACATCAGCCTATCGATTTAGTGAACAGGTATATCACATTTTGCAGACACCAAATTCCTACTTCATAAAGATGGTACCCCTGTCATCAAAGTTTTTTCTCCTTTTGATCTTGTCCTAATGTATGATGCAAAGTACCCCCTGAATACTTGGCCATCATACCACAGATTAAAAACATCCTCCATATCAACGCCTTCATACTATCTTACAGTCCATGCATATGACACTCACTTCAAAATCAGTAAGCTAGAGTACCATATAAGTAGCTTGCACTAAAAATGAGACAACTCATCCAACTACCTTAATCAATTCATATAGCTCCTCTAACCTAGTAATCTTAATCGAGTTCATACTTGTGCAGTCGGACGATTCCAACAATGATAACTATGTAGGACGGATCATAAGGAAATACAGAAAGAGAGATATTGAGAATCTCAAGAAACCTGTATTATATGTGGCTATTGGGGTGGAAATGAAATCCTAAGCTACAACCTGCCAATTGATTTTGAGACCTTTAGCAACTTTTATGGCACTAATTGTACCGGGATATGCAAAGTAGAAGATATAAGCCTACGGTCATATTTAACTCTGTTTCTCCACTTCATTCAAAAGATTAAGCAGCCAAAGAGGATAAATACGACAAGTTTTAGATCTTAATGCAGGCAACATATATCTTGTTCAATTAATCTTTTCTGCCAGCTCGTGAGATATTTACTAATTTATTTTTGAGATATTTACTAATTTATTATGTCTTCAATACAAAACCCTCTAGACATGGATGGGTACTTCACTTAAAAAGCTTAAGCCAAATATTCCATGGAACTAACAATAAAATGTGAACATAAATAAAAATTAGAACAACTAACATAACCATTGGATCCAAAAGGTAGCAGAGAGGTTAACAAACTCTTACTGTTAAGAACCCACTGAGACCATATTGCAAAATTGGTATGGTGTTGACGCCTAACGCCAAATCATTCAGAAATGGACCATTTGTGTCCATTATGGTTTTAACATCAGGAAACCCTGAGAAAGCCCATGTATGGTTTAGGCGTATGCTATAATCAAATAACTGAGGACCTTGCTCATGAAATACTACTGCTCCTTTGATTTTGGGGTTTGTACAGTTCCTGCAAAAAAGCAAGAAAAAGGAAAGATAACTTGGCATTTATCCTTCAGTCTAATATGAAAGTATAACATGGATATACCATAAGGAAAGGCACATGAAACCTCCCAAAGCAAATATTTTCCATCAGACAGTACGTATCAAGAACTTAAATTTCACAAATATAGCAACAAGTAAAAAAACATTCAGCAAGATAGTAAAATGAAAACATAATAGTTATGTAAACCAGTGTTATTAAAAGCGAAAAGCGCAAAAAAGCTCTAAGGTCTGTGGGAGTGGGGGGGCTTTAATGACAAAAGGCGCAAAGGGAGAAAAAAAAAAATCTGTATGTTTAGTCCAAAACTAATATTATACACATGAATGACAAATATATGACTAAAGAAATAGAAAAAAAAAATGATAAAGTGAAATATCAATTGTTTAGTGTCACTTCTTCATAAGAGGCTCATTGACAATGAAAAGTTTGTCTTAAGCCTTTGATGACGACACTTGACACTGAAGCGCACATAAAGCGACGTGAAGCGCTCAACACGTTTTGAGCCTCGCTTTAGGGCTTAAGCGCACTTAAAGCGCGCCTTTGATAACACTGATGAAACATGAAGTACTCGTCTCTTTTTAGTTTATTTTTTTGATAGATATATAAGCATAAAGTATAGATGCACATATATTAAATGAAGAGATAATATAACATTCTTAAAAATCCTTCTGCTATGTACCTCAAATTATAAACTTACCAAAATAAATTTTCAGAATGTAATTTGAAGAAAGTCGAGCAGGTATGTTAACTTCAAAGTTCAAAGGATAAACCTTTTTATGTTCAAACACGGTGGAAAATCCAGAGAACATTTCATGCAACAATGGCATACTATAAACTGTATCATCTATATGACTTCTTTAAGACATCCAACCTCAGCTATTATATCATAACATCCAAACCATAAGGTGGCGTCGGGTCCAGGAGAGTGGTCCAGGAAACAATGGGTGATACCAGGTACAGTAAGAGCCCCATTGCACGGTTGGACATTTAAAAGCAGGAAAGAGAAGACCGCGGCAATGGGAGGTTGCCCTTTTATCCCATATGTGGTTAGTATGGAAGGAGAAATTGGAGAGTGCTACAAGGAATTGAATATGACTTTGCATCCAAGGGTGTGGCCTACTTGTCAATGAAGTTGGTTGAGAATCATGTGGTCTCATCTTCAAATCCTAGCGGAGGCAAAAACACTAGGTGATCTCTCCCTATATGTCCAAACATTGAGTTATCCTGTACATGTGCAGGTGGGTGATAACAAATAGCCGGTGGAATTAGTCGAGGTGCGAGCAAGTTGGCTCAGGCACCACGGTTATAAAAAAATTGACTTTGTACATTTAAGGAATAGCCTCACGTCTAATTTCTTTTTGGGAAAAGATCTAAGATTCGGGTTTTTGTAAAAGAAAAATACTTTGATGAAGGTTTCCTAACTTATTTTTGTGTCCGGCTTGTATAGGGAGCTTTTCAAAACAGTAACAAAATCATCTACCTTATTAAAAACAATCATGTAGCCTTGCGTCTAATTTCTTTCGGAGAACCCACAAGATCTAAGACTGGTTTTTTTGTAAAGAAAAATACTTTGATGAAGGTTTCCCAACCTCTTTGGTATCCAGTTTGAATAGGGGAGCTTTTTGAACAGTAATAAAACTATCTACCTCATTAAAAAACAATCATCACAACCAACTTCCAAGCCATATCCTCATATATAGGATATATAAAAATAAAGTCGGAAAGATAACTCACTTATTTTGGTCATATGCAGCATAAAGATCTGATCGTAGATATGTTTCAAGTTCTTCTTCATCTTCATAAACTTTGGTAACTAGCTGCAAAAGAATAAATACTAAGCATCATCTGAAACAAAATTTAGAAAACATCTACCAAACTAAGCGACAGCCAGACTAGTGAGTTCATCATAACATGCTTGTATTTACAAAATGTTGATCAGTATCAGTTCTTTATCCCAGTCTAGCAGATATCTGTCACTCTTAGATACAAGTACATTCATCATAGCAACGGTGCCCTTTACAATAGCGAATGAAGTTAACCTCGTTCCCACCAGCCAAAATAAAACGATGAAATTGACCTGAGTAAGATTTTAAAATAATGGTAAAGTATATTATATATCAAATTCTTTGGAAGGCAAGGCATTGGAACCATTGACTTACAATGGAACACCCTTTTTTTTTATAACCGAGAAATCCCCGAGAACCAGTGAACAAACACTTTTACACCAGAACATAAAATATATATATATAAAAAAAATCCATTTGGAAGTTATTATGCCCTTTCCCACATTACAGACACATCAATTGACAAGTGATCAGCACCATCATCTTAATACTTTGAAGATTTTCATTATAAGAGAAAAGAAGACCTGATTTCAACATTTAGAGAAAAATATAGTGAAGAAATATCAGTAAGAGGTAAATCTCAGAATATACCCTCAGTACGGGAAATTTTAAAGACAAAACGTTGATCAGCATCCTTGTCTCAGCTGTATTAGGTGCAAATGCCAAATACTCCTCCTTGGCCAATAGTAGCTCCAGAACTTGGTTAAAAGGGGGAGAAGTGTCACTTTTTCCAACTTCCACAAACATCCCTCTCCCTTGCCGAATATACCTGCATATTTCATGTTTACCAGTTTCAGATAGAAGAATCTTGACATAAGTACGGGGAACCAACTGAAAATATAAAGCTTTGTTAAGCAGGATATGGTTAACAAACGTTAATCGTCAGCGTACCAGCTTGGACGAAACAGAAGAAATTGTCAACAACTATTAGTATATATCTGCCACTCTTCGATCTCCCACAATGTTTATACAGGCACTTGGAAAATGTAACATTAGAAAATAAATCTAGTTGCTTCAACTTAACTAATGGCGCAGGGAAAAAGAGCATCATGCTTTCCTAATATACTTAGTCCCATTTTCAGCCTTTCCAAAAGACACAAGTACTATGCAAACAGAGAGAAATGCTAATGAACATAAATCTATTATGAGTAGGTAAAAGCAAGTTGAGGAAAACATACGGCTGAGCTGGATGGATGCGGATATCAGATTTACTCCTCACAGCAATCAACAGCAGCATAACGAGAGTTGGGAGTAAAATCTGCAGTTAAAAGATTTATTTTACAAAGAAATCATTAGTCCCTCTTCTCTCAATAAAAAGGTGACATCTCAAGAACCCACTGAGGACAGAATACGAAATATAAAATATTAAGAGAATTTGATTACAAAATCAACTACTATGCCTCAGTCCCAAACAAGTTATAGCTGACCCCAACTTGTTTGAAACTAAGGCGTCGTTGTAATCAAATTCACCACACATTCTTGCAATTTAATTTATTTAAACATTAAAAGAAAACAAGAAAACAATTACAGATTACCTAAATGGTTAAGCAGTAGAAGTTGCTAAAAGAGTAAAACATTCAGTAACTAAAGACGGGATAATCACAAGAAGGGAGAAACAGATTCTACAGCAATACCAGGGTCCCTAAACTGTTTAGATAATTAGATCTGCATCCCCAATGTAATGCAGAAGCCAAAAACATAAACTCCCCCCCCACCACCACCACCAATTTCATTGATCCAAGTCAAGGTTTAGTTTTTCTTATTGGTTCTACATCTTCAATGGAAAACATTGATTGTCTTCATAGTAGCACGACTGTAAGTAAAATCCTACGCAACTGCTACTTGTAATACAGTATTAAATCCGGTTGCCCAATAACATATGGTAGATGGACAACATGTAAAATTCATTTTCTTTTTGGGGAGGAGGGGGAAGGGGTATAACAAGTAGCATTTAAAACTCTGTCCGCCAAAGCTTAACCAGGTGAGACGAATACCCTAGCTATTCTAGTCTTTTTGGCATTTGAACTCTGGTCACGCATGCAACTTATTCTTTTTGCAATGCTTCCAAATACTTTTATCTACAAGATATAGCAGCGGATGAAGAACATTGGAACCAATGGAGCTCAACTCAGTCTGTCAAAAGTCAAATAGTAATCTGGCATTAAGGATTCAGTGCTAGCTCCCTGTTAAAGCTTCCCCCTTACATATTTTTCCTAGTGGTGTATTTGATCCTTAACAGAACAGTCCTTCCCTTTACTCCGGCATCCCCTCCCATTCACACACCCCTCCCACCCCCTCACCCCACACAGACCTGCAAAAAAAAACTGAGAAGTCGACTACTTGTCCCAATGTTTTTGTTTTTTTGGAGACATTACCATTTTTCAGGATTACAACAACTCCTAAGAGGATGATCACCAAATAAAGCAGACTATAATCTCCTCACTCCATCATAGAAGGAAAATGAGTAATTACAAGAAAGAATCAACACCAAAAATATAATCTTGGATAAAGATATGAACTTTAGGCAACAAACGATCCATGACAAAAATAATACCAAAATTCAAGCAAGACCTGAAATAAAGACTCAATTCTTTTTTTCTTCACAAAAGAGATCTCTTTTTTTCAGTGAACATCATCATTTTCCAGGATTATAACAATTCCTAAGAGGATGATCACCAAATAAAGCAACTATAATCTCCTTGCTCCATCATAGAAAGAAAATAAGTACTGATTAACAAGAAGACATGATCACTAAAAATAGAATCTTGGATAAAAATATGAACTTTCAACAACAAATGGTCCACGATAAAATTATACCATAATTCAAGCAAACCCCACAATAGAAAAACTGATTATTTTTCCTTTCATCAAAGAAAAACTGAATCTTTTTTTTCTCAGGATTGCAACAACTCCTAAGAGGATGATCACCAAATGAAGAAATTAAAACATCCTCACTCCATCATAGAAAGAAAATAAGTAATTAACAACAAGGCATTAGGCATGATCACCAAAAATAGAATCTTGGATAAAAATATGAACTTTAGACAATAAATTATCCATGATTAAAAAAATATACCAAAATTCAAGCAAACCCAACAATAGAAAAAAAGATTCTTTTTTCCTTCATCAAAAGAAAAATAGAATCTTTTTTTCCCAGGGGGACATTACAATTTTCCAGGATTATAACAACTCCTAATAGGATGATCACCAAATAGAGCAACTATAATCTCCTCACTCCATCAGACAAGAACACCACATACAGAATCTTAGATAACAATATAAGCTTTAGAAAACAAATGCTCCATGATAAAAATAAATTATCAAAATTCAAGCAAACCCCACACAAAAAATTGATTCTTTTTTCCTTAATCAAAACAAAAAAATTGAATCTTTATTCTTTTTTTCCCTATTTTTAAACTTATTGAAGTATAAAATTGCATGAGCTAACCTCAGCACAGGTAACAAAAGGGTGTCTAATTTTGAGAAGCCAATTCTTCCTAAGCATAGCTTTGAGCTGTCTTCTTGAATTCCTCATATCTTCTTTCTCTTTCTCTTTCTCCTTCTTCTTTTCCATGATTCTGTTAAACCCCTTTTCAATTTGAAGGATTTAAACAGAAAAATGAGCAGAACCCAACTTCAATTAGCTTCTTTTTCTTCAGTCAGTGGACAGAAAAAAACAGAAAAGAAGGTGGGGTGGGGGTGGGGTGGGGGTGGGGTGGAGAAGGTGGCAAAGGAAGAAGAATCACTTTGGAAATGAGTTTTCTCTATTGTGTCAAAATGAAATCAATTCTCAAAACTAATAACAACAAGAAAAATGACTAAAATGGTCCCTAATGTTTGATGATAAGTTTAAAATAGTCCCTCTTTATTTATGTAAGAAACAGTTTTGGTCCATTAAATCCCTCTATATTTTTAGCTTTCATCAAATATTTAAGAATTCGACCAGTTGGTTTTTTTCTTAATAGAAAAAATAAAAAATAATTCAATCATAATATCAATAAAGTCTCACTAAATTTTAATTATATAACATAAAACAATGTCTAATAGCAAAAATTACACCTCAAAAAAATATATCACACTAGAAAAAAATTAAAAATAACAAAAATTACAAATATTATACCTTTGAAAATATTAATTGTTAAGAACTTAACAAATTAAAATTATTTAGTGCATACTTCTTCAAACATAAGAATTATTTCTGTCATTCTCAACTAACACATGCCAAAATAGTATTCTATGAGAGGACAAAAAGCTAAATGACCCATATATATATATATATATATATATATATATATATATATATATATATATATATATATATATATAAAATGACATACTTATTAAGACAATAATTAATGACGTTTACCATTTTAGCCTATTAATTATGAAGTGAATGAAAAGTTCTATAATTTTCAAAGTAATTAGTCATTTAATTAAAGATATAATAGGTAAAAAAAATTGTCATTTCTTGACTTATCAATATGGACAAATAATTAGGAATAATTATAAAAGGAAAAGTAAACAAATAAAAACGGACGGAAGAAGTATATATCAAGAAATAGGAGAAAACTTTCATAATTCATCAAATTACATAGACATGAAATATATAGTTTTTTGTTTTTTTTTATGTTTGAAATATTTTCATTTGACTTTTATTAGTGCGATAGATAGTTGATAAGACCATCAAAGGTAATAATGAATTGTTAAATAATATTATATTATTCTTTTATCAAAAATTTCATGTTCAAATTTTATAAATAAAATTATTTTTAATAACAAGTGTGTAATTATTAAAATAATCTTCTTATATAAATTTGAATATACCAAACATTAATGTAATAACATTAAAACCTTAATATAAATTTAAATATTAGGAAACCTCATCTTTCCAGGTCAACATACTTGACATTTTCCTTGCCATAAATATTTATTCAAAGTCTAAAAAATTCAAAAAAAAATACTACTACTTTTATACATATTCTACTTTGAAAAAATAGATATTCTATTATCATTTACAAGGAATTTTATTTATAAAAATAATACCAATTAAACTAATGTTTATTACTATGTCTAACCAAATTGTAAGATAAAATAAAATAAAAAAGTCCATTGTCACATACATTAAGTTTAAAAAGGAGAAAAAGCATAATATAAAAAATTCAAAATAAGGAAAGTGGAAAGAAACCAACCTAATCTATGGCTGCTTTTGGACATCACAGTCAGTTTTGTTATGACGATTTGTCTTTTTTTTAAAAAAAAAATCGCTCAAATTTAATTCGTTAATAATTTGTACGTTAAAAATATGAGATTTTTGGTTGAACCTTTCTCAAAAATACTACATGAAAATTTATGTGTTTAAAATAGTGATGTAATAATTAATTTGTAATTATCTCAATTATTTTATCAGGTATCTAAAATTTCGCTTAAAAAATCGAGATTGTAATAGTTCTTGAATTTTCTACAAATACATGAACAATTTGTGTGAAGCAATAGTAATGAAGTCAAAAGTTTCGAGGTATTCAAAATTTAATATATATACATAACAAGTTATAATATTTGACTTATATACATAAATTATATTATTTCGATAAATATATTTAACTTATCATCTTTTAAAATCATAGCTCCACCTTAATGGATCGATTAAAGAGTGATATTATAGATATGCGATAATTATTTCCATAAAAAAAAATTAATTTTTTTTGTATGGACAAGAACAACTTAAAATAATCTACGATTGGTCCTCTTTTGGAGGCTAAGTTATTGTATAATTAATCATCCTAAAGCTTCTGCTAATAAAATAATATACTATGAATCTATGATTAATTCATAGGAAAGTGCCAAAGGGATAATTTGTTATTTTCTAGTTATACTTTTTTAATTTAGTTTTTATTGTGATATTTAAATATCTTTGTAAAATTCTCACTCCGTCATGTTATGATTAATTCAAATAATAGGTTATAGATAGGAAAATGCCAAATGGAAAGTTGGTTATTTTTTCCATCAAGTGGCGGACCAATTTGCAAATATTATATTTATATCATTATATTAACATTAGCAATAGATACAACCCCCCCCCCCACCTATACCATATGGGGTAATTTCGCAAGTGAAATTTGAGTAGTGTATATGTATATTTTATTTTTATCTTATAAAAATAAAAATATTATTTGTTATAGATCTTTAACTTTAGGTGTATTGTTGTTGTTGCTGTTAAAATATTTCATTTCAACGGATTGAAAGTCAATGAAATATTAAACTATTCATGTAGTTGAGAGTTCTCACTGTCTAAACACAATGATACAATCTAATTTATTTTATAATTAGATTGAAACATGTGTAAATTGGGTGACACGACAATAAAAGTATGTAGAATCGTTTCTAATTTATTTGAAATTGAGGTGTAGTTGTTATAGAAAACTCTTTAAGAGTTTGCGATAAAAGAAAAGTTGGATGTAAGGCCATTGCTTTTATGGTAAGTTTATTATTAGTTGAAACTTGAAGCAAGAAGTTGATAATGGTGTGTAAAGAAAGGTAGCAATCACATCAAATCATAGTACTACTAATTTCTTTTTGGGAAATTTTATTCAAATTTAATTGATTGCAAAATGAAACTATCACTTTTAGGTTATTCTTATTCTAATGGTATGTGGCCTCATTGGTGTTTCTACATTGATGTTTGAAAGAGAATAACACCTCCCACCTACCCCAAGAAATTCTAATTAGAAAATTATTTGTTACCTTAAAGGGATATAGGAAAAATACTCGAGAATTTATGAAAAAGTGTTAGCGAGGAGCCCATCTTTCTCATTCTTGCAAAAGACATGGGGGAATACAAGACAAAAGGAAAGTGAGGAGAGACCTCCTTTTTCTGTCTTCTCTCCACGGGCAATATATATGGAGAATCTGAGCAACTTAGATTTGTTCTATTATTGTTCATAGAAACAGTCAATAATGCTTGCATTAGGATACAATGTCTAGTCATATTTTCTTGAGTTGACCCTTCCCTAGAACCTTATATAAACGTGGGATGCTTTAAGGGGGTAATAGGACCCCGGAAAAATAAAGTGTCCCTAAAACTTGGGGTATAGATGGCAAGCATTTAAGTAGCTTGGTTATACATCAAGCAATATGAAGTAAATTAATTATTCTCATCATAAACAAACACATTGTACAGACTACATTTGACATTATAAAAAAGATGATTTACATTGTATCTATAGCATTAGCTAAATTTAAAGCTTTCAAGAAGTTGAATATACATTGAAAAATAATACAAGTAGATGAAATATTGAGGCTGTTTCAATGATATTTTATCACTGGTGAGTGGTCCAAATGCAGGGAGGCTGCTGTGTTTGCTGCTTCATCTATAATATTTGCTCTGCAAATTAGTTCATCCATAGTATATATCTTGTTGTAACTAGTCGATGAAGGGCTGTAAGCTTGCGTGTACAAGTCCAAAAGACAAATGAAGATGATCACAAAATCCATAGATTATAACAAAAACAACAAATAAGAACAGAATAGTACCTACAACGACTTATCAACACATTATATGTTTACAGAATCTGGCAAAACTTTCCTTTTCCTCATCGACTTGTATAAGGTCAAAATCACGACTGTATTCACCTCAATTCCACGCATTTTGGCAGCCAAATAAGGTAGAAATAGTAACAACACTGGACTGTCAGCCATCAAAGTTCCATTTCACACAGCACTTGGACATCCAGTCTTGTCCCAGAAGACCATTAGATCCATAAGCATCAATCTGTGCATTATAACTAAACAGATGCAGCAAGTCGTTCAAGTATAAAAACACTGTGGTCGGGTTGAGAATTAAGTCCAACACAAAAAACTAGTGTGGTTCACCAATTGCAGAAACACATACATCAGTTAAAACGACAGAAAAGTCAATAGCAACAAAAGATCCAAGTCTATCACCCCAGAACTCGGACCAGTAGAATATATGGAGACATTGTGTCAAAGAACTGGTCTACAATAAGCACCTTGGGGTTCACTCCAAATTTCAACATTGATATTGGTGCAATATACGATAAGATATTCAACTGAAGACTATTATCAAATACAAGTATCGAACATAAGTGCAGCTACTAATCTAGGATCAAACGAAAAATAAAACGCAGCATATGTTGAACAGCCATCAAACAGTGATGAAAACAACTTAAGGTTTCTCAAGTATCAAAACACATCTCCTACCCAAGGGTCAAGCGAAAGAAAATGCGAATCAAGCTCTCTAACACCAGCCAGCAAAAGTGAGTCAATTGTTCACTATCACACATATATACTTTAAGCAAAAAGCTAGACAGGAATCCCAACAATCAATGTAATCATTTGGCAGCAAACTTAACTATAGATTCAGAAGTTTGTAAAAACAAAAGAGCAGTTAGGGATGAGCACTAGTTTTTAAGCCAAAAAAAACTAATCTTTCTATTCTTGTCACTAAAGTTGAAGTCTTTGTAAAGATTGCATGATTAGTTGGTTCTCAACAGACATCCCCACAGTGTCGCCATTCTTATGATCAAGTTGAACGTTTCCACCTTGTGGAGATTGAATAATCTGCACTGCCTTATCGGAAAGTTGAAGGCTTTGTAAAGATTGCATAATTAGCTGGTTCTCAACAGATATCCCCACAACGTCACCATTCTTATGATCAAGTTGAACGTGTCCGCCTTCTGGAGATTGAATAATCTGCATTGCCTTATCGGATTTCCCTTGATTGTTATTATTACTATTACCACCTTTTTGTTCCTTCGTCTTCATCATCATTGTTAATATCACATCTTTTCTCTCAACTTTGTTTGGGGGCAAATATTTCGATGAGAGATAATATTCTCTGATATGCCACTCACTCTTTTTCAATCTCTTTGATGACTTGCGTCTACCATTGTTGGTGTCATAGTAGTAGTACCTGTAAAAACAAACAGCAATTAGTCAAGGTACAGATCATGAATTCGAGCTACTTTAGTCAACTATTTGATCAACTCCAACTCTTAATTTTAAATATAACTAGAATGCAACTTGAGTATCCAAAACTCAACTGGAACATCACTCTTTTAAAACATGTTCTGGACCTATTGAAATGATCATATCATTAGTCGAAGCGCGTGAAAGCTATGGCATTAGTCGAGTTGCAGATAGTTCAATCAACTAATTTGACTAAGGCTCAGTCAAATCATTAGTCAAGGTGCAGATAGTTCAATCAACTAATTTGACCAAGCTAACTCGGTCAAATCATTAGTCAAGGTGCAGATAGTTTAATCACTAAATTTGACCAAGCTAACTCGGTCAAATCATTAGTCAAGGTACATGAAAACTATGTAATCGGGGAGTTGCAAATAGTTTAATCAACTATTTGACCGAGGTAACTCTTAACTTTAATATACCTAGAATACAACTCGAGGGTATGAAACTATCTAAAACCTAAAACAATGGGATACATACAAAATATGCAAATCAATTATAAAACACGTTCTGTCAACTATTCAACCAGCAACGGGTACCAAATAACTTTATGCAATTTGAGTGTATGAAATGCAAATCAGTTACAAAACAACTATTCAACCAGCAACGGGTACCAAGTACCTTTATGCAATTCAAGTGTATGAAATGCAAATCAATTTTAAAACACATTCTGTCAACTATTCAACCAGCAACGGGTACCAAGTAACTTTATGCAATTCGAGTGTATGAAATGCAAATCAATCATAAAACACGTTCTGTCAACTATTCAACCAGCAACAGGTAGCAACAGGTACCAACTACCAAGTAAGTTTATGCAATTCGAGTGTATGAAACTCATGTGGAAATTCCGGAACACAAACCAAATATGAAAATCAATTACAAAATATGTTCTAAACCATTTGAAATCACCCAAATCACACACACAAAAAAAATATGGATCGATCATCGGGGAGTAATCATACATTCTTACCAGGAAATTTTGATGTTGCCAATGTGTTTCTTGTTGGAATAAAAAATAGACTTAATTTTGGGATCAGGTTTCCAAAACCCTGGAGTATCTTTACTAATAAACATTTTGCAATTCTGCTTGTTCTGAAAAGTGATTATAAATCGCGTGTTCTTCTTCGTCCCCTGGGTAATTCCAAGAATTTGTAATGGGCTATACACTCTGATGCCGTAAACTTCATCTACATCCTCCATAACTGTGTGCCTACAAGGAAAAGGTTTTCCTATTACGTATTTCACCAAATAATTCATCATCTTATTGTCCATCGCTTTCGAACAACCACCATTATCTGTTACTTTCGAACTACCACTTTTCTCCATTGAAGAGAGATCGGAAACCTCCATTGATGAAACTGATGAATTAGAACTCGACTCTCTGTTACATTTCTTGTTAGGCAAGGTAAACGTGTATTTTATATTAGAACCCAATTAATTTAGATTCGGGTTATATAAGGCCCATTTGGGGAAAATGCTTTTCGAGTCTCCGTCCATTTTCTTTACGTCACTTATGTATCATATACATAATTATAAACTAAGTTCTACTGATTTATATTTGAAATAATCGAGGTTATATATCAACAATAACATTTGTATCAGACACATTATACGCAAAGTTATAATGTACTCCCTCCGTCCATTTTTATTTGCAAAGTTATAATGTACTCCCTCCGTTTATTTTTATTTGTTCTGTTGTGCTTTTCGAAAGTCAACTTGACTAATTTTTAAAGCTAAATTAAATTATATTAATTCGATATTTTAAACAAAAAATTTAAATATTAAAAAACTATATGAAAAGTGTTATAAATTACAATTTTTTGCGTGATAAAAAAATACATCTTAAAATGTTAGTCAAAGTTCTTATGATTTGATTCTAATAATAAAAAATAATTAGAAACAATAGTGGACGGAGGGAGTATCTAATTAAGTTGGGGTGATGCATCCGAACGTTAAGAGAGAAGAAAAAGGGAGTTTTGTAATAAATTCAAATAGTATGAATTACTTTTTAGAGATTATGTTATTTTAAACTCTGTAATTATGTTATTTTTTTCTTCAAAGGAACGGAACTAGCAAGTAGCAAGTATTAGTGATGGCTTACACAACTCGTGTCCGTAGTCTATATGTAACACAATGATTCGTATCTAGAAATCAGATGAGTCAACTATACTGCGATAACTGATCAGAGGCAACTTAACAAAGCCATTTACATTCCATCTATAACAATAGCTAAAATATACAGCTTTTCATGAAGTTGAAGAAACCTCGAAAAATAAATATAAGCCGGAGAATATTGAGGTTGTGTCCATGATGTTCGATCACTCGTGTCCAAAAGCAAGGAGACTGTTGTGCATCAACAATATTTGGTCTGCAAATTGGTTCATCGACTGTATCTTGTTGTAACTAGTCGATGAAGGACTGTATGCTTGCATATACGATGTGAAAAGGCAACGAACAGAAATGTAGATAGACTACAAAGCCATGATCGTTTTCAATCGGATTAACCAAATCAGCATCCAAATGGCTTGCTTTTATTTGCTCGATCCAATGAAGGAATTGATTGAAACTGCAGCAGGTCGCTAACAAATATGACCAAGCAGCTCGAGGCATTCGTTGGATGGCAACAATTATCTCCAAAGAAGCTCATTTGTTGTTTCATGTCCCAATTTCTTTCTTAAGGATTCTGTCAAAAGAAAAGAAAATATGGAGATTCATTTTTGTAAGTTTAGAGGGATTTACCCCTTAAACTTGACAGAAGTATGAACACTTCAGGTTGGCAAGTGTCTATTTGGTCACTGACTTGAGCATCTATCTATGAAACATGTCAAGTTTAAGGAGCTATCGAGGTACTAAGCGTTTAATCTTCAAAGATGTTCTTTTAAGTACTATCATCAGAAACAGGTAATCTCAAGGGAAGTGAATATTAACAAGTGTTCCAGACAAAGCTTACCAACTCTTTGTTTTATAACAGCAGCATTCTCGGTCCCTCCACTACGTTGAGCAAAGAAGAGTATATCGTCATACATATTACTTGATGGCTGAAGTCGTCCATCTTCCATCCACTCCAAAACCTGCATCAGAAGTTCACCAAATTGGTTTACTGATCAATGTTAGAAAAGATAGAGCACAAGGGTTTTCAAACCAATAAGAAGATGGATAGAAGCAAAACATAGAAAGACAGATTTTTCTGAATTTCGGCAAATCCATTCTTGCGGATTGAAGTGCTTCTAATTCCTCTGCAAGTGCTAGTATCTCACAGGTCTTTACCTCCAAAAAAAAAAGGAAGAACCTCACAGGTCTGGGAATTCAGCATTTTCACTTTCCTTTCTTTCTGTTTTTTTATTGTGAAAGAAAGGTAAGGTAATATCGTCAAAGTTTGGCACTCGGTGGGTGCAAGGCCTCTATCTTTAAATGCATAGGGAATCAACAAATTTCTCCTTTTTGTTTTCTCTACTCGAACAAATATAGCAAGTCTTACTTTGTTGGGTAACCATTCATCTGGGAATTAAAGATGATGGTATCTAAGAGTGGCAAACGGACCGGTTTTGATCCGGTCCGGTCCGGTTCCTGACCGGTTCCCGTACCGGTCCGTCCGGTACCGGTTGAACCGGTAAGGAACCGGTCTTCCTGTATACCGGACCGGTTACCGAATCGGTTCCCGGTTTTTTATCCGGTTGAACCGGTTCGGTAAGAACCGGTTCCGGACCGGTCCGATCCGGTAAGGTCCGGTTTAGCCGGTTTTTTTTTTTTTTTTTTTAAATTTATGTATCCGTTTTATGACCGTTGGGCCCTTCTAGCCGTTGGGCTGGGGCCCAAAACGGTCAAGTAGCACCCCCACCCCTTTCTAACCCATTTATACTATAAATATACCTTCTTTTTTCATTTTAAATCACAAATTCACTACTTATACAATCTTATACAATCTCTCAAAGTCTCAATTTTAAATCTCTCATAAATTATTAATTATTATATTGTGATATTGAGTTGGAGTTTGAATTTCGGAAGCTACAATAGGCATCTATCAAATCCGGCTTTGTTATACGTCTACTTTTACGTAGACGTTTGGTACATTCGTTCCAACTTTCAACTTTAATTTTTATTTGTTTATTAATATAGTTGTTTTATCTCTTTTATTATATTATTTTGCTTGTTTTCTCATAATATTTAATTATTTTAAATTTTAACATGAATTCCGAAAGAAATAGTGGTAAAAGACCAATGTCGGAATTAAAAAATAACAAAGGAGGAGTAAGTAGTTCTTGTTCTAAAAATTTGCCACCTAGATATTTAGTTAATACTAATGATTATACTCGTGTTAATGAAACTTTTTTTACGTCACCAACACCTATTGAATTTAATTCCGAAAATGAAGTAGATCACGAGTCTTTAAATAGACATTATACTAATTTTGAGGAAGAATTAGAAGAAGAAGTAGAAATAAATGAGGAAGACGAAGAGACCCCTACCCCGACTAGTCCGGTTACCGAAGTCTCCCCTTTACCGACTTTTTCAAATGTCGCCGCCGTACGTGTTAAAAGATCGTTAGTATGGAAATTTTTGATACAAAATGAGGCAAAAACTACTGTTACTTGCACTAAATGTAAATTGGTAATGAAACATGTAACTACGGGTACACAAGGGGGAACGGGACGACTAAGAACACATTTACGAAAGTGTAATAAAGAATTTGCTCGCCTAGATGATATAGAAAGAGCTAATAGAAATGGAATACCCATACACGAAAGTTCTATGGGTGTTGGAGGTTCTAATATGGTTCAAGGTGTATTAAATATGTCTAACCCGGCTAGTCAAAGCACACACCGCACGTATAGTAAAGAAAAAGATCGTAGAGAATTAGCTAAAATGGTTGCTGTTTGTGGTTTACCTTTTTCATTTCCTTCACATCCTGGTTTTGTTCATTATATTCGAGAATTATATAACCCAGATTATGAAGGTATTCCAAGAAATACAATTAAAAGTGATCTTTTTAAATATCAAAAAGAATATTCTCATTTTCTTTGTTGTTTATTTGCTTATTATGATGGTAGATTATCTATTACTTCTGATATGGGACGTAGTCCTAATGGTAACGATTATTTTACACTTACTGTCCATTGGATTGACCATGAATGGAACATGCAAAAACGAATATTAGCGTATAAATATGTTGAAGAAACTAAAACCGGTTCTTATATAGCATCAAAAGTAGCCTCTATTTTACAATATTATGGAATATGTGATAAAATAATGAGTGTCACTTTAGATAATGCTTCTAATAATTTAAGAGCCGTTGATTATTTAAAAATTAGACTTTGTCCAATTGATAATGATTGTTTTCATATTAAGTGTGCCGCACATGTTTATAATTTAATAGTAAAAGATGGTATTTCTCAATTTGGAGTTTCTTGTGAAAAAATTAGACTTGCTTGTAATTGGATTTTTAAAGCTAAAGTAAAAGCTAGAATTACAGAATTTAAAAATCGTTGTAATGAATGTGGACTTGCATATAGAAAAGTTCCAAAAGAAGTATGCACTAGATGGAATTCTTTATTTGAAATGCTTCAAGTTGCTTATGTTTATCAAGAACCGCTACAATTAGTTTTTAATGCTCATAATGCGGATCCTAGTTTAAGAATTGGCTTTGAAGATTGGCAGAATACAAAAGAACTGATTGATTTTTAAGTGTTTTTTATAGAGCAACAAATGCATGTTCTGGTCATTATTATCCTACTATTTCTTCTGTTTTAGTAAATATTTGTGCTATTTCATCTGAATTTGCAAAATATAAAGGAAAAGATCATTTTAAAGATTCACTTGCTTTTATGATTGAAAAATTCAAAAAATATTTTTTCCCTATTCCTCAAATCTATTTGACTGCTACTACTTTCAACCCAAATTATAAATTAAGAGGTGTTGAAAGAATGGTTGAAAAGATTTATGTAAATTTAGAAATTAAAGATGATGAAACTCCTAGTGTTGAACAATGTAAAAGTAGCATTTATGCAAAAGTTAGAGATTTATATAATGCATATAAAATTATGGAAAAAAATATTCCAATAGTTGAACCTTCATCTTCTAAGCCTAAAAGTGATGATACGGATGATTGGATGGATGAATATCTTGAGCTTGAATCTTCTACTAATAATGATTTTGATTTATATTTCAATCAGGCACGGGAAAAGATTAGGCATGAAGAAGGACAACTTCAACCTCCAATATTAATATGGTGGAAGAATCGTGAAAATCAATTTCCGACCCTTGCTAGGATTGTTCGAGATGTGCTAGCTATTCAAGCATCATCGGTCGCTTCGGAGCAAGCCTTTAGTGCGGCGAGATTTATGATTGGAGATCATCGATATTCATTAGCAAAGGACAGTTTGGAAATATCGGTGTTGTTTCGAGATTGGGTCAATGCCGAAAGAAGAAACACCGGACTACCACTATTAAGTAGCCAAATAGAAGACCAAATAGATGAAATATTTGGTGAGAATAGTGATGATGGCATGGAAGCAATGGAAGAAGAACGACAAATGCCAATTCCAAAAAATCTTTCTTTTCAAATGATACTAAATTTACAAAAAGAATTTAAAAAAAAATGCAATTGTTAGTATAATAATTAATATTCAATTCCTCCTAAATTATGTACTCTTATTCTCTTTCTAATATTTGTATTGTATAATTTATTTATTTGAATAAATATACGGCTATTCGCCTTGATTTTCTTTTATAATAGTCTCTTCTATTTAATTCATGTCATTTTATAAATTTAATTTTTAATTATTTTAATATAAGTTTAAATTAAAACTTTAAATTCAATATAAACTTTAAAGTTTAAATTCAATTTCAAACTTTAAATTCAATATAAAGTTTAAACTTTAAATTCAATATTAAAGTTTAAGTTCAATAAAACTTTAAATTCAATTGGAAACTTTAAATTGATAAACTTTAAAGTATAAATTCAATTTCAAACTTATATAAACTTTAAAGTTTTCAATTGAAGTTCTAATATAAATATATAATATTTATATAATAATTAAAATAATTAAAATTTATATAAAAAAAAAAAAAAATACCGGATGATCCGGTAAGACCCGGTTCCAAACCGGTCCAAACCGGTTCCAAACCGGTTACTAACGGACCGGGCGGAACAGTTCGGTTTTTCCGGTAAATCCGGTCCGGTAAAATCCGGTACCGGTAAGAAAATCCGGTAAGAAAAATCCGGTACCGGTACCGGTTCCGGTAAAACCGGTCCTGTTGACCCGGTCCTGTCCGTTTGCCACTCTTAATGGTATCAGAAGTAGATTGAATTTTTTTTTTTTTTGAGTATTGGTAAAGTTGTTGTCGTGTGACCAGGAAGTCACCGGTTCGAGCTATGGAAACAACCTCTTCCAAAAATGCAGGGTAAGGATGCGTACGATAGAATCTTGTGGTCGGGCCCTTCCCCGAACCCCACACATAGTAGGAGCTTAGTGCACCAGACTGCCCTTTCTTTGGTACGTAGAGTATGTCCTTTAAAATACAATATTCTACATACTAGTCGTGCTGACAGAAACTACGCAAGTAATACACATTAATAGACTTCTAAGAAATGTGTTTGCTTCGAGCATCTTTTTCAAGATACCTCAGAGAAAGAAAGAGAGAGAGAGAGAGAGGAGAACAAGCTAATGCATCGTGTATTCTGTAAAACTCACAATGTAGAATTACACTCCATCTATTTCAATTTGTTTGGCTTACTTTCTTTTATAGTCTGTTTCAAAAAAGAATGTATCTTGCCCTTTTTGGCATCTCTTTTAATTCCAACTTTTCACGTGTCATGTTTAAGAGAGTACTAGTTTTACTATATTTGAAGATTTAGATTTATCGAGCCACTAGGAATTATCCAAAAAAAGAGAGAGCAAAGAAAGCTCTAGGTCCACAACAAGAGATGGTTTGACTTAATGGATATCGAAAACATTTTCCAGAAGTTCTAAAGGTATTTACTTTTTTTGATGACAAGGGAAACCTGCAGCCGCAGTTCTAAAGGTATTACCTCAATATATTTCCTCCAATTTCCAGCAGCCAAAAGACTTTTCAGCAGAACTGAATACGTCGTTAAGTTAACTTCTGTGCCTGATGTGACTACCTTATAGAAAAACTGCATAAGTGACGGAAGTGGAGGAAATGTGTCAGATATTGCCTTAAAATGCAAGGTTGAAAATGTTATCTTACTAAAGAAAGTACAAGGCTTGAATATACCGCATTGAATCGACATTTAAACTGAAAAAGTCACTGAGACTTTTACACTTACTTTTATCATGGTTTCAGTCTTTCCCGATTTGCCAATACTATGCAGAAGCTGGTTTAGCGTTCCAACTGACACATAAGGGAGTGAAGCCTCCATTGTTGTAATAATTTCTGTAATCATCCTCCAATCTCGTAAGCTACACAAAAGTGTTAGCTTTATCATTATCGAGTACTGCCACACCAGAATATAGTCAAATAATGGATGTACTGGGCATGGACAATAACCAGTATTATCAAAAGTGAAAAGCACACAAAACACTAAGGTCCATTGGGGCTTTAAGTGCAAAGCACAAATAAAGCGTGGGCTTTAACGGGAGAAAAAACGCAAATGGAGAGAAAAAAAATTGTTTGTCCAATACTAGTAATATATAAGCATGAACAGAAAATATATGAAGAAAGAAATTGAAAAAAGATTACAATAAAGCAATTATCAAATTGTTTAGTGTCGCCTCTTCAAGAGATACTCATTGGCAAGGAAAAGCATGTCTTAGAGCTTTGATGACAACACCAAAGTGCAAATTAAGCGACGTGAAGCGTTCAACATGTTTTGCGCTTCACTTGAAGGGTTAAGCACGCCTTTGACAACACTGACAATAACTACAAGGATATCCTAGAAATGAAATAGGAAAATGAAAATCTGAACAGAAAAGAGCTTTATGCAGTCAATTGAATTGTTTTTTATAAAGTTTTGTAATACTTGCTGAAAATATTCTTTTAATTTCACTTTATTTCGTAGACTAGATGTCCATGTTTCCAATTTTACATGATTTTGAGTGTAATGCTTGACCAATCATTTGATAATTATACCAATGCAAGCACTTAATAGCCAAAAATAGCAACCTCATCCATGAATCCTAGGAAATACTACTATGCCGATGCACAAATTCCAAATGTTAACATTCTGTATATATCCAAGCCCTCTGCATATACAGGAACATGCATATTTTTAAATAAGGACTTACATGCTGCTGGCTGAGACCAATTCAAACAAAACAGCCTCGGTGAAAGGGATATTTCTCTCTCTCATAAAATCCGCTACAAGCAAAACTTTGTCAGGTTGGCATCCTCTATTAAAAGACCTCATGAGAGCTGAACAAGCAATAGCATCAGGGAGAACACCATTCAATTCCATTTCTTGAAATACTGCAAAAGCTTTCTCCCAATTCTCTGCAAGATTAAATTGTTCCTAGTTATATGGGTCAGTGCATGCAGCCAACATATCCCTATGAAGGGTACAGGAAGGTCTACCTCCAACACTATATGCATTTAGCATTGTTGTATAGGCAATGACATCAGGCTGAAAGCCTTCCATTTTCATCATTGAAAACATAGATTCTGACTTGGCAAGTTGACCCTGAGAATGAGGTAGGGAGCCTGGTCAGTTTATGTTTTTTCCTCAGAAGAAAAGTTGAGTTCAAGTACTTGCCTGCTTAGTGTAAGCGCATATTGCAGAGGAACAGACCTCCTTCGTCAAAGGAATCTTCAGTGCTATCATCTCATCAAGAAATTCAAGTGCCTCTGAATAATTTGACATTCTACAGCAACCACTTATCAACACATTATATGTTACAGAATCAGGCATAACTTTCTTTTTCCTCATCAATTTGTATAAGGATAAAGCCTTTTCATATTCCCCAGCATTCAGATAACTCCCAAGAGCGGAGTTATAGGCGACTGTATTCAACTCAATTCCACGCATTTTGGCAGCCGTTAGGATGGAATCAATGTTCACTTTTTGACAACAACGGCTACTTGCAGCTAATAATGTAGAAATAGTAACAACATTGGGCTGTAAGCCATCATGTTCCATTTCACGCAGCACTTGGACAGCCTTGTCCAGAAGACCATTAGATCCATAAGCATCAATCAGAACATTATAACTAACCAAATTTGGTTTCAGATTGTTCCTTTTCATCCGTTCAAATGTTTCCATGGCCCTTTCAGGCTGTTCTGATTTCCCATAAGCATTGAGTAAAGAGGTATAAGACACAACATCAGGCCGGGTGCCATTACTTTTCATCTTATCAAAGATTGACAAAGCTTCCTGAGCCATCCCATGTGAAGCATAAGCACTAACTAAGGTATTATATGAAACAATATTAGGTTTCAGACCTTCTGCAAGCATTGTGTTAAAAACAGCCTCGCAGTTTTTTATCTGACCAGAAACAGAATACATGTGCATGATAGTGGTAAATGTGACTATGTCGGGAATACATTCAGATCTTTTCTCTCTCATTGAGTTAAATATCTCAACAGCTTTCTGATATTGTCCAAGCTTTACAAGACAGTGTATCACAATATTAAGGGTCGTAGTGTCAGGATGGACTTTAGTTCCCTTCATTAGTTCAAAATAGGAAAGGGCTTTTGCGTACTGCGAACCATTTTTATAGGCAGATAAGACAATATTATGAGTCACCAGGTCAGGTCCAACTCCATTTTCAGTCATTTCCTTGCAAACTTTAAGAGCCTCTCTCCAATTTCCACTAGATCCACATGCATTAATCAAGTTGTTGTATGTTGATCGATTTGGTGGAATCTGCAGCAATTTCACGAGCAAATTTCTTCAGATAAATGTCGCATAAGAACATGAGCACACAAGGGCAAAGAGATTCAAAACAACAAAAAGTGAAAACTGAAGATACAAAACAAATAAAAACTGGATGGTCACTGCTAAAATCAATTTGATACATACATGCAGTTACAGCTAGCAAATTAGTTCTGTACAGTAATTGAGCAAGCAGAAGGAATGAAACATATGTACATTTTCACAACCCAAAGGAAATTGGGTGTACTTTTTGGCTTAGATGGTGAATGGCTCTGATAGCTTATTCCCTAGCAGTAATGTTTTTTTTTTTATAATGGTAACTACATTCCCAAGCAGTAATGTCCCACAGCACCTTATGAGTTATCAGAGTAGAAGCAATCCAAAAGGGTATTGGTCCGGATATCAAGATGAAATTGTGGTCAACTGTGTCCGGAAAGGTAGAGAGCTTGGAAGGATTAAGCTTCGAAAATGAATAACTGTGAGAATACACTGAGGTCCAACCATATTGAACTTGTGAAGGCTTAGTAAGTGAAAAGTTTGAGCTTGGAAGCAACCTGTTATCTATTAATAGGCGAGAACAGACTGCTATTGACTGCTTCACCTATCTATTCTGTTATAACCAGCTCAGAGACATCAGAGGAAGCCCACCAAGAAAGGGAAAATAATCGATATATGGATATTCCACAAATTATTATCACTGATATAGCTCCCCCAATCACTCTACATCCATGAAAGTTGAAACAACAACCAAAGACAGAAATTTTGACCAAAATTCAAATGAGCTTATGTGGAAAATCAAGTAGGAGCAAGTTAAGGGTATATTAGAAAAGCTAAAACATGGAAAAAGAACATTGTTTCAACGAAAGCTTTATTAAATAAACCAATAGAACTAACGCACAAAGAGTTTAGTATTTATCTAAATGTCGAAACAAACTGAATAGGAAAAAAAGGAAAACACTCACATCAATACGCACACATATCGTAATAAAGAGGAGTAAATACACACAGAAGCACGGAGCATGTCCTCCATGATATTCTTTGCCCAACGCCATTGACCAGCTCTTCCATGTGCACTGATAAGGGCATTGTAGGTCTCAACATTAGGTTGGCACCTACAAAAATAACATGCGTCGTGAACATGTATAACCAAAAACACAAAATTAAAGGACATGCAATGAATCTGACATACATGATATCGATTAAAAGAAAAGAGTCTGATATACATGATTAGCAAGTACAAATTGGCGGAAATAGATAGAGTAGAGGCACAAATGTTACACTCATTGAATTCAACAAATATCAGAAAAAGACCTTACAAAAAAGAAAAAAGATGTATTATATTTATATATATATATACACACACACACACACACACATATAATTGCATTTTTTTTTTTTTTGAAACTGGTAACTTTATAATTGCAGTTTTATCTATTCTAACTACCAAACAACGCATTGCAGATAACAAGAAGGCATATAGCTATAAGAAACCTCTTACAACTAGGGGAAAAAAAAGAGTAATTCATTGTTTGGGGAAAATTATATGATACAATGAACAACTAAACTACAACTTCCATCACAATATAGGTTGTACCCTGGCTTCTTGTTATGGAGTTGCCATATTTCATAACCATAGCATTGACGTAAATTTGCAAAAAACCTTCATTTACATTAATTATGACTGAGCCATTATCATGTCAATTTGGATTACAAATGAATCAAAGAAAAAATTGTTGAAAGTAAAAAGGAATAAGAGTACCTCCACTTTTGCATCTCAAAAAACAAGCCCCGTGCCTGATCAACCCGATTATGTCTAGCATGTAACCTGATCATCATGTTGTAGATATCACTTCTTGCACAATAATTCTTCTGATTTTTCATCCAATTGAAAACATGGATGCTATGTTCAATTGAACCCGTTTGGGTTATTTCCTACATCACAATATAACAGAAAAATTATTAAACTTTCAATGAGCCTACTCTTTCAGTATGCTTGTACAAAGGAGTAGTCATTTCCAAACAGCACCAACAGAACACTATAGTTTCCAAAAAGCTACATCACCCTGAAATGTACATATAGCAAGGTAACATTTTCCAAAGAAAAAAAAAAGTGCTTCTAAGAATCAATTTCATGAAATGTTTATGATTGTCTTAAACATTGTCAAAAATGAATGTCTCAGTTATATGGATCCCATGCCATTCTAATCGTACATATGTATTCCTAGTAAATACTCTTTCAGTATGCTAGTTCAAAGGAGTAGTCTTTTTCCAAACAGCGCTAGAATACTATAGCTGACACATAAACATAGTGGCGGAGCTAGGAACTCAAATAAGGTGATTCAAAAAAAAGGTCTTATGCCAAGGGGATTCAACAACTTATATATATGCCAAAAAATCACATTTCCCCTATTCACTTACACAGTCTAATCTTTCAACTTGCACCCCTCTATCTCCGTCCCTAAATAAACACACCACCCTGAAAACTTACATATAGCAAGATGACATTTTTTGACGAAAAAAAAAGAACATTTGGTAATCAATTACATTAAAACATTATCTAATCCGGGTCAGTCATACAAATCCTCTTTATCCATTTCCAATCCGTTCTAATCATACCCATTAATTCCTACTAAATAATTTATCTTTTAAAACAACAACAACAACAACTACACCTCAGTCCGAAACAAGTTGGAGTCCGCTATATAAATCCTCATTTCGTGTATTCAAGCTCATTTCATATCAATTTTCTTCTTTTTGTAAAAAAAAAAAAAAAACTCACCTTTATAAGAATGGGAAAGTTCTTTCTTGCAAAACGTCCAGCCCAACAATTCAAAACACCTTCAATATCATCCCAATGATTAATATTCATAATCTTCTCCACCACTTCAGAAACACCCCAATCTTTCTGAAACCTATCCCCTTCAACTCGTAAGCGTTGGTGTTTAGGCAAATCAGATTTTCGGAATCCATCAATTCTCACAGTTACTTTATGTATCCCTTTGTCATAATCAACAGAAGCTTTCTTCTTCTCCTCAAAAGCAGCCTTGTTATCATTCTTGGGTTTCTGCTGCTTTTGGGAGACTATAATAGATGTTCTGAAATGGGTTTTGAATTTGGGATTTGGGTGTTGAGGGAATGTGGAGATATGGGAGTTCTGTATGGTAGCCATGGAAGAAATCTTGGGGTTTGTGTTGTTTGAGGATAAACCTTTTGTAAAAGATGAAAGTATCAATTTTTCTTTATTTTGTAACTTCCAAATAGTATTTCTATTAAACTAATTTTAAAAAAATTTCTAATTAGATATCTCGAATTTGAACAATCATATTGAGAGCATTTTCCCTCATATAAAGCTCGAAGTTGAATATAGTTTAACTCAGATATCGATAAGTAGTACTTCCTCTATCTAGCTTTACTTGTTTGATTATTAAGTACTATTTATTTTTCAATATTCAGATCACTTATATAATTCAGGGTAATATAGTAACATTAGTACTATTCTACTAATTACTAATTTTTTAAAGGGGTATATCAAATCAAAAGTAAACAGGTGTATTATGTAGCATTCAGAAGTGGTAAGTGGACATAAGTATCTCATTGAGTAAGATTAAGTAATGTTAAATAGCATCAAATTTGTGTAGTAATAGGTAACATTAAATAAAATTAAATAATCAAATTGCGTATAATCCAATCCGAATCTAAGAAGGATAAAGATATACACAGAGCTTATTCCTTACCTTTTGTTGTGTTGAGAGGTTGTTTCCGATAAGTAGCGTGTAGATTAAAATATAGTCAATAACACAAAGGTTACAAGTCCAAGAATATACAATTTTTCCAAAACAAGTGTCTCACCCCATTCAACATCATTTCTAGACAAAATCAAATAGATTTATATCAATAGACATTATCTTCCCAACTACAACAGGGAGATATTACCTAGTAAACACTAAATAATCAAATACAAAATTGCAACTGAGACTATGACCAAAATAAAACAAAAACTTGATTGATGGTACACAAGCCAAATTGCACCATATGTAGTATGATTTGTGCATTGGCACATTGTGGGTTGATATCTTCCGGTAGCAGTAACCGTTGTGATGCCTACAATCCATCTTCCGAGCAGAAGCCATGCATCGTTTCAATCTACTTTGATATAAGAGACTGTTCTTCGTCTCAAAGTTCTTCGACTCTCTATCCGAGGGATCTTGCAAACTGTTTCTTTTTTAAGATCAGTATATTTGCTAGCTGTTTTTGTTAGTTCTCTGTCGTCTATTAGCACCTGAGCCTCGCATACCACCAGCTGGTCTTTTTTGCCTGTCTATCTTTCCCTTCCCCGGGAAGCCACCCCTCTTCTGCGGTGGTGGTTTACTACCTTCCTGTTTGCGACGTCCAAATTCTTTCGTTCTGTTAACCAGCTTCCTATAAGGTTCATCGCTAGTGTTGTTCTTTTTCATCTCATTATTCCTTGCTTTACCTCCCATGAATCCTTTCTTGGTAAAATTTGTGGATGAATCTTTTTCACCCTCCTTTCTCTTCATTCTTTTGTGAGGTCCCCTGGAATTCTTTTCCTTGAATGAGTCACTAGATTCTCTATCCTTCCTTTTATGTTGCCGCCTATAAGGAGATAAACGTTTAAATCAAATTTCTTCTCCGCGGCGTATCTAAAAGAAGCAAAAGATCATGTAAGATGAGCACAAGGACCTAACCTTGAATCCGAAGAAATTGATTCCATCTCAGAACTACCATCTTCTTTAGAGCTTGACTTGCCATGGCGATTCTGTAGCAAAACAAACGAGCGAACGGAAACCGGGAACCATTCAGAGGATAACATAGCTTTCACAACAGAATGAAAGGAACACTAGATATTATAGTTCAGTAACTATACTTTTATTTGCAACAATACTCATGCAGTCATACTTGTCTGTCTCACCAAAAACTAAGTAGGCGTTTGAACATGCAATTTAGGATCACGATTTCAAATCCTAAATTCTTGGGATTTCAAAATTTTTAAAAGATAAAACTTGACTCATAAGTTTATAATTAATAAAAAAGGACCCATCATTTAAATTTTGCAAAAAACGACCCATGCTCGGCATGAAAAGATTGCCCTACCATGTGAAAGGATTATACTAAAGAATAGCTATTTACTACTACTATTGACTAGTGGATTTTTATAAATATATTTGTATTTGAGAGTTGTAATCACAAACATTTATTTATAAAAGGAACACGGAGATGTGTGATTTATCAATACGGCACCTTAGGAATTCCTATATAAAAAATGAAATACAGTTTTGCTCAATTAGTAAGATTGTGTAAGAACTGGGGAACTTTTTATTAGTTTTCACAACTTGTGGGGTTTCTACGTTTATGAGAAACATACAATTTAAAAAATTCAAATTGCAGTCCAAACAAAACTTCAACTTCAAATCAATCTAATTTCAAATAATGTCCAAATGGCTAAACATGTACATGATTAAACATCTCACATTTGGTCATACGTCTAAATGAGAACATACCTCTGAGACTGTCTTGAGGAAATTTTTGTACTTCTCAGCTGCAACTGACTTAACTGCAGCAACTCCACACTTCCTCATCAAGATCTCCACGATTACGGTGACCTTTAAGATGCACAGAAACATTGACTTCTCCGTAAAAAGGACGCAACACATCTTTCAAAAGCATATAAACAGATTATTTAAAGTAGAAAGAAGGGAACAGCTACCGACAGGGATGTCAACTAAACTTTAGTTCAATCCCTAAGGGATCTGAACCTACCCAGACACTCTTATAAGCACTTAAAAAATAAGTTTGAATGCATGTCCCACAATGCAAGTTCTATTCAGCATATCTGAAGGCAGTAGATTGACAACAGAAGAACATTGTAATAGAGAGCAAAGTTCGACAATGATATACTAAAATAGGCGAGTAAAGTATCTTGTGGAGGAACAAAGTATACAAGAGTAAAAACAGTTAACCCGTTTTGTTTGGATAAGTGAGGACCTCATAATGTGTTAATTGGCTTTCTAATGGCATCTTAACCAATGATCAACCTTTTTCCCGATTAAAAAATAGGGCTAGCTTCCAAATTAATTTTCTTGTCCAAACAAAACCATGATGTGAGTTCCACAAAGAGAGTGTTTCTCAACAACTTCTACCTCTTTGATAATATCCAGGCGACAGGAAGAAAAGGCTACAAGACACAAAATAAATAAATTGCAGATATATAGCAAGCTGCTTTATTTCAATCAGTGAGACGACTTTGCAACTAGAAGAACTAATAGGCATCAAATTATGATTTGTGCATATCATCAATAATGCAGATTGTATCAATGTCAGGAGACAAGATCATGTGCTAGAAGTCAGAAGTAGTAGCGTATTTTGAGCAAGATTATATGCTTCCATGCTTCATAAATACATAGCTATTTTCACGTCCAATCAAAGAATCATCACAAACCTTTGATCTAAAATGATGGCGTGACACAGATGACCAAGGTAGCACTCCGTTGACAATGTCTGAAAGCAAATTATGCAGGTCATTTGCTTGAGTACTAGATACAAATACTTTAACAAATCCCAGAACAGCCTACAAAAGTCAAAAGAGCAAGCTCATAAGCATCAAATAATATAATAGTATATTGACGTGTATAACACATGCTTACTTTTGTAACTTCGACATCTTTACTCTGCAGCAGAGTCAGAACGGAAGGGACCAGATCAGGGACTGAGAGACAGATATTGACATCACTATAAACCAGAACAGAAAGTGCAGAGACTGCTCCACTTTTTATATGCGGTGATGAACCAGAAAGGTAAGCTATAATCTGCATATTTCAGTATCTTTTAAACTTCAGAAACATAAATCAAAATAATTATAGGCAAGACACAACAATGTGAATCATTTAGACCAAACATTATGCCCACGGGAAAAGAACATGGCAAAATTAAGACAAACCATTCTGCTCAAGCAAAAATGTCTCTCCACAAGTGTCATTGATATCAATATGATGCAAAAGGAAAATAATATCATCAACGGTCTAAAGGAATATAGAGCAGAAACTGGAAGAAAATAAAGTAACACTGCACTGCACATAGTAAGGCAGACTTTGCCAATTATGACCAGATGGCAGTTCAGAAGCGCAAAATACTACCAAGACTTCTGATCCATCCATTTTTAACACAATCTCTTGAGCCATTGCACCAAACATCACACAATTTACTCCGGAGAAAAACTGATCAATGTCGCAAGGAGATCAACTAAATAGAGCAACAGAATTCAGCACAGTTACAATGTTTTCCATCTCAGGATGTCAATATGTACGCCAAAACATATTCACACTTGGATCTTCATTAAAGAGGTTTTGTTTGTTGAAATAGAAAATATACTGTGTCTATTGCCCTATCCATCTATTGCATTTTCACCAAAGCATAGACACAATATAACTACTTCCCAGAATTTCCAACGACATCCATATTTGATGCCAGTAAACAATTAAACATACAAATGCAAGAGCATAAAAGTTGCAAAGACATTTATTTACTAACCATATCAATGAACTTCTTATAAGATTCATCCGACTTAGCAGATGAAGAGTCTCTCAAGCTAGAACAGACACCGATAAGGGCATCATATGCTGTCTTTCTACCTTCTTCTGTGGACTGCATTAAAAATGTTATTAAGCTTATCAAGAAGTAACATCTTATTAGTGCTGAATATTTAGGTGAAAATTCAAGGAAAGGAAGGAAAATATACACAACCACAGTAAAGAGGGGGAAGTCATGGACCAAAATGGGAAGCAAACAAACATGCTTAAACCAACCAGTAACTGGATAAACAACTTATCCAATCAAAGAGAAATTCGCTGGTAAATTCTTTAAAAGTTAATGTTTTTGCCAAGGTTGGCTTTTCCAGATTTAGCCAAAAAGAAAGTATGTGATGAGATCCCATATTCAGTGTGCTACAAGCAGTAAACTACATGTAGTACAAGACTTCTCTATATAGCACTTCGGCACATTCAGCTGCTGTGGGAAGCCTACAAAGCAACTTTCTTTGATTATGAAAACTAAGTGCATTGACAAAAGAAACAACGGAAAAGGGTCAAAATTGCCCCTGAACTATGTGAAATAGATCACTTATACCCTTCGTTACATTTTGGGATCAAAAATACCCCCGCTGTTATCCTAAGAGACCACAAATACCCTCAAGAGTTAACACCCCAATTTTTTAGTGACGTGGCATGCCACATAGGACTAATCCCTCCACCTAAGCGTTGCCAACTAGGATTCATTCAAAAGAACTAGACCTTTAGCGGCGACAATAGTTGTCACAAAAGCCCAAAAAATCGTCACTAAAAGTTTTTAACATTAAATTCTAATTTTGTATTTTTTTCTTCATTATTTTTTTATAAAAACGCAAATAATATCGATTAAGTAGGAGTTTGAAGACACTGTTTTATTTTTATGTTGTATGAAAATGTATAAAATGTACAATGATGCATTATATAGTAGGAGATGTGAATCGAGAAGTAATTTTCGTGATTTTTCGTAATAATATTGGGTGCTTTTAATATTAATATTGCAAGTTATTTATTTTAGAAAATTAGGTTGCGATCGAAAATTAATTATCATATTATTTTTTTTGAAAAAATAGGTTTTACTATTAGTCGTCACTAAAAATCACTCATAACCTTTAGTGACGATTTTTTGGGCTTTTGTGGCAACTATTGTCGCCACTAAAGGTCTAGTTCTTTTGAATGAATCCTAGTTGGCAACGCTTAGGTGGAGGGATTAGTCCTATGTGGCATGCCACGTCACCTAAAAATTGGGGTGTTAACTCTTGAGGGTATTTGTGGTCTCTTAGGATAACAGCGGGGGTATTTTTGATCCCAAAATGTAACGAAGGGTATAAGTGATCTATTTCACATAGTTCAGGGGCAATTTTGACCCTTTTCCGAAGAAACAATAATACTTCTGAAAAACAATTATGTCAAAAGTCTCCCATTTGAAGAAACATCCTCTTACAAGACAGGTTTGGCTAACACAATCAATTTTTTTTAATCCAAAAAAAATAAAAATGATTGTGTTAAGCCAACCTATCTTGTAAGAGGTTGGCTAACACAATCAATTTTACAAACATGCTAACACTTTTACCCTCCTTTTCTCATACCAAAGCTTGACTAGACTATTTTTTTTTTTATAAAGCTTGACTAGACTATTTCTTTTATAAAGCTTGACTAGACTATTTAGATTGTCAATATTTATAAGGAAACTATTTAGATTAACTATGTAGGTCTTACATCTTTTAATGCGAGAATAATCTCATTCATAATGAGAAAGGCCTGGGTGTTTTCCTCGTCATTACCCTGCAATAAGCATATAGAATCACAGTCGTATTAGTTGTTGAATGAATTGTTCGAAGAATGAATGGGCCATAGTGGAAAACCTACCTGTAATGCATCAATCAACAAGGTTTTGTATAAGGCAAAGCGACTTGTAAGTGTTTTTGTATCAGTTGGAGGTTTCACCCTAGCTAACAAATCCATCAGCTGATCAGCATGTGAAGAGTGAAACCAGGAATGTTGCTGCCAAAATAATATAAGCCCGAGTCAATCAAGAAAAAATACCACGGAAAAAAAAAAGGAAAGAAAAAATACCACGGAAAAAAAAAAGGAAAGAAAAAATTCCAATAGCCAACAGACCTCTAATATTCTACTTAGAATGTGATATGCTTCAAGATGACCAGCTCCATGAGTAGTCTACAAGCATAAGACTAACATTATTATGAGGTAAGGTTGTTATAGAAATTACACAATCTGCAGCCACTCGAGACTAACTAACCTCCAAAACATCCCTAGCAATACCAAAGAGGACTTTAATGAGATCCTCACCAGATCCTTCAACGAAGCACGATCCCAACTCCAAGATAATGCACCTTTACGAATATGCAGCAAAAGGTTAAGCTTCCATTTTAATGTGTCATTATGTCAATAGCCACTGCTCATGCAGCATATGTCATTATAGGTGGTCAACATGAAGTGAAAGTAAACATTCATTTAGTACTGCCACAAAATTCAAATGCTTTCACTTAAATGAAGCAAATTCAATGAAGATCTCACCACAGTCAATTGTACCTAAAGGTGAAGAAAGTTCACCTTAAAATGCCTGCATAACATAGTGGCTAATATTAATCAGGAAGCAATTTCTAGAGGGGCAATAAGCTTGCGCCTCTAGCACCTTTAACCGTAATGTAGGAAACAGTAAGCCTGTTAACTACATACATCAGAATATATCCACTCTAAACAGGTTGGTGCCTCACAATCCATGGAAATTAAAGAAAAAGTGAAGTTGAACAGCTGTTACCTCTTAGCTACTTCCCCAAGAAGAGTAGAGTTATTCTCTTTATTGTCTGTTGAATGAAGTCCAAGCTTCTGGTATTCACCAATTTCATTTGTAATCCCAGCTCTCTCCATTGAAGAAGTAAAAATCCTTTGGGTTAATGAAGAATCAGTGATGGACGTCAAGCACCCTATTGCCTCCTGAGAATTATTTGTTATCAAAAAATAAGACAACAACTGAAGTATATCTTGGACATGCAATATTGTTCCACAAACTTGTTAAAAGATAGAGAAAGAATTGCAGAAAGCGTTCTCGAAATTCACCCTAGGAGATATCAGTAATCTCAATCAAGTAAAGAGGGAGCAAGCTAAAGTCCTGATGGACCACACACACAAGTCCAATGTAAACCCCCACCGGAGGAGGAACGATAAAAGAGGAAGATAAATGTTAACACTCGACAGCGAGAAGATCCTTTCTCGAATAATTGGATCTTGTTCACAAGTTTTCCTTAAAGCATGACAATGAACATGGCCTGGAGAGCTTACTCAAATTTATAGGTTAAATCAACTTATCTACGCATGATTAACCAGGTAAAACTGGTGTGTGATGACCTTTTGCCTCATTTATACCAATGCTCAGAATAACATATCAAATCCATATTAAAAATTTTCCACAAATTATGAGAGAAGCAAATCCTAAACTAACAGAGCAGTCTGCATGGTGCCTCAACAATACCTGTAGCAATGTTCTAAGTGTGTCGGGCTTGCTCAAAATTGAGGAAAGCAGAGGATAAAATAATTCTGTGCTGTACAGAGACAACGGCGAGAGGTTAGTTTCCTCTTATCTTTTTTCCGGTAACTCGAGACAAATTTTACTCATTATCAACAGCACCAAGATGGAAGAGTCAGTGTACAAAAGCTGACTGGAGACGGATCCCATATAAAATTAAGATTACAAGAAGTCCAGTTCTACATCTATATTTACAAAATAATCCTTACACCAAAAATTTTAGTTTTGAATGCATCTTCATTTAACAAAAGTCACATTCTCTGATTTCCCGTAGAACAAATACATTTAATCCTACTGAACAGTCCAAAATACACACAAAAGGAAAAGGGAGAGGGCAGTTTTAGACAACACTTCCTACTTTTGTGATGTATTAAACTAACCTTGAGCGTATATAAAATATATTACTTGGGAACAAGATTAAATATTTTTGCAACTAATAGAACAGAAATAAAGATTCATAGAAACAAAAGACAAGCAGAAGAGCGCAACATTAGTCTGTGACTCTGTGTCAGACTAAAATACGTTACATACCTTGAACTGCTGGTAATTTGCAGGAGATGCCTTAAAAAAGACATTAATTAAAGCCCGGAGCCATTCCTCAGAGCAAGATGACAAAGCCTTAATATTTTTGCTAGAAGACTTCTTTGAGTAAGAGCATTTGCGTTTGAACTCCAATGACAAATCAAGATTTTCGTTCTCCGTTTGGTGAACTATAGGCTCTCCAGAAAAGTTATCAGATGCAAGTGCCTTTTTATTCTTATTCACCAGTTCCTACGAGAAACGAGATAGCTGATTACTTAAATTCAAACAAGGCATGGACATTCAAGAGAACCTGAAGTAAAACAATATACAAAGCTTCAAGGCTCTGGACTAACCTGCAAAGCTGCAGAAATATTCTCAAGCATAAAGGAGTTCTCCTTTAGAAAAGGAATCAAAAGTGTAGTCAAAGCTTGGGCATTCTTGTGAACATCAGATGGACAGCGACAAAAGGCAGGTAATAGTCCCCAACACTCACGGGCATAAGCCAGAAGTCCTTCTCGAATTACTGACTTTTTAACTGACAAAAAGAAAATATTTAATTCCAGATGTAGGTAAAGTATCTTTTTGGATTTCACTCTCAAGTCTAAATCAGGAAACTGAGGTTATCCTGTCTCCTCTCTTCCCCAGCAGAGAAAAGATAATGATGCTTCGCTATTTATTTTGTCATAGAAGCAGTTACTATTTCTCCGTCCGTTTTAATTTGTTTGTCCTACTTTCATTTTTAGTCCGTTTCAAAAAGAATGTCTCTTTTATTTTTTGGCAATTCTTTAATTCCAACTTTCCACATGGCATGTTTAAAAACACAAGATTAAAGATATTTTTGGTACATTTGACATATCTTTAATTTAAGACCACAAGATTCAAAAGTCTTCTTTACTTTCTTAAACACAGTCAAGTGGAAACAGGGCAAACAAATTGACACGGACGGACTAAATTATATCATTGAGCAAAACATACAAGGGTAAACACTAATCAAATGTACAAGTTCAAAATTCCGGCACTTCTACAATTACAAGGAAAGTTATGAGTACTGCACAACTACAGGAAGAAAGGAAACAACTTACACCAACTGAATAAAGAAAATAAGAAGAAAAGGAACAATCAAAAGAAAAAAAATTAAAAGAAAAGGAAATGAGAATCATACTAAACAGAGTGAGTTCATCAAATAACAAATCAAAATTATCAAATTCAAATTGCACAAGCACCAAAATTAAAAAAACAATAATGTATTATTCCAGACCTTACCAGTACTCTTAGAAAAGTCTGACATGAAAGACCAACTCATTTAAGAGATTTAACTAAGTGATCAAAATTCAAGCATTTTCCGAAATACCAGAAGCAATAGAATTCAAATGAATCTAACTAAATGATAAACGAGGATTTAACTTGGGACACAAAAAAACAACCATAAAAATTATCCAAGCTTAATGAATTATCAACATATGACTACCTTTACACGATGCCTGTTCGAAGGACACAGCAAGTGGCACCACGTGCTTCATAAAGAACTCAAGTGATGATCCACATATATATTTATTTAAAACAGGAACCAACCAACTGTTTGAAAAAGAGTAATCCTTCGTATTCAGGGAGATGGGTAACAGGGCAAGCAGTTTCTCTGGTCCCATAGCTATAACAGCTGATCCTATGCACTCCTGAAGCTGCAAAGAAAACAAAGAAAAGGAAAGTAATTACATAAGCTTTAGGGTCATAACTTTTCTGCACAACTGTATATTTTATTTTATTTTGAAAGATAGGAAAACATTCTTACTAATCAAAGGGTCTAGAATACACAAAAATGTACAGAAACTTTAGGAAAAGAGAAGGAAAGCAAAAGCTAGTACATAGTCAAATATAAGGAAATTGTTTTTATTCGAAATTCATTTTTCACCTTTTAGTTAATCTTTAAGTTTTTATGCAGATGCTAAGGGATATATTCTGGGGCTTCTAGAAGTTCATAAATTGAAAGGTTTCTGTGATAAGAGAGTTGTTGCTTAGTTTGTTCCTGTTATGCGAACTAAAAGTGAAGGAGTTAGTTCATCTGCCATGTCAAGTTTTTGCTCCTGTAAATTAAACTAGCAGGAGGAAGTATTTCTTTAACTCTCTTCCAAACACAATCGAACTACCAAAAGCAAAATACTAACACTTCATCCAAAGGAAAAATCATCGTTGTGCTTCTCTACTCTACCCTTACCCTACTCTTAATGGAACTAACCATAATATTTAGTTCTTGGAACACAGGAAAAAAAGGAAGGGTAGAAAGAGAGAGATCAAATAGTTTGCACCTGTAGTAACAAAAACAGGTTGGAGGACTAAGATACTCTTCCACATTAATTTTTAGCCACTCAAAGATTGAGAGAGCAGGAATAAGCATATATCATCTACTTTCTTCCAGGTTCCAGCCATATCAAAATAAATAACATTCCAATAAAGAAAGTGAATCAATGAGCTTCTTGTAACACAAAGAAAGGCCTTTTTGAAGGACTTACATTTTTTGTATCATAAGCAGCATCCCCAGAGGCAACAATCATCCGATCAGCAAGTTTAAGTATTATATCCTTCGCACAGAAGTCCAAAACCTCACCTGGAGACATAGATGCAAATACAGTAAGAACAAATAGCTGTTAAAGAGAAAATTCATAGAACAACCTATCAACTGATAGTTGCACATACGTAATTTGTCTAGGCCCTAGGTATATATGCAAAGCCATTGTTTCCAATAAAAAATAGACCATGGACCTAACTCAACTCCAACAACTAGCTCAGGAGGTGAGAATTGCCCAAGACCATATATGCAGACAACAACCAACTTCCTCCACCAAAGTGGGAAATTTAACAGTTCCCATTGTCCATAAATAATCTGACAGAATTTCTCTATACAGCTTCAAAAGCAATCTTTCGACACAAATCCATCCTCCTCACTTTTGTTCTGCTGAGGTTGAGGACCATATTCCACATTAAGCTATAAACTTTTGTTAGCTGTGTTAATCTCCGCCTTCATCCACTAGTGACATAAAAGGTATGTTTTTTCTCTAAGAAAATAAATTATCAAAACATCATCCTTTCAAAGTTCCTTTTGAACATTGTCAGGCTTCTATATTGAAAATGGCGGAACTCATCCATTTGAACAATTTATTTCGGTTTTTTCGTAAGATCATCTCCTCCCTTCTACCAACCAATAAGAAACAACACAAAAAATCACCTGCCTTCGATGAGAGCATCTGAAGTGTCATACAAAATACACCCCAAGGAAGAAAGAACATGCAAAATGAACAGTGCATGAGAGGACTTCTTTTTGTCCGCTATTTCTAAAGCAGAATATTATAAGTGAAGCAGAAGCCACACATCCCCGAAAAATGCCAGGCGAGGATGATATCTGCCTGTAAATTAAAATTCTGATTTTTGCCTAAACAACTTGGTTGATTCAAAATTATCAAAAGTTTATGTAGACCTCTTTTACTGTCAATTCTTAGATAAGACCACAAGACTTTGCAAGAAAAGTAGTGCTACTGGAAGCTCCATCGTGGGTTGTCAATGTCTACTTACCCAATTTAAGGAACAAGACAGACAGGACTGCCAGTATATGGTCGTTTGGGTATTCAGAAGAGCTGAGAAGCATGTTTTCAAAGACTAAACAAATAGCTTTCACTGTATCAAATTCAGAAGAACTGAGAGCCTCATCATCCACTGCCTGCTTTTCACCGGTCAAAAACTTTTTCACATCAATATGAGCATTGATCATTTCTTTCAAAATATTTGAAGCCGGTAAAGCGATATTCTCTGGACGTGTAAGAAGACCTGAAGAAACATTGAGAATGTCAGCACCAGCCACCAGCATCACATAATAACAAAAATAAAGTTGTTAAATTGCAGAAACAAAGAAGTGTAACAGCTCAGGCCTAACTGTCAAAAACATCGTCCACTTCATCCCCACTCGTTGGCCACCTCAAGGCTTTTGGGCCTCATGATTTTGTCCTCTTTGTCTTTAACTCAAAAGGTACCTCGACAGTTGAATCTGTGAACTCACCCTTATATGAACCCCTAACTATTCCCCTACCAATCCGATGTGGAATTTGCCCGAGGCATGTTTACAATGAAGCCTTTTAAGTTAAACTGCCAGTGACCCATAGGCTGTTACAAGATCTAAGGGAAATATATTCGGGAGAACCTTACCAAATCTGTGGTGAACATAAACTTGACTCTCCGGAATTATCACCAATTAGTGACATCAATCAGTCTCACTATGTTAACTAATTGAGCACTCAGAAACTAAAAAGATTGGTCTAACTGTTATGTACAGATTAACCTGTCTTCCAAAGACAGTAACACTGAAGGGTTATTCACCTGCAAACCCGGTGAACTCATCTTTATGTTCTCTAAATAACAAAGAACGTCTGTTTCTAATTGACTCAACAATGTAAAAATAGGGTAGTTTTATCAATTATTGAACGGTAAGAAAAGCAAAGAACCCACATAAATATTGCCAATGGAATGCTACATGTAGTAGTTAAAAAATCTAGGGTAAGCCATGGAACTTATAGTCTTATAGAGGTACTCTATCAATACTACAGTTATCAAAGACACGTCTCTCATCTAATAGATAAAAGCTTGAGCTAGATCCAGAAATGTATGTTCCTATGTGGCCTTCTATTAATTCGTGACTCATCATCAATTTTATCAAAATCTTAAATTTTAGGACTGCCAAAACAGAAAAACGACGGATGGCTAAATTTGCTGTACATTGGACCAAAAAACAAATGGAAAACCACATGCTTTAGTCAAGTAATAAGATAACCAGACCAAATGCTGAACAAATGGCAGGTCCATCCAGTAGGCCCAAATCCTTTAATCATAAAATATGAAAAAGTCATTACCAATGGACCAGACGAGGAGCATTCAGATACCATACAACCAAAATGGAGTACAATTAATCACCATAGTATTACCTGATATGGAGCCGACAACCAAAGGCAAATAGGTAACCCAAGCACTCATTCCGCCATCATGGAGTTTGTCAATGATTCCTTTTGCTAAAGTTGCAGCAAACAATACATTGTCAGCAGGGGTCTCCGCGGACAACATGTATGATGTAAGAGCTTTTATAATAGTGTCAGCTTCTAGAAGTATGATTTTAATCTTTGAAACATCTAATATCGCCCCAATATTATCAAAAATGTGTCTTGTGAATGCTGAGCTTTGGGACCTCATAAGCTCCAGTAGTTGAGCAAGTACCTTCTCATTGTCTTTGACTCTAAGGTACGGGATAATAGGCTTCAGGATATTCAGGGAGTGAAGCACCTCTTGATGCTCATCTTTAGATCCACTTATTTCCTTTGGAGCACTTAGTTTCATTGCCAATGCAATGTTACCTTTTATCAAGGAGTAAATTCTTTCACCAGCCTTCTTAGCCACAGAAGATGAAACAAATGACTTAAAAACAGTCAGAATACAATCGTGAGCACATTTCCTCACCTGAAAGAAATCAGACAAGTAACATCATATCAGAACCGTATCAATCATTTCTCCATATATCACTATGGGACAATGAATCCATTCAAAACCGTCAGCCTCTCACACACAGTTCCATAATGTACTAACACCCTGTACAAAACTATCAGTATTCAGCCAAAAGGTTATCAAATGAACTGCTTATATAGGCATATGCAAGCATGGTTGCAAAGAAAAGTCGCCAAGTTACATGATTTAGCAAAAATAATACAGATCATTGCAGCAATATTAGCTAACTAGGTCAACTAAATCTAACGCACGGATTACTTCAATTTGTATAAGTTTGGGATGCCCAAGTTAAGCTAGAACATAATTTGGGGGATAGAATTATATCTGTCTAAAGAGCACCGAATATTTCAACGGCTTAAAATAGTAAATTACTAAACAAAGACTACTGAGATCACATTTTTAAATGGTTGGGCAGGAGTTGAAAACAAAGCTGTAACAGAATGGCGAAAGAGAAGAATATCATTTAGGAACACTAAATTTACATTTGCGAACTCTTTTTAATCATTTTGGAACTCTATGTGAGTCAAAATAGCTCGTGGAACAAACAAAGCCATTAAAACAGGATGTTGATGCCGAGATCAAACTGAATTTCATTTTTGTAGCCAAAATGCAAGTTCTGGGAAAGAAATCTTTCAAGAACTCTCGTTTTATCATTTCTGAACCTAATGTGAGTCTTAATAACTCGCAAGATAAGCAAAACCAACAATGCAGATTATTGTTGCTGAGCTCAGATGGGGAATCTTAGTAGCTCAGTAGTTAACTACCTGAACTTTCACCTTGTTGGTGAAGATTCCCCACCTTGTAATCCTCTCCACCGTTTCCCCTTCTCGTACCCCAATTTTCTTTTTAGAAAAATAATAATGCTGAGCTCAGATGAATGTGATTCTTGAATCCAAAACGCAAGTTCCGGGAAAGAATTAACTAACAAAATTTCAACACTTATTAATCCTCCATAGCAACCCATAGTAAATCAAAGTAAAGATACAATTTTTTCCCAACAAGCATAACTCAAATAACACACTAACACACTCAGTAAACACACAATCTACATATAATCATAAGCACAAGTAGATACAAACTGAAAGGATTAAAGAAACAACCTTTGGGCGCTTACCAATGGCAAACTTCACAAGTAACTCATACCCCACTTTTACAGAATCCCAATCTACCTTATCACAAAACCAAATTAAAATTCCCAAACACTCAACAAAAGCCCTCACAGTAGAAGTCCCCAAACCACTCTCACTCTCTAATGGGTTCTTTTCAAGAAGACCCACAATAATACCATAGCAAATCAAAGTAAAGACACAATCTTTTTCCATCAAGCATCACTCAAATAACAGACACACTTAATATAAACACACAATCTACATATATATCATAAGCAAATTAGATACAAGCTCAAAAGGATTAAAGCATGAACCTTTGGATGCTTATCAATGGAGAACTTCACAAGTATCTCAAACCCCACTTCCACCCAATCTTCTTTATCACGAAACCCAATTAAAAAACCCAAAACACTTAAAGCCCTCACAGTAGAAGTCCCTAAAGCACTCTAACTCTCTAGTGGCTCCTTTCAGAATAATCAAATAGCATATCAAAGTAAAGATGTACTCTGTTGTTTAAAAAAGAATGGCCTAGTTTCCTTTTTAGTTTGTTCCAAAAAGAATGACCACTTTCCTTTTTGGCAACACTTTAACTTCAACTTTTCAGGTGGCATGTTTAAGGCCACAAGATTAAAGAACAGTTTGATACATTTGACATAACTTTAATTTAGAACCACAAAATTAAATAGTTTTTTTTTTTTATAAACTCCGTTTCAAGTCAAACTAGGTTATTCTTTTTGAAACGGAGGGAGTAACTTTTTTCAAACAAGCATCACTCAAATAACACACACAATCCACATATAAATCATAAGCACAAGTAGATACAAGCTCAATAGATCAAAGAAAACACCTTTGGACACTTATCAATGGAGAACTTTACAAGTGTCTCAAACCGCACTTTCACAAAACGCAACTAACATCCCCCCTCCCCCGCACACTTCAAGTAATCAAACGTAAATATGTAATTTTTTTCCCAACAAGCATAACTCAAAGAACACACACGCAATATAAACACACAATCTACTTATACATCATAAGCACAAACGAGTAGATACAAGCTCAAAGGATTAAAGAAAGAACCTTTGGACGCTTATCAATGGCGAACTTTACAAGTATCTCAAACCCCACTTTCACAGAATCCCAATCTTCCTTATAACAAAACCCAATTAAAACCCCCAAACACTTAACAAAAGCCCTCACAGTAGAAGTCCCCAAACCACCCTCACTCTCCACTGTTTCCTTTTCAAGAAGACCCACAAGAACCTCAATTGCCTCATCAACTTTATCTGAAGAAACATCTTCATTGTGAACTAAAGGAAGAACAATAGACAAAAAGGAAGACAACCCAGATAAAGCTTGTGGGTCAAGAGAATCTTGAGAATTTGAAATTGTGGAAATTGTGGCGGCGAAGTACGAAAAGGGGGTTATTGGTAAAGACTCAGCTTGTATAATGGAACGAGTGGCGGCTGCAATAGCACAGAGATGACGATGTTGGGGTGCTGAGGATTTGCCGTAACGTTGGAGGAGTTGTTGGCATATGTCGGAATTGTCATTGAAGACATTGTTGTTGTCTTGAGGATCCATTGAGACTTGAGAGAGACGAAGTTGTTTGTGAGTCTCTCTTTAAGGGTTTAAGGATTTGAGGGTTTTAGGAGAAAATTAAATGAAAGTTGTGAAATGTCTTGGTTTTATTTTTGGCCACTGATTGACCAAGAACTGGTAAAATCATCGTATATCATATATCATATCATATATTTATATAAAAGAGAATTATAGGCTCGTATATGTGACGCCATCACAAACAAGGATTTTCTTTTAGCTTATTTATTTCAAGATTTGCCTTTTCCTTACATGAAAAATTGTGACTTTTATGAAAAATTATTATTATTTTTTATGAAGAGTTGCGATTTTTATGAAAGTTGCAACTTTAATGAAGAGTTGCGACTTTTATGAAGAGTTGCAACATTAATAAAAAATTATGACTTTTATGAAAGATTGTGACTTTTACAAATAGTTATGACCTTTTCGATTAGGCACAATAAATATTTATTCAAGCTACCTTTTGTAGTCTATAAATAGAGTGATGTTGTCTCATTTAAAACAAGAAAAGTTTTGAACTTCTTCTTCTTCTGCACAATTAAATATCTGTGTACTTTGCTCCTTTTGAGTGGGTCACTGACACCATTATTTTTGTATCAACACACTTGTGAATAGAATCATTCAGTCCTGAGAGGATCTATTCCTTTAAACTTCGAGTACTAGAATGAAAAAAAAAATTTAAGGGGACAATGTCCATTCAGTCGGCTCGATTTTTTCCTTTATGTTTCATTTTATTATTACAGATCCTATTGTTTTTTACAGTCATTAATTTATACTTATGTTATTAATTTTTATTTTTGAGTACATTTTTTAAACTTTGTTATTTATGTTTATGATTTTTATCATTATCTTGAAGTAAAGATACATGAATCAAGAATTTGATGTAATAATTAGACTGTTGGTGTCTGTAGATTAGAGTTCTCCACCTTATAAAATAAATGAGTTTGATCTTTATAGAATTTTCAGTGGCTAAAAGATCTATGGGATGTCTAAGAAGAGACTTTGACTATTCAAAAGATATGGTGGTTCCAGACTAACTTGGTATTTTATTTATTCAATTGTCTATCTTATCGAGACACTCAATCTATTAGTGACATCTAAAAAATAAAGGAATGTAGTGGGATTGTAAGTATTGTACTCAACCTTAATCAAACGTTTGGGGTTCAAATGTTGGGCTGGAGTCAATGAATTACCTCTCAAAGTAGGATGAATCTATTGTCACGCCCCGAGCCTACACCCTGGGCGGGACTGGCACTCGAAGACCATTGATGGCCCTCAAGCGAACCCTTGGCCTGGCTTACTTAACTCAGCGGAAGACTAAATTCAACTTAAACAAAAAATAAGACATGTTTAAAGGAAAGTACTTCATATAATATCTGGTCATGACGGCACTCAAGTCTCAACAAACAACAATAAACTCTAAACTGAAATATTAGTGTCTAAGAAGCCTCTAAACTGACTGAAGAGGGATGTTGGGACAGACCCCACAACATCCTAAAACTAAACTACTAAAAGCAAATGAAATGAATGTCCTCCGGATTGCAAGAAGGCTCACCACTGACTTAGAAGCTCAATCTAGATCAACGAAATGCCGCGTGCTGATCCTGGTTACATAAAATGATGCAGGCCAACAGGCATCAGTACATTAAATGTACAAGTATGCAAGTTAGGATACTAAGTACAAATATAAAGCTTGAAATGGAGTAAGAATGAACTTATCTTGGCTCTGCTCAATCCATAAGACAACAACTCAATATAAAGCAAAAATGACATATGCAATATATATATGTGTAAAACTGATAAAACAATGTAACTCTAAGTTCATTAAAGATATAACAATAATAAACTCAATTTTACTTGTATATGAAAGTAATATAGTTTATGTGGGAGTTTCTCTAACCGACAACCATCACTTAAGAGCTACAGTGATGATACCGCAATCTACCACACGCTGCCAGCGCATCCTATACTCGGCCAAAGGTATAAGATCTGAACTGCCTAATGAATTTACTAGTAAACTGTGAAAAAAAAATCTAAAAAGTATGACCCTTTTCTACCCATGGTGGCTATATGGTTTATGGGGGCTGTGAGTTATCTGAACTCTCCTCCATAACGGTGCTCAATACTATTATAAAAAATATACTGACTCTTATATTTAAAAATATACTGATTCTGTGGTTTGAGATTAGTGCTCAAAACTTAGCTTTTAAAAAGCATTCTTGAAAATAATAGTTTCCTCTTCCTTCTATTAAAACTAGTCATAGGCTCTGTGGAAGTCTAGCTTCCGTTCCTTCTCAAAAGTTTGAAAACATTTTGTTTAAACTCTTAGGGACTCCTTAGTTCTCTTATAACTCTTGAGAAGTGTGATACTCTTTGCTTACTTGAAACTTAATTCTTAGGGAATACTTAGTTCCCTTATAGCTTTTGAGAAATGAACTCAACTCTTTACTCTTACTTGACTTGGACTTTAAGTCTTTAAAATAAAGTGAAAATGTTTGTGAAAGACTTTAGAAAACTTGATAACTTTACTTTGACTTGCTTCTTAACTTCTAGACTTGGCTCTTAACTTCCTTGACTTTGATCTTAACTTTCCTTGAATTGGATTATGAATTTAAGGATCATGATCTCATGTTTATGGATGATTTCATGATATTTAAATGTACTCTAGAGTGTTGGAATCAACTAGGAATGTAGGGTACATCACTTAGAAACTAGTACGAAAAGATAGGGATAGAACGGGATCTCCAGGGGATCCTGGTGCTCAGAGAGGCGCGGAGCGCCATAGCCTGACGGACAAAGGCTATCCTCAGGCGCGACACTCCAGATCCTGACGGACAGACTCTGTCCTGAGGGGCTTTGGAGGCGCGGTGCCCCAGTACTTAGCAGACGGGTTTTCCGATTTTCTTCTTCATTTTTCATCTCTAAACCTTCCCACACTCCCATGGATTCCACCCTAAACTCTTAGGATCCCTAAATAACTCATTACCTAATATTTTAGACCAAAAATAGTCCAGAAATATGGATTAAAACTAACAGAGATCAACAACGATTCAACCAACAAAAACTTCAAACTTTTCATCACGAACTTCAAGATTTTCATTCAATTTAACTCTAAATTGCTGTAATGAATCAAATTGGAGGGCGGGTGAAAGAATCCAACACCGAATGATCTCACATACCCGATAGAGATCACCCCAGACGAAATCCACGCAATGAAATCTTGGCGTTCTTGCGTCTTCTTCTCCCTTCTACTCTTTTCTCCTTCCTTTTAAAGCCCTATCTTATTTTCTTAGTGTGTAAACTGAATGGGATCAATTTAGACCCCAACATATTACCCCAAAAACAAATTTAATAATTGACTTAGGAAAAGACCAAAACACCCTTAACAAATTTGAATTTGGAACTTCCCTTGCTCAACTTTCGAAAGTCATATCTCCCTCATACGACCTCAGAAATTCACAAACTTGGCGCCGTTGGAAATATCTTCCGACAAGCTTTTCATCCATATAAAGAACTCACCCAAACTCTTCCTGAGCTGGAAATTATGGCCGTTTGAAAATGACCAAAACTCACTTTTGATATCTGGAAATTTTCCAGATTTCCGTACTTATTTCCAAATTTGATTCTTCTTGTTTTTCTTAGCTTAACCTTAGTTTATCTAGAATACGAGGTGTTACATCTATATTAATCAAATATTAAAGAAATAATTATCTTCTTCTAAATTTTAGATTGAAAGTTCCCAAGAAAAAAGTTTTAACTATATTGATCGAAACATAAACAACAAAATATGTTTTTTGTCTATCAAAAAGTAGTGTCATTGAGTGCGTATGATTTTTAATAAGGGACATGACAAGACATCGTTTAATCTAAATTATTTGAGTGACATATGTTATTTCATTGAACTTCAAGGGATGTGTTTTTATATGTTAATTAACTTATCAAGTACACAACTAATTATATAAGATGTATAATATTTAGATTATGTATGTAGAGGCCTTGAATAGGAGAAAAACTCTCGCAATTGATGAATTATATGTTTGTACAACTTTTTGAAAATACAAATAGACAATGAAACAATTACATATATTTTCTTAAGACTTTGGTGATGAACAACTATAGTAAAATGAAGAATTAATAACAAAATTCAGAAACACTTAGAATCAAATCTTTTTCGTTTTAAGATTAAAAAAACAATTCATTTCTTTTTTGGATAAAATATACTTTACAATTTATTGTAGGTTTGTACCCTCTCGAAAACATTTATATTATTATATGTTCAGAAGTAGATTATTGACATAGTTCACCACGGCGCGAAGCGCGGACAATTTACCTAGTATAATTATAATTACGTAAATCTAGCACCAAATTAACATTTCTATAACTATCTAATTTTTTATAAAATACAAAAAAAATATTTCATTTTTGAACTTCTATAATTCAATCCAAATCATTTAAAAAAAATAAATTATTTTATTCTTCTTCTCCCAACGTTCTCTCTTTTGTTCTTCATCTTTTTCCTTACAAATTCGAAAACCTAGTCATCTCCATTATCTTATTATCTTTCTCTCCGACTATATCCATTATTTTCCTCCTTATTCCAATCGTGACTCTCTTCTCTTTCTGAACTGAAATAGTGTTCGACTTAAAATGGATAAGTTATTTTTTTGAAAGATTTTACAATTTTCGAAATTTTTTTTCTTGGAATAATGAACAATAAATCGTTCTATATATGTAAAAGTTGAATAATGATGTAATGGTGCCTATTATTTACTGTTTTTGAAAGACAATCAACCAACCCAAAAGAACCCTAATTTTGAGGAAATGTATATGTATTGTTAACATTCACTGAAAAATTATTTTTTGTTGCTTTTGTTGTTCTTTTTGTGGTCATTTTGTTGATATGATTTTAGAAATATAGTCTTGTTCAGTTGTCCAACATATATTTCATTTCCTGAAAGATGTATCATATGTTGCCACATTTGAGTGATATGTTGGTGCATATTCCAACAAAATTATCATATGTTGTAACATATCACTTATGCTTTAGGGCAACAAAATGGTCATCTGTGGCAACCTAAGATTCATTTGTGGCAACAGAAAATTCATTTGTGGCAACAATAGGTATATTTGTGTCAATGTAAGATTCATTTGTGGCAACATAAGATTAGATTTATATGAGGCAACAGAAATTTCATCTGTGACAACAGTAGGTATATCTGTGGCAACATAATGTTAATTTGTGGCAACAGACTATCCATCTGTGGCAACATAATGTTATTCTTATTTTATAATGAATTGTAAACTCTCAATCTTTTTTTATTTACCTTGTAGATGAAATTATACAAGAAGCTTCATCCATGACAACAACTCAATCTTTTATTGGTGTTTCTTCCTCTTCTAACATCAAATGTTCTTTTTGTCTATGCGAAGAATGTGAGCAACAACATGGTTATTTTATTAGTCGTGTTAAGAAACTCATATTTTTAAGAAAATGTGTCATAATATTGATGTCGAAAGATCTAAGAAGATTTCACAGCCTTTGAAGTGTAGGAGGTTGAAAAAATCTATTTCCCAAACACTATCTATAATTAGTGAGAAGAAAGAGAAGGAGAAGAAGACAAAATGAGGAGAAGGAGAACGAGAAAGAGGAGGAGAAGGAGAACGAGAAGGAGAAGGATAAGAAGAAGGAGAAGGAGAAGGAGAAACATTAAGAAAAAGCGAAAACGAACAAGAAAGAGAAGAAAGTCGAAGTCATCAATTCTGATTTGAAGCAACAATATCCATTTGAAGGTTTTAACATTGACGATGAGGGTCCAACTGAACTAATGTCATCCTTCTCGCAATGGCTAAACGAGGGTCTTTACAAGTATCATGCAAAAAAGTAAGGTCGTTCAACTATTATTAGTATTTCCTCTTGTTGTCCACTAAATAACTATTTATAATGATTACACAATTGCAGAAGAGACAAGGATGATCAGTACTTAGCCAATTGCTCGAAATTTGAGTTTGACCAACTTGATTTTGTAGTTGCATTTCCAAAGAATAAGGACTGGTTATACGTAATGTCTCAACCCAATAAGTGCTGGACTGATGAGGTAAATCCATGCCCACTTTTATGTTTTGATCAATACATGAATATATATAAATAAATGGATACAAAAATACACTTGTTTGATGCATTTGTGCAGTATGTGAATGTCATTTTTTACTATTTGCATAAGAAGTCGAAGCAGAGTGATTCTAAATATCGATATACCATTACTAGTTATTTTTTCAAAACACACTTTAACAATGCTAGTGTTGTTCGTGAATATGGAAATAAAATCGTTGGCACTATCAAAAGGTTTGGTATAGCTTGTGGACTGTCTTGGCACTTGACAGATGATGTTTATGTCCTAGTAAATAATAATGGGAATTAATTTGGGTCTTGGGAGTCGTTGCATTAAAGGAACTGTGCATAAAGGTGTATGATTTGATGTTCTCATCTAGGTCTAACAAAAAATTATCCTCCGAGATTCAAAAGTTATCTACAATGTTGTCAAAGTACCTTGAGTTAAGCGGATTTTTTTGAGCTAAAAGAGCGAACCAACTGCCAGTTCTTGAATGTTACCAAGGAATGAACAAATCTCACCCATTCGAAGTCAGACATGTTACTGATATTGCCCAACAAGGAAGCAATAGTCTGTAAGTATCACATTATTTTTTGTCTTACAACTATCGAAATGTGATGTTATTGTATTTTTTAATTAATGATATACCATGCAAAGATTGTGAATTTTTTGTTGCTGCATACGCAGAGTTTTTGAGTGATGGACTAGAAGTACCATCTTGTGGACTTCAATCTGAAACCCTTCACATGAGAAATGTTTCACTCCTATGAAATTATGAGATTTTAAAGGCTTGGAATGACTATGTTAGTAACAATGAAGACTCACAGAGACCTAGACCTAAAAAAGCAAAGTTCGATGAAAATGTTGTGGTTATCGTCATTGATTAAATTGGTGGTTATGTATACCATTGTGAATTACCTTTTTATTGATAAGTTGTATAAAATAATTGGTGAAGTGTTAATTTTTGTTGATAATATTAATATAAATAATTTTTATGATTATTTTTATTTTGTTGGAACAAATGTCAATTATGATGGAAAGGAAGAAATGTGGTGTCTGTGGCATCATATATAACTTTTGTTGTAAAAAACACTACATAATTATTTGCATGTACACCAATAGAAAGGATACATGTGGCAACATATTTCACAGAAAGAAAAAATATGGTAACATATATCACAGAAAGAATATATGTAGCGACATTATACCATATAACATATGCCACATAAAGGAGGTATGTGCTCCAACAGAACGTATATATGTGGCAACATATGTCACACTTTGAATTGTCAAAATTCAAAAAAAAAAAAAAACTCTTTTAAAACAATCTTCCCTTCATTTTCCCTCTCTCTTCTCTCCTCCTCTCCTCTATAAAAGTCATTTCATATTCCAAGTTTCATTTATTTTTACTAATTTCCATTTTCGTTTCCTTTTTTTCTCCTCCTCTCGTTCCATTATTCCTTCACAGATCAAGGTTCTTGTTGCCATATTTTCTACAACATCAGTGGTAATCTGTTGAGATCCTCTTCTACAAGCGTCATTGTCCTCATCATTTCTAGTTTATTGTTGATATCTTTCAGGTGATATTTAATTAGGATTTGAAATACTTACTTGAGATCACTGCTTACTTTACTTGTTTGCCCTGTGCTTTATCACTTTTTTGGTTGGATAGTTATTCTTTTTTTTTGAAATATTTTCTGATTTCAAAAAGCTTCATTTATAGTTCGTTGGATAGGGTTTAGAGAGGTTTTTGTGGTTTGTTTGTTGGTTCATGTGTGGCATTGAATTTTATTTGTTGTTTGTGTTGTTTTGTATTGTGCTGTGTATTTCAGAAAGCTAAACTTCATTTGTAGGTCATGTGTAACATTCAAATGTTTTATTTTTGTGGTTGCAGATACAAATATAATTAATGGCTCCTGTCAAAAGAAAAATTCATACAACTGACACAACAAGGATCCAGAAGAAGGCTAGGACTAAAATTTCTCGGAAGAAAAATAAAAATACCACTCTTTTAGAAGAACTTGCATCTGAAGCAGTTTATTCTTCTCAAGTAGATACAAAATTTTCTCAAAAAGAATATGAAGAAAGAGAAAAAGGAAAAAAAATGAAGTTGTTGATGATGGAGAAAGAGCAGAAGAAGTTGATGAGGAAGATAAAGGAGAAAATAAAGAAGTAGTTGAGGAAGAAGAGGGAAAACAAACAGAAGTTGAGGAAGAACAAGGAAAAAATATAGAAGTAGTTGAGGAAGAAGAAGGAAAAAATAGAGAAGTAGTTGAGGAAGAAGAAAGAAAAAATAAAGAATTAATTGTGCATGAAGAAGAAAAAGAAAGAAATGAAGTTGAGGATGATGATGGGATTAAAATTATCAATGCAGACACTTTCCCTGTGTATCTGCAGCCTAATGCTAATGGTAATAACATTATGAGGTCAGACATGGGAAAACCTTTCAATAACTTCAAGGCCATCCTCAAGAGAAATCATTTGAAAGATTTTTTTAGAAATAGTTATTTCGGTCATTTTCTTGATTTACCCGAGAATAATAATGCATGTTTTCAAATGACCATGGTTTATGAACTTCTGAAAAGAAGGTTTATTTTTCAAAATCCCGAAAAGGAGGATGAGATTTTGATTAATTATTGTGGCATGCCAGTCTTCTTTGGCAGAAGAGAGTTTGCCATAATTTCAGGGTTAAAATGTCATCCTTCTCTTGAGCCCGTCCCTGAATACATTGTCAAAAAAGAACCACGGAGAAGAAAGAAATGAGTAAAAGAAGAAGCAAGACAGCAATCACAGTCAACTGAGGAGCATGACTTGATGTCCCTTGTTGTCACAAGCTTCAAAAATTCTGACTTAATGTTGGAACACGAGGATACACCAAGGAAGCACAAGGAGTCATTGTGCTTTGGTTTACACATAATATACTTTTGGCGAAAGATCTCAACAACAACATACTGCTTAAATGGGTGAGTTCTGTCAGGATATTGAGGCTTTCAACAACTATGGGGTCATGAAAGCTTTGAATTAACTCTCAAATACTTGTTGAAACCTTTAGGAGCAAAGACCAATAACTTATTTGGCTTTTCATGGGCTTTCGTGGTAAAGCTAAATGTTCTTAATATTTTTATATTATATTGAATAATTCAACATTTGATTTGTTACATGCTTTCCTTTTTCATAGGCTTTGGCATTCGAAGTCATTCCTCATTTGACCCATCAAGTAATTGTAGAAGAACGCCACTACAAGAAAAAATACATTTCCCAACAAAAAAAAATTGTTGTCTTATATTAAATGTTGTTGCCAAAAGTACTTTTGGCAACCAAAAAAAAATTGTTGCATGTTGTTGCAATAAACGCCGATGCGAAAAATTTATGCAACAACAAAACATTTTGTTGCAAAAAACTAAATTAAAGGCAACAAAATTACTTGTTACTTTTAATTATATTTTGTTGGTGAAAATTCATGTAGTTGTGGCTTATAATATTTTTGCAACAAAAAAAATTGTTGCCAGAAATTATATATCACCTACAACATTAGTTGTTGCAAAAAGTTGGATGAATCTCTTATGCAAGCTTTTAGCAACAACAATATCTATTGTCAAAAATCATATATTAGCAATGACTTATGAATATTTTCTATCTACACAATGCATATTTTCTTAAAAAATAACTGATCAAATATGAATGAAGACTTGTATATATTTGCAAAGAGAAATGCATGTAACTAATGTACTACATATTTACAACTTCAAAAATTAAATACTTCTAAACATATGTTTTTATACTTATAAGGCCAATAAAAGAATGTAAGCAAGGTTTTAATATTCTAATCCGAATAATATTTAAAAAATCTTCTTGAAATAGCTTTGCATTACATGAATCATGTCATCAATAATGTTGATTTATGCATGTTCAACCTGCAAATAAAAATTAAATATAAATACATTTTGATAAAGTTAATTAAGTAAGCAAGTATTTATGTAAAAGGCAAAAAAGGGAAACACATAATTTTAGACTACTAACAGAACACTGCAACTATCACATCACTTAAAGCTTACATTCAATAGAATTATTTGGTAGAAACATTCAGCTAAATCTAAAATTTCAACCCAAAGTTCATGAATAGTTTGGTGTGAGGTATAAGGTATAATAATTCCATAATAAAATGTAGAATTATTTTATCCCACCATTTATACTTTAGTGATTCGTTAAGTTATTCAATATACATGATGTAATAACTATTTCGGGATAATTAATCTTAGGATAACTTGTTCCCAACCAAAATGACCTTAAAAGTATCAAATCAAGAGAAATAATGCAAATAAAAGTGAATAAACAAAGCTGAAAATCACTCAAAACTTCCTCGCAACAACTAAATATCTGCCCAGAAAAGCTGCACCAATAACTACGAAATACACCTAGTAGAGAAATTCCCGGTGGAGAACAAACTGATATCTACCAAGTATACTAAAGAATAGTATCTAGTTAACAATATTGAATGTGTTTGGGCTGTCCCAACTAAGAGTTTTTAGTCAAAATTGTCCCGCGCCTTTAAGGGTAGACTTCATCCTCTAAATATACTTATATCCTTTCAATTTGCAAAACGTGGTCCAACTAAAAAAATGTGGCTAAATCATTTAAAGGAAAAAATGTTACTCACATGACAATATTAAAAGAAAGTTTTCTCTTGGATATTTTCCCCCAATGCTTCATTTCCTCTATTCCATGTCTTACTTTGAAACCTTGGTTACAATGGTAAAAAGAAAAAAAATTCTTAGCATTTTGATAAATATATATTAATATGAAGCTCTAAGTTTGTCTTGTATTTGATATCATGATATTAACCACTGCATAATCTTAAGCTAATAAGATAGTAGTTGAAACTTGGAACTTAAGTGTGTTTTGAGGAGACATAATGACTAACTTTATACTTTATACACTCCTAAAAATTTATATTTGACTTATAGTTCTATATTCTATGGTTTGCAAAATTTCATTGAGGTGTTAGCAATAATGTTTCTAAGACTCATAAAGCAATAAAAATGAAGTAATCTTGTTCTCATTTCTCTTTGTTAGCTCTTGTAATATCTCTAAAACTAAAAAGTACTGTATTGTGTTAGTTCTAAAGCCTGATCTTATTACAAAAATAAAAAGTTATGTACAACTATAAAACAAGAAAAGTCTTTAATCCAGATTCTAACTCTATAGATATAAAGCTATAGCCTATAAGTATTTACAAGTGTATTCAAGCCTTAAATTTTATACCTATATATCTTAGCAGATATAAATTTTAGGCATATGATATAGTTGATTCCAACTCTTATTATTCTACATTTCTTTAGCAAACTTAAATTTAACATTATAAAATTTTATGATGGACTCAGACCTCTTAGAATATATGGTAATTGTTCACTTAAAAGAAGATGATTAAGCAAGAGATCCTTTTTGAAAATTTCCAAGGCTAGGTAGAAGTGTATTTTGAATCAATGAGGAAAATTTACTGGCCAAGGTTGAAGAGATTTTGTTTCTCGTTAAGAAGCAGGTGGTATGTCTCTAGAAACTAACATAAGTTTGCGCTGTCAGTTAGATTCAGATAATTTATAACAGAGCAAAATAAAAATTGTTTAGATAAACATTTACACATGCAACAAAGATAAGAATGACTTCGAGACATACAACTATAAAATACAGAACATACCAAAACTTAATCAAGCAATTAACTGACTCATTTATGCATACGGCCAATAAAACTAATTTTACATGAGTTGATTGAAGTTTACTTACCTAGTTGTCGCCATAAACTTGTAGGACTTGTCTCAACTGAACTAGTTGAATTAGCAACCATAGTGAAAATTGCAGCCGGAAGTCCATTCTGTTAAATATGGTAGAATTAAAGTATATAACATATAGTAATACTATCTGCATAGTGTGCATTAGAATGCAACACAAAACCCATAGTGTCTAGCAAAGTGATAAACTAGTAATATAGTACACAGAAAAGACTTCTGAAGATGAAAAAGTTATATCATTAGTAACTTTAACAATAAGGAAGATATGTATTTTCAATATGAATTCATTTATCGTCTAGAATGTTAATGAATTGAGTGTTTAGATATTCATGAATTTAGAGTGATATAAGGTATATCAACGTAACGGCTTCCTAGATCTTTCTTGTGGTAGTTACAACTTATTCCTTCTCATTATTTGTTCACAAACTTTTGGCAAGTTCATTAACAAGAGGATTGAGTCTCTACTTATTTCTGTAAAAAAATGTGATAAGCAAATCACAGCAGCAGAAATAGAACCACAGTCCAAGCTTGTTGTATCTGGTAAAATATCAGCATATCATTTTTCGCAAGTTTTAGATCCTTATCTGAGGGTGTAGAGCTTGTACAATTAAAAAAATGATCAACCTAATACTATTGAAAAGCATGCCATGAATAGTATGAAAAGAACATACTCCCCCCGTTTCATTAAAAATGATCTAGTTTGACTTGACACAGAGTTTAAGAAAATAAAGATGACTTTTGAATTTTATGGTCCTAAATTAAAGTTATGTCAAATGTACAAATTATCCTTTAATCTTGTGGCCTAAACAGTGTTGTGGACGGCGAAAGGCGACAGAAGGCGACAAGGGCCTGCCTCGCCACGCGGCGAGGCGAGCGGCGAGGCGCTTGCCTTTTTGAATCAAGGGGCCAATTAATACCAAAAATTAAAAATATTTAATGGCATATTTTATCCAAAATCTTAATAGTAATAACACATATTGGCAAATATTCAATTCAAAAACCAATAGTAGATACTAAAAAGTCTAAAACTTTAAAGACCATGAGTTGATGACTGATGAAGGAAAAATACAGAACCGATTTTTTTTTTTGAAGAAGAACAGAAAAAAAGAGGTATACGATATACCTCAGGTCCGTCTTCAGCAGCAGGCTGCAGCAAGCCAACAACTCGCAGCAGCAGAGAGTCGCGAGGGGAGAAGAGAGTCGCGAGGGAGAAGAGAGCGAGGGAGAAGAGAGTCGCGAGGGAGAAGAGATTCACTCGCGAGAGTCGCAGCAGCAGATTTCAAAAGTATAAAAAAAACCTAATTTTGACTAATATTGTTAAGTCAAATATTTTTAAAAAATTTAAATAAAAAGGCGGCGCCTTTGCTGTCGCCATTACGTCGCCATTCTGATCTCGCCTCGCCTCAGTGGTGAAAGGAGAGGAGGCCTCGCCTCGCCTCGCCTCGCCTCTCGCCAAAGGCGATGAGGCGCTCGCCTTTCATAACACTGGGCCTAAAACATGTCATGTGGAAAGAAGCTGTAACTAAAATGTTACAAAAAAAAAGAAAGAGGTCATTCTTTTTTAAACAGGCTAAAGAGGAAAGGAAGTCATTCTTTTTTAATTGGAGAGAGTACTTGTTTTCTCATACTAAGACCAAAGCCCTGGCCATTGAAAATGTTGACAACATAGTGAAAATCTAGCTTCTCATAGACTCGGAAGAGAGTTTTTGTAAGTGTACCAAAATTGTCGAGACACTCTAAAAAAACTAAACAGAGAGCAAGAGAGTGAGAAAGAAAATAAGATTGGAGCTAAGAATTATGTAAAGGGCAATACTCCCGCACAACGTTATTCAAACAGATCAAATTATCCTCTGCGGTGCTCGTATCAAAGAGAAATGTAACCATAAATCAGATGAAGCTGAATCAAAGAACACTAGTTCTTACAGTAATGAAGAATGAAGATAAAGAACCGAGCAGTGTGGCATGTCTTGACTCTTCTCGCACTCAAGTGTGGGACGAGAAAAAATATAAGTAATGTCAATCACATCCATCACTTGAAAATAATGAAGGTCATGAGAGAAGAAAAAGAAAAGCTAGTAAAAAACATATAAGATCTGAACACTTAGAATATTGTCCGAAAGAAAAAGGCTTAGATTAAACTGTTAGCGGAAACGTGAAATTAAAGAACAAGGAAGAACAACAATATTTAACGTGGTTCGGATCAAAATGATCCTATGTCCATCAAATAACAACTGCACTGATATTTATTTCACTCTACAAAGAATACAAGTGAAATATTACAAGAGAGAGAACGCAAATGCCTTAGAAGGTGAGAAGGCAAGTGAAGGATGATTTGAAAATGAATTAAGAGCTACCTATTTATAGGAATAAATTCATCCTATTGATGTCATCCATGACATCACTATGTGTCAAAATTGTCAAGGTTAAGATAGCAAACCATTTTATGGTTTGCCTAACTTTCACCTACCAAGATACAATCTTTGACTTGTATTTTGTACTAATTATCTTCCTACCAAATATTCATATTAATTCATCTTCCATTTAGTTTGATTCCACAAGAACCAAAACCAACTCTTTCAATCTCCACCTTGGTTTGTGTTCCAAGCATGCGTATAAACAACTCCGGCCAAAACTTCTAAGCTTACTGGGCAATCCCATTGTAAGAAACAAGAAGAATCAAACCTTTGTTGAACATACCAGCTCCACCTAGCAGTTGTTCTCTTAGAGTTGCATCAATTGATGCATACTCCCGCCAAGTCCTTGCAGTGTGCAAACTTGGCAAGCGGGACTATTTTGGTCAACATGTCTGCAGCGTTATCGTCTGTGATAACCTTCTCAACCTTGATAGCTCCCTTTTCTACGACATCTCGAATAAAATGAAATCTGACATCAATGTGTTTGGTGCGCTCATGAAATCTTTGATTTTTAATCAAATGAATAGCACTTTGACTATCACATTTTAGAATTGATTTAAGCTGAACTGAACTCAATTCTGCCACCAAACCTTTCAACCAGATAGCTTCTTTCACTGCCTCCGTTGCTGCCATATATTCTGCCTCTGTTGTAGACAAAGCGACAATCGACTGTAAAGTCGATTTCCAACTAACGGCACTGCCAACGAGAGTAAAGATGTATCCAGTTGTGGACCTCCTTCGATCAAGATCCCCTGCATAGTCAGAATCAACATAACCGAGAATTGAAATACCTTCACTTTTCCGAAAGGTTAGGCCAACATCAGGAGCTCCTTTGAGATATCTCAATATCCACTTGACAGCTTCCCAGTGCCTTTTTCCTGGATTTGCCATGTACTTGCTTACCACACTTACAGATTGGGCAATATCTGGACGTGTGCATACCATAGCATACATAATGCTACCAACTGCACTCGCATAAGGAACCTTTGACATATGCTCCACCTCATCCATAGATTGAGGCATTTGTAACTCTGAAAGCTTGAAATGAGAAGCTAAGGTGTACTTACAGGCTTGCTCATATGCATATTGAATCTTTCAAGAACTTTTCCGATGTACCTCTTCTGAGAAAGATGTACAACACCATTTTCTCTTGAAATTTCCATTCCAAGGATTTTCTTTGCAACTCCTAGATCCTTCATGTCAAATTCCTTGCTCAACAGTTTCTTCAAAATATTTATCTCTGTGATGTTGTTAGCAGCAATAAGCATATCATCAACATACAACAATAGATAAATCATAGAGTTACCAGACATCTTCTTGTGATACACACAACTATCAAATGCACTCCTCGAAAATCATGTGTAGTCATGAATGCATCAAACCTCTTGTACCACTGTCTAGGGGATTGCTTCAAACCATACAAAGACTTCTTCAGTTGGCATACATGGTCTTCTTTTCCTTCAGCTAGGAAACCTTCAGGCTGATCCATATAGATTGTCTCTTCTAGATCACCATGTAAGAAAGCAGTTTTGACATCAAGCTGTTGAAGCTCTAAATCAAATTGTGCAACCAATGCTAGTAGCACGCGAATTGAGCTATGTTTCACGACTGGAGAAAAGATCTCATTGTAGTCAATTCCCTCCTTCTGACTGAAACCCTTTGCAACCAATCTCGCCTTGAACCTAGCAGCTTCCACTTCTGGAATACCTTCTTTCTTTCTGTAGACCCATTTGCATCCAACTGTCCTCATCCCCTTTGGCCTTTTAACTAAGACCCATGTCTCATTTTGTGAAGAGACTCCATCTCTTCCATCATGGCTAACTGCCATTGTGCAGCATCTTTGCAAGAAGTTGCTTCAATATACGAAGAGGGCTCGAGATCCTTAATCTCTTCTTCTGCAGCTACGAACGCATGTGCAATCAGATTTTCTTGCTCTATAAGACGTTCCGGTTTCCGTATCCGCCTTTTGTCCCTTCCCTTCGCAATTGTGTATGGTTCATTGGAAGCAAGTTCTTCTGCATCTTTTGACTCATCACTTTGAGTCTCTTGATCCCGTTCTTGGTAAGCTCCACCGGTAGCTCCACCTGCTCGTTGTTCTCGTTTCTAGATAACTCCACAGAAACTTTACGAGGATCAAGTATAGAGGATTCATCAAAGGTAACATCTCTACTAACTACAAATTTGAGTAAAGACAAACACCATAGTTTGTACCCTTTTACTCCATCAACATACCCTACGAATATGGCCTTTTTAGCCCTTGGTTCAAGCTTACCTTCATTAACATGATAATAAGCTGGACACCCAAATATTCGCAAGTATGAATAGTTAGAGGGTTCACCTGACCAGACCTCATTCGGAGTCTTAAAGTCAATCGCTGATGCTGGAGACCGATTGACAATATGAGAAGCAGTATGAACTGCTTCAGCCCAAAATACTTTGGACATCTTAGCTTGTAAGAGCATACAACGAGCCTTCTCAAGAAGAGTTCTGTTCATTCTCTCGGCAACTCCATTCTGCTGTGGTGTGTGCCTGACCGTCTTATGCCTTGCGATCCCATGAACCTTGCAGAAATCATTGAACTCTTCACTGCAAAACTCCAAGCCATTGTCCGTGCGAAGATACTTGATTTTCCTCTCCATTTGATTTTCAACCAAAATCTTCCACTCTTTAAATGCTTCAAAAGCATCACCTTTTGTCTTCAGGAAATGCACCCAAACCTTTCGTGAAAAATCATCAATGAATGTGAGAAGATACCTCTTTCCTCCCTTTGATGGAAGCTTAGAGGGACCCCATAAATCTGAATGGATGTAGTCTAGCACCCTCCCGTCTTGTGCTTGCCAGTGCTGAAGCTGACCTTTTTCTGCTTCCCTAAGACGCAGTGCTCACAAAATTCAAGTGTGCTGATCTTCTCACCATTCAAAAGGTTGCGGTTGCTCAACATCTCCAATCCTCGTGCGCTCATATGGCCTAGTCTCATGTGCCATAATTTTGCCTTGTCATCATTAGATAACTGCACTGTAGATGCATTTACAGAGCCAATAATGGTGCTTCCCGCAAGTGTGTAGAGGCCATCCTCCAGCTTGGCCTTCAACATGACTAAAGACCCTTTAGTCACTTTCATAGTTCCTCCTTCACTCATGTACTTATAGCCTTGTTTATCTAAAGTACCCAGGGAGATCAAATTCTTCTTTAGATCAGGAACATGACGGACTTCTGTAATAGTCCTCACGATTCCATCATGGCAGCGAACATGAACTGAACCAATGCCAACTATTTTACAAGTTGCATTATTGCCCATTAATACAGTTCCTCTGCTTGTTTCATAGCTGCTGAACCAATCTTTTCGGAATGTCATATGCAGAGTACAACCAGAGTCTAAGATCCATTTGTTGTCATAGACTCCATTATTGCATGATGTTGTTAGTACATAATCATCATCATTATCATGTACTTTCTCAACAATGGATGCACTCGCCTTTTCTTTGGACTTCGACATAGGGCAATCTCGTTCAAAGTGCCCCTTCTTGTGACAGCCCCAACATTCCGCATTCTTTTTGTTCACACGAGACTTTGATTTGTACTTCGATTTCTCCTTCCCTGTTGGCTAGTACGACCTCTTACAAAGAGTCCACTAGCTTCGTCACTTTTGTCTCCTTCAAAATGCATCCGCACATCACAAGAGTTTAGTGCTTGCCGCACTTGCTCAAGTTTAATAGGTTGTTTGCTATACATCATTGAATTCTCAATATCACGATATTTTGAAGTCAATGAAAATAGTAAAGAACATGCAAGTGTCTCCTCGTCCTTTTTAATTCCAGCAGTTTGTAAGTCCATCACAAGTTTATTGAACGCATCTAGATGGTCTTGCAACAAAGTACCTGAATCCATCTTAAATGTATGAAGACGCCGTTGTAACAACATCCTTGTTGTCACTGACTGGTCCTGGTAAAGCTCTTCCAGCTTTTTCCATAACTCTTTGGCCGTCTCTTCGGTACTTGTACTCACTTCACAAAGTACGTTAGGTGCAAGGGACAGTTGGATTGCACTCAATGCATCTCCTTCAATCTTTTCCTTGTCGGAATCCGATATCTTATCGGGGTACTTTCCGTCAATAGCATGGATTGAACCTTCCCTCCGCAGTAACGCTATCATCTGGATTTTCCAGATATTGAAGTTGTTGCGCCCACTAAATCTATCAATTTCAAACTTCATGGAACTCATTTTTTTTTTTACTTGTTCTTCCTTTTCTACTATAATGTATTTGGAACTACAGAAAACCAAAGTAATCCTTTTCTGATGTGGAAGTTCAGACTGTGCTGCAACCACAGAGCATACTCAGACAGAACCTTGGCTCTGATACCAATTGTTAGCGGAAACGTGAAATTAAAGAACAAGGAAGAACAACAATATTTAACGTGGTTCGGATCAAAATGATCCTATGTCCACCAAAGAACAACTGCACTGATATTTATTTCACTCTACAAAGAATACAAGTGAAATATTACAAGAGAGAGAACGCAAATGCCTTAGAAGGTGAGAAGGCAAGTGAAAGGATGATTTGAAAATGAATTAAGAGCTACCTATTTATAGGAATAAATTCATCCTATTGATGTCATCCATGACATCACTATGTGTCAAAATTGTCAAGGTTAAGATAGCAAACTATTTTATGGTTTGCCTAACTTTCACCTACCAAGATACAATCTTTGACTTGTATTTTGTACTAATTATCTTCCTATCAAATATTCATATTAATTCATCTTCCATTTAGTTTGATTCCACAAGAACCAAAACCAACTCTTTCATAAACAAACAAGCGAAGTATGTGCGGCAAGAGATACAAAGAACGAGTTTCTTATTTGGGGATGGACAAGATATGTTAAAATTCCAACGGAAATATGAAAATAGATGGTTTAAGAGATAAATATTTTTGGCGAGTGTGAAGTAGGGATTGGTATAAAATAAAAAACTAAATCAAATCGAATTACTTCGCTCTCTTGTTTGTTATTTTCCATTCTTCAGTTAGTTTTGAGCTCTTATTGGGTAAAAGTTGAAACAAAATACTGGACCTTTCAAACAATCAAAATAAATTATCTATTTTCATAGTCCTAAAATGTCCACCGTATATTACCTTCATTGCAATAGTAGACATAGTTATTGAAACAATTGTCACAAGAATAACAAAAAAGATGATTATAATCAAGCCCTTCAACTGCCTCTACTATACGAGTTCTCTGTAACATAATTGAGTATAATTTACTGATACAAATCAATATTCAAGTAAAAAACAAACCACAGGTTCTAATTGAACCTTGAAAATCAGATATACACCACAATAGAAAAGATCCACTAATGGGTCGAGGGCTATCCCACCAAATTTTCATTCTATATATAGTGCTTTTGTGAAGTTTGATACAGAGAAAACTATTCTGTTTTGAATTGTTATTTTCTGGTGCAAACTATACCAATGAATATTTACGACAAATTTTCCCCCTAATAAACTCAAAATTAGTTCTGTTAGTGTCAGATTTAAATAATTGTAAAATTCAAAACTAAATCAAACTTTTCTTGTTCAAAAGTTTTGAGCTTGTATCACAAAGGTAAAAGACACTTCATAAACTCTGTGAATGAGCCACAAAATAATAATGAAGATCCTAATAACAAAATTATAAGCAAGAAAACACCAAACTAAATCACAACCGATAACTCACCAATCTTTGGACTGAACGCAGCAAAAGAAATCAAGCAACAACAGCTTCAGTAAATTCGAATAGGAGAAATTTAGAGGAGAGATCAGTGAAATAATGAAAAAACTGATGCTTTTGGTGGAAAACTTAAGGCGCTAAAAATTGGGGGAAATAAATTAATCTTTGCCGCATTCTGTTTTGGTGGACAACTAAATAGTATAATTAATTGCTATTGCGAAATTAATTACATTAGCAACAATTCAAATTTATTGTTGCCAAAAATTAAAATTAGGCAACAATATTATAGTTGAGAAAATTAAGCGAAAGATGTCAAATAAGTCTCGTTATTATTTTTGGTGACAGATTAACCAAGAGCAGGTCAAATCCTCTTTAAAATGTAATTAACTAATTATGAGATCAAATTAACATTTTCAAAACTTTCTAATCTTTTATAAAATACAAAAAAAAAACACTTTTATAATTCAAACCAAATCATTTAAAGAAAAATATTTTCATCTTCCCTCCTCTCTTCTCTCTCTTCTTTTCTTCATCTTCTTCCTTAGAAATTTGGAAATCCGCTCGTTACTCTTCCTCTGCAGTCGTTACTCTTCCTCTCCAGTCCTCCATTACTATCTCAACTTTCTGATCTGTAATCGTGTTCGACTAGAAATAGGTAAGTTATTTTTTGAAATACTTTACAATTTTTGAAGTTTTTTTCTTGGATTAATGAACAATAAAATGTTATGTAGGTGTAAAAATTGAATAATCGACTTAATGGTGTGTATTATTTATCATTTTTGAAAGAAAATCAGCCAACTCAAAAAATCCTTATTTTGAGGAAATGTATCTGTAATGTTATCATTCAGTGAAAAGTCATTTTTTGTTGTTGTTGTTTTTCTTTTTTTTGGCCATTTTGTTGATATGATTTTAAAAATATAGTGTTGTTCAGACGTATATATTTAGCGTATGTTGCCACATTTTAGTGATATGTTGGTCATCTGTTGCTACATATGATTCTAATGTTGCAATAATCTGTACAGATGTGTCAACATATGATGCATCTGTTTTCTACATAAGATGTATATGTTGCGCAACAGCAGGTACATATGTGGCAACATAATGTTAATTTATCGCAACAGACTATCCATCGGTTGCAACATACTGCTAATATTATTTTATAATGAATTGTAAAATTGATATGTTGGTCATCTGTTGCCACATAAGATTCAAATGTTGCAATAATCTGTACAGATGTATCAGCATGTGATGCATCTGTTGCTACATAAGATGTATATGTTGCGTAACAACAGGTACATATGTGGCAACATAATGTTAATTTATCGCAACAGACTATCCATCGGTTGCAACATACTGCTATTATTATTTTATAATGAATTATAAAATCTCAATATTTTTTTATTTACCTTGTAGATGAAATGATACAAGAAGCTTCATCCATGACAACAACTCAATCTTCTAACATGAAATGCTCTTTTTGTCTATGCGAAGAATGTGAGCAGCAACATGATTATTTTATTAGTTGTGTTAAAAAACTCACTGATATTTTAAAAAAAATGTCTCAATGATATTTTAAAGAAAATGTCTCATAATATTGATGTGCAAAGATCCAAGACGACTTCACAGCCTTTGAAATGTAGGAGGTTGAAAAAATCTATTTCTCAAACACTTTCTATGATTATTGAGAAAAAAGAAAAGGAGAAGAAGGCAAAGGAGGAGAAGGAAAAGGAGTAGAAGGAAAAGGAGAAGAATGCAAAGGAGGAGAAGGAGAAGAAGGCAAAGGAGGAAAATGAGAGGGAGAAGATGGCAAATGAAGAGAATGAGAAGGAGAAGAAGGCAAAACAGGAGAAGGATAAGGAGAAGAAGAAGAAGGCAAATGAGATGGAGAAGGAGAAGGAGAGGCAGAAAGAAAAAGCGAAAGCGAAAAAGAAAGGGAAGAAAGTCGAAGTTGTCAGTTGTGATGTGAAGCGACAATATTTATTTGAAGGTTTTAACATTGACGGCGAGGGTCCAACTGAACTAATGTCAGCCTTCTCGCAATGGATAAAAGAGGGTCTTTACAAGCATCATGCAAAAAAGTAAGTAAAGTAAAACCGTTCAACTATTATTAGAATTTCTTCTAGTTGTCCAATATATAATGATTTATAATGATTACACAATTGCAGAGGAAACAAGGAGGATCACTACTTAGCCAATTGCTCAAAACTTGAATTTGACGAACTTGATTTAGTAGTTGCATTTCCAATGAATAAGGACTGGTTCTACGTAATGTCTCAACCCAATAGGTGATGGAATGATGAGGTAAATCCATGGTCACTTTTATATGTACTGTTTAGTACATGAATATATACAATTAAATTGATACACTTGTTTGATGCATGTGTGCAATATGTGGATGTCATATTTTACTATTTACGTAAGAAGTCGAAGCAAAAGATTCAGTCTGAATATCAATATACCACCACTAGTTGTTTTTTCAAAACATACATTGACAATTCTAGTGAATACGAGGATAAAATCATTGACATAATGAAATGGTATGCTATACCTTCTGGAATTCCTTGGCACTTGATGGATGATGTTTATGTCCCTGTAAATAGTAATGGGGAATTCCATTGGGTCTTGGCAGTCGTTGCATTGAAGGAACGGTGCATAAAAGTGTACGATTCCATGTCCTCAAATAGGTCTAATAGAAAACTATCCTCCGAGATTCAAAAGATGGCTACAATGTTGCCAAAGTACCTTGAGTTGAGTGGATTTTTTGAGCAAAATGAGCAAACCAACTGGTCAGTTCTTAAATGTTACCAAGGAAAGAACAAATCTCACCCATTCGAAGTCAGTCATGTTACTGGTATTGCCCAACAAGAAAGCAGTAGTCTGTAAGTATCAAATATTATTTTGTCTTACGACTATCGAAATGTGATGTTATTATATTTTCTGATTGATGATATACCATGCAGAGATTGTGGAATTTTTATTGCTGCATACGCTGAGTATTTGAGTGATGGATTACAAGTACCATCATGTGGAATTAGTGCTGACACCCTTCGCTTGAGATATGCTTCACTCCTATGAAATTATGGGATTGTAAAGGCTCGAAATGGTTACGTTAGTAACAATGAAGACCCAGAGATGCGTAGAACTAAAAAAAATCTAAGATCGATGAAAATGTAGAGTTTACAACCATTGATTAGATAGGTGGTTATGTATATCATATCATTGTGAATTACCTTTTTGTTGATAAGTTGTATAAAACAATTGGTGAAGTGTTAATTAAAATGTAATTTCTGTAGTATTAAACACGACAAAATTATATGTTGCAACAGTTCATATATATGTAGCAACAGATAGTATATATGTAGCAACATATGTCACAGTTTGAATTGTCAAAATTAAAAAAAAAATTAAACGGCTTTATTTTCATTTTCCCTCTCTCCTCTCTCCTCTCTCCTATAAATGTCATTTCGTATTCCACAAGATTTATTTATTTATACTAATTTCTCTTGTATATATGTAATTTAATTTCTGTAGTAATAAACACGAAAAAATTAGCTGTTGCAACAGTTAGTATATATGTAGCAACATATAGTATATATGTAGCAACATATGTCACAGTTTGAATTGTCAAAATTAAAAAAAAAAATTAAACGGCTTTAGTTTTTATTTTCCCTCTCTCCTCTCTTCTCTCTTCTATAAATGTCGTTTCGTATTCTACGAAATTTATTTATTTCTTCTCTACTTTGCCAACTACTTCTCCTTCTCTCTTCTCTTCTCTATTCTCTTAGTCCTTCCTTCACAGATCATCTTCTACAACAATGCGGTGTTGTCCTCATAATTTCTACTTTATCGTTGATATATATCTTCTCAGGTAAGGTAGCATTTAATCAGGGTTTGAAATGCATGTGCTTATCTGCTTATTGCCCTGTTTTGACTTGTGGTTGTAGCTCATGTGTGTGTGGCTTTCAAATATTTTATTTTTGTGGTTGCAGATACAAATATAATGGCTCCTGTCAAAAGAAAACTTGATATTGATACATCTGACCAAACAAAGATCCAGAAAAAGGCTAGGTCTAAAATTTCTAGGAAGAGGAACGAAAATACTACACTTTTAGAAAATCTTGCAACTAAAGCAGTTTCTTCTTCTCAAGCAGAAGTAGAATTTTGTCAAAAGGAATATGAACAAAGACAAGTAGTGGAGGAAGAAGATGGAAAACAAGAAGGAGTTGAGGAACAAGGGAAAATAAATGAAGTTCAGAAAAAAGAAGGGGAAAATACAGAGGTAGTAGTTGTAGCACAACAAGAAAAAATAAATGAAGTTCATGAAGAAGAACAAGAACTTCATGAAGAGTTCAATGCTAATGGTGATGATGGGATTAAAATCATCAATGCAGACACTTTCCCTGTGCATCTGCAGCCTGATGCTAATGGTGACAGCATCATTAGGTCTGTCCTGGGAAAACCTTTCGTCAAATTCAGGGATATCCTCAAGAGAAATCAATTGGAAGATTTTTTCAGAAATAATTGTTTTGGTCATTTTCTTGATTTACCCATTGATCCACTTCCACGTTTTCAAATGACCATCGTGTATGAACTTCTGAAAAGAAGGTTCATTTTTGAAAATCCCAATAAGAAGGATGATATTCTAATTAATTATTGTGGCATGCCAGTTTTCTTTGGCATAAGAGTGTTTGCCATAGTTACAGGGCTAAAATGTCATCCTCCTGTTAAGCCCATCCCTGAATACATTATTAAAACAGAACCACGAAGAAAGAAAATAGTTAAAGAAGTAGCAGAAGCAGGACAACAGTCACTGCCAACTGAGGAGCAGGACTTGATGTCCCTTGTTGGCAAAAGCTTTAAGAATTCTGACTTATTAAGTTTGTTGGAACGGGAGGATACACCAAGGAAGCACAAGGAGTCATTGTGCTTACTTTGGTTTACACATAACTTTAACCGACATAGATCATGTGAGCATCATGAAATCTAGTGTCTCCCCCACACCGAAAAGAGGTGGAATCACCGGCCAAAGTGACCCATAACATGCTAGCGTACATGGGAATTTGACCCCGCCAGATCCCTATATTGGCTGTATAGGTTCGAAGACTAGGAGATATAAGGAGACCCATACCCGTCAAGACGGACAATCTCATCTCATGAGAGTTACGTGAACCTCCACCCTTCCCGAAAGAAGGCATCACCACTCATAACTAGCCTACCAGTGCTCAGTATAAAGTTCCATTTCATTCATCTCATACATCATGGAAGCTGACTTCTAGTATGAGGACATCATAGATCATTAGATGATTTCTCATCTCATCATTAGTATTAAGTGTGTTAAGCTCAATACCTTCATTAGAGTGTTCATAGAGACTGATCTCTTCATTAACTTACACTCTCATAGGTGAGTACGTTTTGGTAACATTTACTTAGGCTCATTTGAGATTGTTCTCATCTTTTACATTAGCCTTATATCATGTTGTCACCACATTCATTAACATTAGCACATTTGCTCTTCATAATTACTCACCCCTTTTTACGTGAATGTTCACTTCATCATATGCCAATGCACTTGGCCATTTAGTGTGTTTCACACTTTTACTTAACCCTTCTAGGGTTTCATCATTTCATTTTTTATTTCATCATTTCATTGTTCATTTCATCATTTCATTGTTCATTTCTTCATTTCATTGTTCATTTAATCATTTCATTGTTCATTTCATCATATCATTGTTCATTTCATTATTTCATTGTTCATACATCTTAGGTTCACTTATTTTTAAACGTATGCTAGACTTATGAGTCTATACATACAAGCCACGAGGCTTCATTCATAGTTCGTTAAGTGACTCATATCTTCCTAAGATTATGTAGTACAAGACTTATGTATCTTGTATGTATGCCAAGATCTCGATTTCGATCTAAGTAGGTGGCATTATTCTCGAACATTTAATTCACGTATGACTTATGTATCAATACGGAATTTGGGCAAGGGAACCCAAGTTCGAATCCCTTGGACAACACTTAATCTTATTTTAAACTTGATAATTGCATTTTTCAGATTTGGGAGACCCTAGTTCGATTCCCATCAACCCCATAGTATTTCCTTTTTTTTCTCCTCTCCTTTTTCGTTTAAGTCAAGGAGGTTGTAGGTTCAATCCCCCACAAGCTCATTATTTTTATTTTAATTTATCTCTTAACTTTCTCACCTATCCAAGAGGTTGTGGGTTCAATCCCCACTCTCCACATTTATTTTCTCCTTTATTTTTCTCCTAACTCTCTCATCCATTCAAGAGGTTGTGGGTTCAATCCTCACTCACCACATCTATTTTTCCTTGCATTTTTCTCATGATTTTTATATGAAATTTTCCTTTAGTGAGGTCATGGGTTCAATCCCCAATGACCTCACATTTAAAAAAAAAAATTAAACGAAACTCATTTTCTTAAAAATTGGCTGGAAATTGTAGTCTCTTCCAATCCATTTTTGTCTTAATCTTTTGTTGATTTTTTTTTGTAGCTTTCATGTAATGATGTCTTGGATTCAATACTTAGTGATTTCACTTATTTTACATTCATTTTTCATTGCATTTTGTACCACTTTGTTTGGCCGAACCCAACCTACCAAATGCTGGAAATTTGTTCACTATTTTCAGCTTCTTTTTATCATCATTCATATGTTAATTCTTAAGGCATTTCGTGGATCATTTGGTGTATCTTTAAGTGAAATCTTTTTATGATTATATTCAGCCAAGAATTACCATTACATGCAGCAACATTACACCACTTTTACACCTCATAATTTACACAAACATTCGCACATAAAATTCAACCATAAAAACATATCATTTTCCACATACTTTCGGTTGACATAACTTAACATGCTTACAATTCTAAACACATAATCATGAACACATTATTACAAAAATCACACTTCATACTTAAAATATCAGCAAGCATACCCAACCTACGATTCATTGGGAGCTAGTGACAGGGACATGCAACGGGAACAATCCTAGTTTTTGGATTAGAACTTACTGAATCTTAAGGGGTATCTTGGGAAATGGACTAAGAGAGAAGAGAACGCATACCTTTTTGATGTTCAAACCTTGAAGTTGCTGCCCAAACCTTCTCCAGCACTCACGTCCAAAACAAAAGTTCAACATCAATTCGACGGAATAATCCTCCCTCTTGCGTAACGTTTTTGATTAGTTGATTGTTTGTAATTTTCGTTGTGAGTTCTTCAAGTGTGAATAACTTTGGTTTACCTACTGTTTTTGAAGTTATTTTTGCAGAGAAAAACGTGAGTGAAAGAATGGGAGAGTTTGAGCGTGAGAGTTGAGAGATAGACGTGAGAGAGAGGGAGTCATATTAGGCTTAGGAGTCTAGTTTAGGACTTAGTCAAATAAGATTTAGTTAATTATTAAAAATCTGATTTTTATTTTTATTTTAAGTCAGCTAATGAATAATAATAATTAATTAATTACATTAATTCAATAGCTTAAATAAAAATCACATAAATTCATTGCTTCCACCTAGGTTCGAACCCGGGTGGAGCAAGACTTAACTTCAAGAGCTCCATTTCGTCTCTCTCCCCAATTTGCCCCTCCACCTTATTAAATAATTAATTAAATATATATTTAGGGTAATTACGATATTACCCTTAGCCCGGTAAAAGACCATTTTACCCCTAGACCCTCAAAACTTAAGATTTCCTCTCTTTAAGTCCGGTAAAGACTCCTTTGAGTAAATCTTCGTATTCGAGAGCCCTACATGGTTGGACCCAACCTTTCCTAGATCAAATAACTCCCAAAGTTAGTTGGCTTGGCTGTAGCAAGGGTTCCGAGGTCTGGTTCTACGCGCATCAATCCGTGTGAACCCTGGTCTAATCGTAGGCATTCTTGGCACATTAAGCATTACTTAGCATATCTATTTTTAGGGTTGTTACATTATCCCCCCCTTAGGAACATTCATCCCCGAATGACACTACACATCAGTTTAAAATAAAGAGGGTGATTTTCGAAGATATCTAAACATACTTGAGACTTTACTCTTTGTGATTTTTTTGTTTCACACTTACTCTGGATAATGCATATTACACAATCTTATCTGAAGCTTCATATTTGAGATTGAGGAACTTCCTTCTCAATCGCAGTTAACTTGATGCACCTCACAACTTATGCAACACAAAAATCATGTCCACGCTATACAAAAACAGCAACATGACATGCAAACATGAATTCATTTTAACTCTAACTTATTCGGAAACTTAACCTTACTACCCTGTTTCGATAGTATATGGTAGTCTAGCATTTATGAAGTAATCCATACCTAAGCCATATCCTTGAGCTAGTAAGCAGCCAACTTAGCCTTCTCCTCTTCATCAATACTCATAACAGGCTTTAGAACCTACCATGCACTCACCTTCATGCGAACAACCACTCTTATCAAACGTCTTTCGTTCACGCTGGGCATTTCTATCACTGCCCCTTCTTGGGAAGGCCAGATCTTGAGTCTAGCACCTTAGACCACTTGGTCATCTTAATTCTTGTATGTATTCTTCTAAGCGCGCACACAAGAACGAAGTTAGATTAGAATGACACAAAGTGTCAAGGCTCTAGATAGCACGATAAAGAGTAGAAGAAGGGAAATTTTCCTACGCATCATGGAGTCTCTAATTCAGGATAGTGGTGCACTTCACTACCATGACTTAGAAACTACTCAATGTGGTTGATGTGAACTTATTATTCTCGAAATTTAACCTAGTGCTCTGATACCAACTTTGTCACGACCGGAATCTAGACCCCAGACGAGACCGGCGTCGTTGACCTCTCAGAGGTCGCAGACAAGCCTACTTACGTCATTCTTACTTTACATAGGTAAATTTTAGCGAAAAATTTGAAACTTTTTGTTTCTTAACATACTTATAAAAACATTCTCATTAATACGTAATTATTCACCATCAACCATCTAACATTAAGAGATAAGCAACTGAAAGAAATAGTTCAATTCTTATTATGTGTATAATTACCAAAATGGCACCAATACATAGTCTGAATAAAAACAGGAAGGAAACGCTAGTGGAACATGCTCCACTAGCTCAACTCTAAAACTAAGCTAGAATATAAAACAACAGCATCCTCGAAAGCATGAGGACCTACCAACCCGGATGAATGCTGGACGTCCAGATGACTGCAGCGATGATCTTGTAGCTCTATCGTCTACTTGTGCCTGCACCTAAAATAGTAGAGTTTGTATGGGGTTAATACACACTTGTACTAAGTATGGGTATATGCAAGCACACACCAAGGATATGCATGAGAAAGAATAGCTCTTTCCTAACAACATGATTTTTGGAAGTCAAGTCAGTGGACTTGCCAAATTGAGATTAGAAAAGTTCCCAAATTTGGATTAAGAAAGTCAATGAGCTTTCCAAATTTGGATTAGGAAAGTCAGTGAGCTTTCCAGATTTGGAATAGGAAAGTTATGCCATGAGAATAACATACATCATCATACTTTTCACATTTGCACACAGCACATAACATTTACACATAGCACATATCATATAGCATACAACACATTTTGCATGTAGCACATAACTTCTTTAATATCATTCATTCATATGCCATGAGACCTTAGAATCATGGACTTAACATTAAGACATCCCAGAAATGAGGGCTCAACAGATGGGACCTCAACTAGGGAGTCTTCATTAGCAAACACAGAGTCTGCTTCGTTAATTTATACATACTCCATTTCATTTCATTCATAGGCCAGTGTAAACACCAGCTATACCTAGGGTATAGTTTAAGACTTTCATTAGGTTCGTTGTGCAATGGCCAAGAATGACCTAATATCATTACTTGAATCTAACTCACCTTTTGATTATCCTATCCTAACACCTTTGGTATCATTCATTTCATTATGTGCATCATTTGAGGCTGGCCTCATTCATTCATTGGGAACTTTAAATTTAACCGACATAGATCATGTTCCGAGGTCTGGTTCTACGCGCATCAATCCGTGTGAACCCTAGTCTAATCGTAGGCATTCTTGGCATATTAAGCATTACTTAGCATATCTATTTTTAGGGTTGTTACATATTCTTTTGCCGAAGGATCCGGGCAACAACATACTTTTAAAGTATGTCAATTTCTGTCAGGATATTGAAGCTTTGAAGAGCTACCCGTGGGGTCATGAGAGCTTTCATCTAACTCTCGACTACATGTTGAAGCCTTTAGGAGAAAAGACCAGTAACTTGTTTGGGTTTCCACGGGCTTTCATGGTAAAGCTAAATGTTTTTAATCTTTTTATATTATATTAAGTAATAATTCAACATTTGATTATTGACAGGTTTTCCTTTTTTACAGGCCTGGGCATTTGAAGCCATTCCTTATTTGACCAACCAAGTAATTGCAGCAGAAGAGAGATCATCCTCAAGGATGATGAGATGGTTGATGGCAAGAACAAAAACTACCAAAGAAGGGCATATTCCAGATCTTTTTAACCCTCCTTTTGATGCAGTAAGTTATTATTAGTATATTACAGACATATGTTGCTACATTTGTGTCACATGTTGCTACAGATGATGCATCTGTTGCTACATGTGACACAAATGTTGCTACAGATGAATCATGTGTTGCGACATATGTTACAAATGTTGCTACAGATGAATTGTCTGTAGCGACATGTGCCACAAATATTGCTACAAACGAGTCATGTGTTGCGACATATGACACATGTTGCTACAGAGGATTCATCTATAGCAACATTTGTGACACATGTAGCAACAGACAATTCATCTGTAGCAATATTTGTGGCACATGTTGCTACAGACAAGTCATGTGTCGCGACATGTGTAGCAACATTTGTGACACATGTCGCAACAGGCAATTCATCTGTAGCAATAGATAGTTCTTACTGATGACTCATTTTTACAATTTTAGGTTGTCCATCCATGGATTACCCCAACAGAAGAGGAATTGCAAATGCCATATCTAATAACTCTGGGGTTGGTTGAAACCAATTTTGATCCTGTTGTGGATAGAGTTAAAATGGTGTTGGCTGGAGCAACAACCATCAAAAGAGAGAGAGTTCCTACTGAAGTCATTAATGAATTAGTTGTTTTTGATGGTACGGCTGCTGCTAATGGTGTTGGTGCTGCTGGTGTTGGTGGTAGTGCTGCTGCTGGTGTTGGTGTTGGTGTTGGTGCTGCTGCTGGTGCAGAACAACACGAAGGGGATACCTCTTGTAGACGATGTTGTGGCTTTCTATGTGAGAAGTGTAAGAAACATGATGAAGATTCTATTATGTATCTACAAAAAATGAGTGAAGCTGTCAATGAATTAAAAAACAAGAGGGGTGTGGAGGGCATTGTATCAAAGAATGTGCGACATGCATATACTCCAAAGTCCAAGCAGATAAAAGAATCATTTGCCAAGGCAATGCAAAATTTAAAGAGGAAGATGTTTGGAGAAATTCCAAGGGTCGTAATGGAGGAAGTGGTGACGGAGTATAAAAAGTTGAATATTTATAGGCGTCCCTCTGTAGCTGAAAAAGAAGCAGTAATTAAGGCGACCAGTGCAAGGGATATTCGAATAGAATACGACATGCGTGCTTTTATCGGTCAAGATTTCAGGAACATGACAAGCTTAAAAGTTTGGTGGGAAGACTGGGTAATCCTACTTTTTATGTTATTAACTATTTCTTATGTCTTTTTAGTGATTAATCTTCCTAACTATTTAATATTATTTTTTGTTTCAGTATATTTACGAAATCCTTAACCTCATGCGTCAGAGGAATTGGAAATACCCGGACTACTATGATCCCAGAGATAGAATCCTGGATCTCAACTTCTATATGAACTTCCTACATAGATATAAACAAATGAGCGATGAGGCAACAATCGCTGGTGGTAAAAGCATGAGGCAGTCACTAGATGACTTTGTATGGGATGATGATATGATTGACTATGTCAGGGGCATTAGGCCAACTCTTGGAGGCATGAATTGGATTGATGCAAAAAGGATTTTGACAGTCATGAACACGTCGGGTAACCATTTCGTGACTCTCGAGATTCTCTTGCACGAGGGATTGATCAATGTTTATGACTGCAACCTTGTGGTTACGGAACATGACAAGTTTTTCACACTCATACAACCTCTCTTTGAGTTGCTACCTAAATTGCTGAAGCAGAGTGGAATAATGAATCATTTGCCAGAGAAGTTACTCACTCAACCATGGGAATTTAACGGTCGAATAGAACCTATGGTACAAAATGCAAGTGAATCGGCGTGCGGGTCATATTCCATTGTATTCATTGAGCATTTGATTATTCGGACAGAATTGCATCCACCCAGTTCACTGTTATGTTACAATGTAATTGAAAGGATGCAATTTATTTGGGTTAATGGGATAATATCTCAGAGCTTAAAGTCTTGTACTTAAAGACAATGTTTAATTTATCAATTATGTTGTTTTATTTTATCTTAAAGACAATGTAATTAAAGACTGTTTATTTCATCAATTTGTCTGTCACATCATTTGGCATATGTTGCTACAGATAATTATATGTAGCAATATTTGTTGCATATGTTGCTACAGATGATTATATGTAGCAACATTTGAGTCATATATTGCTACAGATGATTATATGTAGCAACATTTGAGTCATATGTTGCTACAGCTGATGCGTATATCGCAACATTCGAGTCATACGTTGCTACATGTGATTATATATAGCAACATATGACTCAAATGTTGCTATATGTGATTATATGTAGCAACATTTGAGTCATATATTGGTACAAATGATTATATGTAGCAACATATGATCCATATGTTGCTACAGATGATTATATGTAGCAACATTTGAGTCATATGTTGCTACAACTGATGCGTATATCGCAACATTCGAGTCATACGTTGCTACATTTGATTATATGTAGCAACATATGACTCAAATGTTGCTAGAGATGATTATATGTAGCAACATATGACCCATATGTTGCTTCAAATGATTACATGTAGTAATATTTGAATCATATGTTGCTACAGATGATTATATGTAGCAATATTTTAGTCATATGTTGCTACAACTAATGCATATATCGCAACATTCGAGTCATACGTTGCTACATGTGATTATATGTAGCAACATATGAATCAAATGTTGCTACAGATGATTATATGTAGCAACATATGACACATATGTTGCTACAGATGATTACATGTAGCAACATTTGAATCATATATTGCTACACATGATTATATGTAGCAATATTTGAGCCATATAATTCCACAATTTGTTGTTTGAGTAGGAGTGCAAAACTACGTCTATTTAATTCCACAACTATTATAATTGTATTGGTTTTACACAACTACATAATAATTTTGTATCCTCTACAAAATTCTTCTTGGTAATGCTTAAAAATACAAAAAAAAAAACAAAAAAACAAACAAACCAACATTAGCTTCCAGATGCTACAACATTTGGTCTTTTTCTTCTCCTTCATCCCCCATTCGGTACTTCTTTTGTTTTGACTTCATCAACAGTGTCCAACTCCTTAATTTTGTTCGCCAATCGGAGAATAACGAACTTGGATCGTATATCAACATCTTCACGATCCCTCCATCTAAAGAAGTTGCATGAATTCTCCTAAAATACAAATCACAAAAATATAAATTTTAATTAAAAAAATAAAAAGATCTGAAGTCTCCAAATATTTTAGAAATAAACATACATACACGATATCGTGGACAAGACCAAAATCTGCGACCTGAATTGTCTTTTGACCATGAAATTTGCATTGAAAGTAGATCTCCATGTTTGCAATACATTTTAACATTCAACATAGTATCATTTTCATTATCACAAATTCAACTTAGTATAGCATTTGACATCATACCAAATCAACTAACAAAAAATCGATCTAATGAAAAATGATTTACTGTTTAAATGGGAGTACTGAAATTTGGTTTAACCAAAGGCCAATCAAATATAGAACCCAGTAGATAAATGTAAAATCGATCTAATTAAATGTATTGATCTTATTTGATTTTCTGGGGAGTGACTGACAGAAAATCAAATAAGATCATCACATTTAATGTGAAGCGACAGGTCCTACAGGAGATAGGACATCCCAGGAGAGAGGAGAGAGAGTGAAAAAAAGGCGCCAAAACTGAAGCAGCAAAGATGAAAAATTTGAAAACCCTATTTTTGAAATGAAAATGAAAACGTATTCTAGAATGGGTTGGGCCTATTTTACTTTTTGTTAAAAACCAATGGGCTTTGCCTATCATTGGGCCACAAGCCCCAAAAGAGTCATTTGTTATAAATATATGTTGCAACAATTGCTTATATGTTGCGAAATTAACAACAGAAACTGCATATGTTGCTACATATGAAAAATCAAGGAGACACTAATAGACGATTTGATCGATTTAGGAAAGGAAAAATGAAAATTTGAGCCAAATTTTAGTGATTTAGAACATAAGTCATCAATAATAATAAGGTATAACATTTGGAACAACTATTTAGAAGGGTGTTATATAACTATCATATGGATTTACTAGGACAATGTATGATGAACTAGTGAGATGATTGTCTTTATAAATATAATTGCTACAACCCAATGGAGAGTATTGTTAACGACCATAATGTGTTACTTAGACATGTTGTAGGACTATATATTGGTGTTACATATCGAATTACGTGACAATTTAATTGAATTAAGCCCCAAAAGAGTCATTTGTTATAAATATATGTTGCAACAGTTGCTTATATGTTGCAAAATTAAATACAGAAACTGCATATGTTGCTACATATGAAAAATCAAGGAGACACTAATAGATGATTTGATCGATTTAGGAAAGGAAAAATGAAAATTTGAGCCAAATTTTAGTGATTTAGAACATAAGTCATCAATAATAATAAGGTATAACATTTGGAACAACTATTTAGAAGGGTGTTATATAACTATCATATGGATTTACTAGGACAATGTATGATGAACTAGTGAGATGATTGTCTTTATAAATATAATTGCTACAACCCAATGGAGAGTGTTGTTAACGACCATAATTTGTTACTTAGATATGTTGTAGGACTATATATTGGTGTTACATATCGAATTACATGATAACTTAATTGAATTAAGCCCCAAAAGAGTCATTTGTTATACATATATGTTGCAATAATTGCTTATATGTTGCAAAATTAAATACAGAAATTGCATATGTTGCTACATATGAAAAATCAAGGAGACACTAATAGACGATTTGATCGATTTAGGAAAGGAAAAATGGAAATTTGAGCCAAATTTTAGTGATTTAGAACATAAGTCATCAATAACAATAAGGTATAACAATGGAGAGTGTTGTGTACGACCATAATTTGTTATATCATAATTCAAAAATAAGTACAAAGCAAGTGAAGGCAACATTTTCACAATATGTAATATAATATGTTGCCACATATATAATTTCAAAATAAATACAAAAAACAATAAATTATTCAACATCGTCTTCAACACTTCAGATTAAATTATTCCCACACAGTAGTATGCGGGAGAAATTTAACTAGATAATCTAGTTCTAAATCACAAATACACAATTCGCAACGAATATCGTCTTCATCGTCACTTCCTCTGAGCCAACCAATTTTGCGGGCATTTTGTTGGGGTTGATGCACAGTGCAACAAATGGGTCTTACATCCAAAATATTAGGTTCTTCCACCCACATTCGATTTAAAATGCACCGCAAATGGTGTCGACATCTTCTCACTATTACTGACATGTTTTTTTTCATGTTAGCAATGTACATCAAGCCTTCTCTCATGGAAATACCGCCTTCAAAGATTGAAATTATGGCAAGCACATACTCTGCACCACGGTGGCCACCTTCTGCTGCTTTTTTAACCATTCTTAGTGTAGTTGGATCATTACGATTGAAAAAATTAAACTATAAAAGAAACAACACATTAAGATTACAAAATAAACTGATGCAAGGTGAAAAAAAACAAAAAACATTAAAATTACCACGCCTTTTCTGTATAAGGCTTCTAAGTTCTCCGATGCTATGCAAATATTCATGAAAGACCTGGCATGTTGATTCCTCGTCCATGTAGGTTCAGTGGGAAAGCTGGCCAATGTAACCTTCTGATATACAGAATGTTCATTACCAACTTCATTGAGAAACCTAGAACATAATTTAATACTAACTAAATATTCTAGAGAGTAGGAAGCAACCCTTTCAACTATAAGAATTACTAGTTCAACCGGGAGGGATTCGAAGAGGTTTTCCCTAGTTGAAACCATTTTTGAGAATGAAGAAGAAGAGAAGACAACTTTTGACTTATCTCTCCCTTCTTTTGTACTTATAAAGACCAACAATTTTGAAATGTTGCAAGACATGACGTTTCAACAGAGTGAACTGAAGAGTCGTATTTATTAAAAAAAACGTATTATCTAATAGCACACTTCTACGTAATCATTATTTAAAAGTATATTGGGACAGATGATTATATGTAGCAACATTTGAGTCATATGTTGCTACAACTGATTCGCCTGTAACAACATTTGTTGCATATGTTGCCACATCTAAAATATCTAAAAGCACACTCCCACGTAATCATTATTTAAAAGTATATGTTGCTACAGATGATTATATGTTGCAGTCAAATATCGCCACAGATGATTATATGTAGCAACATTTGAGTAATATGTTGCTACATCTGATTATATGTAGCAACATTTGGGTCATATGTTGCTACAACTGATGCGTATATCGCAGCATTCGTCCGTTACAACATGTGGCATATGTTGCTACAGCTGATTCGCCTGTAGCAACATTTGTTACATATGTTGCCACATCTAATATATCTAAAAGCACACTCCCACGTAATTATTATTTAAAAGTATATGTTGCTACAGATGATTATATGTTGCAGTCAAATGTTGCCACATATGATTATATGTAGCAACGTTTGAGTCATATGTTGTTACAGCTGATGCGTATATCGCAGCATTCGTCCGTCACAACATGTGGCATATGTTGCTACAGCTGATTCGCCTGTAGCAACATTTGTTGCATATGTTGCCACATCTAATATATCTAAAAGCACACTCCCACATAATCATTATTTAAAAGTATATGTTGCTACAGATGATTATATGTTGCAGACATATGTTGCCACAGATGATTATATGTAGCAACATTTGAGTCATATGTTTCTACAGCTGATTATATGTAGAAACATTTGAGTCATATGTTGCTACATATAATCATTTGTGGCAACATGTGTTGCATATGTTGCCACATCTAATATATCCTGTAGCAACATTTGACATGTGTTGACACAAAAACAAAGAAGAGCAACAAATCACGCATTAGGGCATTTCTAAATAAGATTATATAATAGAGATCATCCTCAAATAAGAAAGAACATTCATTAAAATTCAACAACACAACGCTTAACACTTCTTATGGGGCATTTCGATTTGGGTATGTAGTTTTTTTATGCCAAAGTCCCTACATACTGAACACTTATTTTTTCTTGTTGGAAATGATTCACCAACACCACGCCGTCTTTTATATGTCCTTCTTCCGGGTTTACTTGGATCAATATATGAAGGAGGTATTTCTCTCTGTATGATATCCAAAGGGACAATCCAAGAATCTTCAGTTGGCACCGTGTGAATTTCCTGACAATATGCCATTATGTATTTTTCCACTGAATAATATGGAGAGGAGTACAGGTAAATCTGATTTGCAAAATCATCACCATGTTGGGATCGAAGCGCTGCCATGGCATGTGGACAAGGTATTTTGTCCAAATAAAAAATTCTACAAGTACAAGTTTTTCTTTGTAGATCCACAGTAGCAACATCTCCATGACCAGTGACACTGAACTTGTAGTTAGCGATTTGATGGGCCAACAACTTGTTGCCTGCGTTGACATACTATGATATGTCTTTTTCAATTGAAGGAACAAATCTATTTGCGGAGTGCACCAGTTCCATACGCCTCTGGTGAAATAACAATGCAATTCTCCTGTTTATTTCATCAAATAGAGCGCTAATGGGAAATTCTCTTTCAACATCAAACATAGCATTCACCGATTCTGCGATGTTTGACGTCATAATGTTATATCTACACAACAACAAATAAAAATCAAACAAAACACATAAAGTAAAATAAAACTCAATAGAGATGGTACCTATTTCCCGGGCAAAATGCCCTACTCCACGTATGAAATCCAATACGTTCAAGAGCTTCAGCGGCCTTTGGTACCAAATCTCTTATTTGATTGAAATGGTCATTGAACTCACATATATCGTACGCCTTTGCCGCTTTATAAAAATGGGACACTACCTTTGAATTTTGAAAGTTATTTTGAATATTTTCACCAAGGTGTCTCATGCAACAACCATAATAAGATGCAGGGTAGATTCTCAAAACCATCTTTCGAATACTTGGATGCCTATCAGAGATAATGCACAACTCATCAGTATCATCTACAAAACTTCTCATATTTTGAAAAAAATATTCATATGAGGCATCGCATTCCTTGTTCACGACACAGAAAGCCACTGGAAATATATGATTCTCGGCATCTTGTGCCACCGCCGATAGCAGAACTCCTCCATACTTGCTCCTTAGAAATGTGCCATCAACGGCTATTACTTTTCTCATTTCTTGAAAACCAATTATCCAAGCAACATATGATACAAAGAAGTACTGAACCTCCCATTTTCATCGAGCGACAATGCCGTCTTGCTTCTTGGATTCGCAACTTCAAGCATATACCGGTACGCATTAAGCACTGCGTACCCGTGCTCATGTGTTCCCCTAACATTAGACTTAGAATGCTCCATGCCCTTATAAATCTTCCAATAGCTTACCTTACAACCCAATTATGTGCGGAGTTGATTTGACGTATCTCTTGTGGATGAACCTTTACCATTGGAAAACCTATTTTCAAAGTACTTACTTATGACTTTTGCCGTGGCGTGGGGATTATTGCTTGTAAGATGCTCTGAACCACACGTATGGCACCTTTCATAGATTTTAATGGCAAACGTGTCACTACTTGTAAATTTCACAGTCCTCAGCCACCAATTACAATCCGAATATGAACATTTAAAGGAAAACACATTATGAGAATTGATCACCTTTTTCAGTCTAAAATCTTTTTTCAAGCAAGCAATTTTCAATGAATTTGCCAGTTCTTTCTTGTTCTTGAATGTCATTCCCTTATAAAATCCTGTTTCATCATCTCTAACATTATTCACAAGTGAAGTTTGAGAAGCACATGGATTGTTGCTGCCAACTATAGGTGTGGGAGGAAACTTGCTCTCAAGGTCCGGCCCTTTAGCTTGAGCTTCACATTCACCTCCACCTTCACCTTCACCTTCATCTTCACCTTCACCTATTCCAATTTCATCATCAGGATTATTCATGTCCGCAGGATGAAATTCATCATTAAACATATCTTGTTGGCCTTGGTCTACATTATGATCCTCCTCGATAGGAGTTTCTTCCACGTAGACTCTTAATATTGGCGGTTTCTCTGTTCCTCCCAAATAAACACTCAAACTAGATTGATCAGTTATTCTAAAAGGTAAAACCTTCTCATTATGAAAAAAATGGAGAATGTAACTCATGACAAGATCTTGCGGTTTACAATTGTATCCAGACTTTTGCACGACTAAATTGAAGAACTCATCATACAAAGTATTTCTTTCGACATACATCCCTACAATCGGCTCCTCATTTTTTACTATCCTCCCAACGCCATATGAATTGATTTTTCTTCTCGACCCATTCACCACGACAATCAATCCCGACAAATAATGACATTGTACCTGAAGAAAATAATTAAAAAAACAATTACTAATTATGAATAATAAGCATATATTGCTACATATGACTATTCTGTTGCGAGATGTAAGTCATATGTTGCTACATATGACTGTTCTATTGTGAAAAATAAGTCACATGTTGCTACATTTTTTAGTTATATCATATGTAGCAACATATGACCATTCTGTTGCGAGATGTAAGTCATATGTTGCTACATATGACTATTCTGTTGCGAGATGTAAGTCATATGTTGCTACATATGACTGTTCTGTTGTAAAAAATAAGTCACATGTTGCTACATTTTTTAGTTATATCATATGTAACAACATATAACTATTCTGTTGCGAGTTTTAAGTCATATGTAGCAACATATGACTGTTCTATTGTGAAAATAAATCACATGTTGCTACATTTTTTAGTTATATCATATGTAGCAACATATGACTATTCTGTTGCGAGATGTAAGTCATATGTTGCTACATATGACTGTTCTGTTGTGAAAATAAATCACATGTTGCTACATTTTTTAGTTATATCATATGTAGCAACATATGACTATTCTGTTGCGAGATGTAAGTCATATGTTGCTACATATGACTGTTCTGTTGTGAAAATAAATCACATGTTGCTACATATGACTATAATATGTTATAATAGTCAATTGTTGCAACATATATAACAATATGTTGGAAACGCGAATGCAAATTATTGAAAAAATTGTAGGTACCCAGATCAGATGATAATGAATTGATTTTAAATAACTATTTATTGTACTTACCAGAAACAATGGTGTATATTGCTTATGCAGTAATTCCAATTGAACAAAACAAAATTCGGTCCACTAGTTACAGATTAGGTAAAAAACTGATTCAAGAAGAAGAAAGCACAAACACTACCAACGAAGACCCGCAATGTACGAAAATAAGAAGATGAAGAAGAGGAAGATGAAGAGAGCAGGAAGAAAGGAAAGCAAGCAAGCAAAGACGAGAGCAGAAGACGACAAATACAACGGCTGGAGGCGGGGGAAAGAGCTTTTATTTCCTCTTTTGGCTCGATATTTTCCCACCAAAATTGGTTAAATTAGGTTTCGTGTAGTCAATTTACCATTTTACCCCTCATTTAATTCCAACCAAAAGTTGGTTAAATTAGTTATAGTGAAATTACCCTTTTACCCTTCATTTAATTTAGTGGACCAAACTATCAACTTATAAACTTGAGGGCAACTCCACAATCCTTAATCATTAATCACATAATTGTCACCTACACCCAATACTTAAGACTTATGTCACCACCCATTTATTTTGAAACTTTAATGTCACCATTTTTTAAAAATCCCTTTGTTACTAAAAAGTTGTTGCAATTTATTTATATATATAAAAAGTAATATATTAACCGTTTTATATGGCAACAATATAAAAATGTTTGCCAACAAAAATAAAATTTTGGTTAAAATTTTGTAAGATATAGCAACAATTAAATTAAGTTGTTGCCATTTATCAATATAAGCTAACAATAATTTAGTTGTTGCTAACAGATATCATCTTTTAGGATATTGAGATGGTTGAGATCAAAAACAAAAACTATCAAAGATGAGCATATTTCAGATTATTTTAACACTCCTCATGATGTAGTAAGTTATTAATATATTACACTCTTATGTTGCTACAGTGACTCTTATGTTGCTACAGATGACTCTTATGTTGCTACAGATGACTCTTATGTTGCTACAGATGATTCATTTATTGTAACACGTGACACAAATGTTGTTGTAACTGTATCAACCTATCACCTATAACATATGACACATATGTGGAAACATATCACCCATCTGTAGCGATATACGGCATATTTGTAGCAATATGTCACCCATCTGTAACAACATATGACATATTTGTAGCAACATATGACCCAAATATTTTTACGGATGACTCATTCTTATAATTTTAGGTTGTGCATCCATGATTTGTCCCAACATAAAATGAATTACAAATGTCATATCTAATTACTCTAGTGTTGGTTGAAACCTTATTTGATCCTCTTGTGGATAGTGTTAAAATGGAATTGGCTGGAGCAACAACCATAAAAAAGACAGAGTTGTTAATGAATTAGTTGTTTTTATGGTATTGATGCTGGTGCTGGTGCTGGACAAGACCAAGGGGTTACCTCTTGTAGAAGATGTGGATCTCTATGTGAGAAGTGCAAAAAACAAGATGAAGATTCTATCATGTATTGTCAAACATTGAGTCAAGATGTCGATGAATTTAAAAATAAGAGGGGGGTCAAGGGCATTCTATCAAAGAATGTTCGGCATCCATATCCTTCTAGAAACGAAATTAATACCCTAATATTTTATATATATCCCTTCTAGAAATGAAATAATGGGCCGATTGGGCCACTTTTAATTTTTATTTTACATATTGGGCTTGATTTATGTTATACATATGTTGTCACATATTAGAGGTATGTTGCAATTTCCCCAACATAACCTTAATATGTTGTCACAGTTGACACTTAGTGTCAAAGATTGACTAATCGACGAATTGAGCGATTTAGGAATGAAAAAAAATATCAACTTGGACCAAATGTTATTACTTTAGACCATAATTAATCAATAAAAATATGTTATAATACTTTTAACAATGATTTATAAGGGTGTTATATAACTATCATAGGGATTTACTTGGTCAATATAAGATGAACTAGATAAATGATAGTCTTACTAAATATAATTGATAGAATCGAATGAAGGTAGTTGTATTAGACCATAATTTGTTACTTAGACATGTTGTAGGACTATATATTAGTGTTATATATCGAATTAGGTGACAATTCAATTGAATTAATCCACAAAAGACATATTTAATGTTATACATATGTTTCCACACATGATGGTAATGTTGTAATTTCCCCAACATAACCTTCATATGTTGTCACAGATGACACTTCTAGGATTGACTAATCGACGAATTGAGCAATTTAGGAATGGAAAAAATGTCAACTTGGATCAAAATTACTTTAGACCATAATTAAATAATAAAATATGGTATAACACTCGGAACACCGATTTACAAGGGTGTTATATAACTATCATATGGATTACTTGGTCATTGTAAGATGAACTAGTAGGATGATAGTCTTTCTAAATATAATTGATAGTATCAAATGAAGGTAGTTGTATTGGACCATAATTTGTTACTTAGACATGTTATAGGACTATATATTAGTGTTACATATCGAATTAGTGACAATTTAATTGAATTAACCCCCAAAAGACCCACTTTATGTTATACATATGTTGCCACACATAACGGGTATGGTGTAATTTCCCCAACATAACCTTCATATGTTATCACAGATGATACTTCAAGGATTGACTAATCAACGAATTGAGCGATTTAGTAATAGAAAAATGTTGTCACAAATGAAAATTTAATTAATTCAGAAATTTAAGTACTTCATATATTTTTAAATCAGCACGCCAGAAGTCACAACGATATCGAGGGTAAGATGATTAATGAGCAGTGCAACATATTGGTCTTTCTCCCAAATTATTAGGATCCTCGTACAACTTTCCATTTAAATTATATCAAAAAATCCCTTGAGCTATCCTGAAGTTTACTGGATTCAAGTTGGCAATGAACATTATGTCTTCTCTCGTGGATTCATCGCCTTTGAAGATTGAAATTATGACATGCACATACTTTGCACCATTGTGGCCACCGTCTGCTACTTGCTGAAGCATTCCCTATCCATTTGAATCACTACGATTGAAAAAGTCATACCACAGAAGAAATAACACACTTAAAATGCAAAATACATTGATAAAACGTGAATACATACGAAAAACATTAAAATTACCACACCTTTTTTGTATAAGGATTCTAAATTCCCCGATATGCTGCACATTTCCAGGAAAGGAGTGCATCTTCAAAAAAATGAAGACGGCCATATAAACGCTAGAATACTGCCCAAATTTACCTTTCGATATACAAAAGGTTTATTAGCAACTTCATTTAGGAGCCCGAAACTAAGAAATCAAATCAAATGGTCAGAAAATTTAATCAAAGATCAAAAATCGATTATTACGTACATACCTTAATTTAAACCTCAATAAATCTTTGAGGGAGTAGGAAGCAACTCTTTCAACGATAAAAAATACTAGTTCCATCAGAAGGGATTCAATGTAGTTTTTTTCTTCAAAGTAATTTTTGAAGATTTCTTATTCTTCCTTCCCCATCTTGGAGAAAATTATATGAAAAGACCTAAATTGTGTTCTTCTTATATAAAATATAATTCCAAAGTAATGTATGTGAATGTGAAGAGTTGCAACTTCCGAAGACGAATAAACACTTTTGAAGAATGTGAAAAGTTGCAAGTACTTAATTTTTTTTAAAAAAGGATAAATTTGAAGACTTGTAATTACTGAAGGAGGTTGATGTAATTAATGAAGGAGGTTGTTGAAATGTTGTCACAGATGACATTTCAAGAATGGTCAAAATGAGAACATTGTTAAAACCATATTTTATAAAGAACAAATTCAACAATAAGTACAAAAGACAAAAAGACAACATTTTTTACCATAATGTTTTAAATGTATGTACATATGTTGCCACCGATTTAATTAATACCACACAGTGGTGTGAGGTAGAAATTTAACTAGTAAATCTAGTTCTAAATCACAACTACACAATTCACAATGAATATCGTCTTCATCATCGCTTTCCCTGGGCCCACTATTCCTACGGGTGATTTGATGGGGTTGATGAAAAATGTAACAAATGGGTCTTTCTCCCAACAAATTAGGTTCTGTCACCCACATTCCACCTAAAATGTATCACAATGTTGTCGACATATTCTCACTATTGGTGACACGGTTTTCTTTCATATTGGCAATGAACGTCAAGTCTTTTCTCATGGATTCACCGCCTTCAAATATTGAAATTATGGCAAACACATAGGATGCACCAATGAAGTTGGATCATTACGGTTTAAAAAATCAAACTATAAAAGAAATAACACATTTAAAATACAAAATATATTGATGAAAATGTGAATACATACGAAAAATCTTTAGATTACCACGTTTTTTCTGTATAAAGCTTCTGAATTCCCCGATGCTCTGCACATTTCCAGGAACCAAGTGCATTGTTGATCAATCGTCCATCTAGGTACATGAATGATGACCAATGTTACGTTCTAATATATAGAATGTTCATTAGCGACTTCATTGAGGAGCCTGAAATTGGGAAATCAAACTAAATGGTTAAGGAACAAATTTAAAGAGCGAAAATTGATTAATACATACATACCTGAATTTAACCTTCATTAAATCTTGTATGAAGTAGGAAGCAAACCTTTTAATGATATTAATTAATAGTTCTCTCGGAAGGGATTCAATGAAATCTTTTCTTGTTGAAACCATTTTTGAGAAAAATTAAATGAAGACGAAGAGAAGATAACTTTTGATAACTTCTCTCTGCCTTCTGCTGTGTTCTCATAAAAAGCCAAAAAAATTGAAAAATTGCAAGAGAAGAGATGACTTTTCAAAAAAGGGAAAAAAATGATGAGTCGTAATTAATTTTATTTATTAAACCTGTTCCAGTGACAGTAATGATTGATTGATTGTTGACAACACTTACAAGTAATCAATTTTAAAAAATATATTGGGATAGATGCGTGATTTAAAAAAAATATATATTTGACATATGTTGCCACCGATACAATATTATGTTGTAATATCTAACACATAATTGACATATGTTGGTACAAATATGTTATATGGTACTTGTAACACATAATTGACATATGCTGCGACATATGTAATTTTCTTTTGTAAAATGTAACACATAATTGTCATATGTTGACAGAGATGAATTTGTTCAAAATTAATTGTACTTTTAATTGTAACGATCAAATTCAAAAATTAGCGCAAAACACAAAAAGACAACATTTTTCACCATGAATTTGCAAGTTCTTTACATATGTTGCCACATATGACAATTTAATTAATATCTCATAACAGAATAAGACAGAAAATTAACTAGATAATCTAGTTCTAAATTACACCTACATAAATCACAATGAATATCATCTTCATTGTAGTGTCTTCTTAAGGACAAATCATGACTGCGACCGACTCGCTCAAATTGAGGAACAATGCAACAAATGAGTCTTCCTCCCAACAAATGAGGTCCTAGCACCCACATTCCACCTAAAATATTTTGCCAATGATTTCGACATGTTGTGACTTTTAGTGGCTCAAATTTTTTCATGTTGGAAATGAATATAAGCCTTCACTCATGGATTCACCGGCATTGAAGATTGAAATTATGGCAAGCACACACTCTGTACCACTGTGGCCACCGTCTGCTGCTTGATTAATCATTTCCAATGTAGTTGGATCGCTATGGTTGAAAAAATCATACTATAGAAGAAAGAACACATAAAATACAAAATAAAAAAGTGAATATATTCGAAAAATATTAAAAATTACCACGACTTTTCTGTATAAGGTTTCTAAATTCCCATATGCTCTGCACATTTCTAGGAAAGAAATAACTTATTGAACAATCGACCATCTATCATAAGGAAAACCTGACCAATGTTACCTTAAGATATACAGAAGGTTCATTAGAGACTTCATTGAGGAACTTGGAACTGAGAAATAAAACCAAATTGTCGGAAAATTGGATTACAGAGTGAAAGTTCATTAATACATACATACCTTAATTTAACCCTCATTAAATCTTGTAGGGAGTAGGAAGTGATCCTTTCAATGATATCAATTAGTAGTTCCCTAAGAAGAGATTCAATGAAGTTTTTTTTTACTCGTAGTAATTTTTGAAGATTTCTTATTCATATTAGATTTTCAGTGAAATTTGAAAAGTTGCAACTTTGAAGCCGAAGAAGAGAAGTTGAAGAAGAAGAAGAGAAGAGAAAGAGAAGAGAAGAGACAAACTTTTGACTTTTCAAATGCAAGTACTTATTTTCTTGAAAAATGGTAAAATATGAAGAATCGAATCATTAAGTTTTTTTCTTTTGGAAAGCTCCAATGACATTATTGATATGATTGATTGTTCACACACATTACACGTAAGTAGTTTTCAAAAATATGTTGGTACAGATTCATATTCTATGGTACTTGTAACACATATTTGACATATGTTGGGACAAATGCAATTTATGTTGTAACATCTAACACATAATTGACATATGCTGCAACAAATGCAATATTCTGTGTTAAGTGACAACACATAGCCATATGTTTCCACCGATGCAATATTCTGTTGTAAAAATCGACACATAATTGACATATGTTGCCACAGATGAAATATTTTTTTGTAAGTAGCAACACATAATTGACATATGTTGCCACAAATGAAATATTCTATTGTAACTAGCAACAGATAATTAATCACAGACTATATATAAAAAACATCACATAAGTTGATTTCAAATAAGTTAAGAAGATACGGATCATTCTCAAATAAGAAAGAACATTCATTAAAATTCAACAACACTTCTTATGGGGCATTTCGATTTGGGCATGTAGTTTTTTGGCATAATACATATATTGGACCCTAAACTTGGCTTCAAATTTTAACTTTGACCTCCAACTTTCATAGGGCACAAATAGGCACTTTAACTATTCTACCTTTTAATAAATAAACATACGAGTCCTACCTGGCAAAATGCGTGAAATGCACGTATTCTGCGCACGTGAGGAGTAATTTTCGAGGCCCACAACAGTAAAAAAAATGCCGAAATGACAATTCTACCACCCCGGATCCCGGCCAATCTCCGGCAACCCAAAACCCCCATTAATTTCACCAAGCCGTTCTCCTTCTTCCTCCACACCGAAGCACAACCCATGAAGCTAACGAGCTTCGAGCTCGCTAAATCCACCAAATACCCCACCCTAAACCCATCAGATCCACCATCTCCGGCGAGAATCATCATGAAAAAATGTTGATGCGACCAGCAGATCGAACCAGACAAAAAAAAGCAACCAAATGACCCCCAAAACCCCATGAAAATAGACCCAACGACCACAAATACCTAAACCAAGAAGCCAATCATCAACAAACCTCTAAGCTCCGTCAAACAATGGGCTCCAAGCTCTAAAAACCATACATTAAAATTAATTTTGACTCTTTTTTAGTTCTAAAATCTACATGTAAAATATTTAACTAGTTTGCAGTCATTGAGAGGCTCACTAATACAAGTTGGAGCATTTGACTTTCACGCTCTTTGGCTTTAAAAATCGCATGGTTATTTATTAAAAGGTAGGATAGTTAAAGTGTCTATTTGTGCACTATGAAAGTTGGACGTCAAAGTTAAAATTTGAAGCTAAGTTTAAGGTCTAACATATGTATTATTCCTAGTTTTTGATGCCAAAGTCCCTACATACGGAACACTTATTTTTTTCTTGTTGAAATGATTAACCAACTCCACGCTGTCTCTTATATCTCATCCTTCCAGGTTTACTTGGATCAACATATAGAGGAGGTATTTCTTTGTGTATGATATCCAAAGGGACAATTTAAGAATCTTTAGGTGGCACCAGGTGGATTTCCTGACAATATGACATTATGTGTTTTTCCACCGAATAATATAAAGAGGAGTACTCATAAATTTTATTTCCAAAATTGGCACCATGTTGGGATCGAAGCGATGCCATGACATGTGGACAAGGTATTTTGTCAAGTAAAGATTCTACAAGTACAAGTTCTTCTTTGTGGATCCACAATAACAATATCACCATCACCTCTGACACTGAACTTGTAGTTAGCGATTTGATGAGCCAACAACTTGTTGCCCGCGTTGATATACTCTGATATGTCTTTTCAATTGAGGGAACAAATCTATTTGCAGAGTGCACCAGCTCCATACGCATCTGGTGAAAAATAATGCAAATCTCTTGTTTATTTCATCAAATAAAGTGATAATGAAAAATTCTCTTTCAACATCAAACATAGCATTCACAGACTCCGTGATGTTTGACGTCATAATGTTATATCTACACAACAAAAAATAAAAATCAAACAAAACAAATAAAATAAATATAAACTCAAATGAGATGATACTTATTTCTCGAGAAAAATTTCCTACTTCATATGTGGAATCCAATACGTTTAAGAGCTTTAACCGCCTTTGGTACCAAATCTCTTATTTGATTGAAATGTTTTGAACTCATATATATCGTACGCCTTTGCCGCTTTATAAAAATGGGACACTACCTTTGAATTTTGAAAGTTATTTCGAATATTTTCACCAAGGTGTCTCATGCAACAACCATAATGAGATGCATGGTAGATTCTCGAAACCATCTTTCGAATACTTGGATGCCTATCAGAGATAATGCACAACTCATCAGTATCATCTCCTTATAAAATCCTGTTTCATCATCTCTAACATTATTCACAAGTGAAGTTTGAGAAGCACATGGATTGTTGCTGCCAACTATAGGTGTGGGAGGAAACTTGCTCTCAAGGTCCGACCCTTCAGCTTGAGCTTCACCTTCACCTCCACCTTCATCTTCACCTTCATCTTCACCTTCACCTATTCCAATTTCATCATGAGGATTATTCATGTCCGCAGGATGAAATTCATCATTAAACATATCTTGTTGGCCTTGGTCTACATTATGATCCTCCTCGATAGGAGTTTCTTCCACGTAGACTCTTAATATTGGAGGTTTCTCTGTTCCTCCCAAATAAACACTCAAACTAGATTGATCAGTTATTCTAAAAGGTAAAACCTTCTCATTATGAAAAAAATGGGGAATGTAACTCATGACAAGATCTTGCGGTTTACAATTGTATCCAGACTTTTGCACGACTAAATTGAAGAACTCATCATACAAAGTATTTCTTTCGACATACATCCCTACAACCGGCTCCTCGTTTTTTACTATCCTCCCAACGCCATATGAATCGATTTTTCTTCTCGACCCATTCACCACGACGTCTTTTATATGTCCTTCTTCCGGGTTTACTTGGATCAACATATGGAGGAGGTATTTTTCTCTGTATGATATCCAAAGGGACAATCCAAGAATTTTGAGTTGGCACCGGGTGAATTTCCTGACAATATGCCATTATGTATTTTTCCACTGAATAATATGGAGAGGAGTACAGGTAAATATGATTTCCAAAATCATCACCATGTTGGGATCGAAGCGCTGCCATGGAATGTGGACAAGGTATTTTGTCCAAATAAAAAATTCTACAAGTACAAGTTCTTCTTTGTAGATCCACAGTAGCAACATCTCCATGACCAGTGACACTGAACTTGTAGTTAGCGATTTGATGGGCCAACAACTTGTTGCATGCGTTGACATACTATGATATGTCTTTTTCAATTGAAGGAACAAATCTATTTGCGGAGTGCACCAGTTCCATACGCCTCTGGTGAAATAACAATGCAATTCTCCTGTTTATTTCATCAAATAGAGCTCTAATGGGAAATTCTCTTTCAACATCAAACATAGCATTCACCGATTCTGCGATGTTTGACGTCATAATGTTATATCTACATAACAACAGATAAAAATCAAACAAAACACATAAAGTAAAATAAAACTCAATAGAGATGGTACCTATTTCCTGGGCAAAATGCCCTACTCCATGTATGAAATCCAATACGTTCAAGAGCTTCAGCGGCCTTTGGTACCAAATCTCTTATTTGATTGAAATGGTCATTGAACTCACATATATCGTACGCCTTTGCCGCTTTATAAAAATGGGACACTACCTTTGAATTTTTAAAGTTATTTCGAATATTTTCACCAAGGTGTCTCATGCAACAACCATAATGAGATGCAGGGTATATTCTCGAAACCATCTTTCGAATACTTGGATGCCTATCAGAGATAATGCACAACTCATCAGTATCATCTACAAAGCTTCTCATATTTTGAAAAAAATATTCATATGAGGCATCGCATTCCTTGTTCACGACACAGAAAGCCACTGGAAATATATGATTCTCGGCATCTTGTGCCACCGCCGATAGCAGAACTCCTCCATACTTGCTCCTTAGAAATGTGCCATCAACGTCTATTACTTTTCTCATTTCTTGAAAACCAATTATCCAAGCAACATATGATACAAAGAAGTACTGGAACCTCCCATTTTCATCGAGCGACATTGCCGTCTTGCTTCTTGGATTCGCAACTTCAAGCATATACCGGTACGCATTAAGCACTGCGTACCCGTGCTCATGTGTTCCCCTAACATTAGACTTAGCATGCTCCATGCCCTTATAAATCTTCCAATAGCTTACCTTACAACCCAATTATGTGCGGAGTTGATTTGACGTATCTCTTGTGGATGAACCTTTACCATTGGAAAACCTATTTTCAAAGTACTTACTTATGACTTTTGCCGTGGCATGGGGATTATGGCTTGTAAGATGAACGGGCTCCTCGTTTATTAATATCATTCCTACGCCATATGAATCAACTTTTCTTCTCGACCCATTCACCACATAAATCAATTCCTCCATTTATTGTACCTGAAGAAATTAATTTAAAAAAGAACTAGTAGTTATGAAGAATAAGTATATGTTGCAACATATGACTATTCTGTGGCGAGATGTAAGTCATATGTTGCTACATATGACTGTTCTGTTGTGATAAAAAAATCACATGTGGCAACATATTTATGTTATATGTTTCAACATATGGCTTTTCTATTGCGAATTGTAAGTCATATGTTGCTACACATAACTATTATGTTGCGATTGAAATAACATTTCTGTTTCTACATAAAAATGTTGTCACATTTGATTTATATGTCACAACAGAACAATCATATCTAACGACATATAAATATTATGTTGCGATTAAAATAACATTTCTGTTGCTACATATGGATATAATATGTTACAATAGTGAATTGTTGCAACATATATAGCCATATGTTGGAAACACGAATGTAAATTATTGAAAAAATTACTGGTACCCAGATCAGATGATGATGAATAATTTCAAATAACTATTAATTTTACTTAGCAGAACAATGGTGTGTGACCCAATCACTTATGAAGTAATTCCAAGTGATACATATCGAAAATTTATCCATTGATTAGAGAATAACTAAATCTGATTCAAGAAGAAGAAACGAAAAAGAAGAAAGCTGAAGCACTAGCAGCCAAGACCCACAATGTACGAAAAGAAGAAGAAGAAGATGAAGAGAGCGGGAAAAATGGCAAGCAAACAAGCAAATACGAGAGCAGAAGAAGAAAAAGAGGAGAAGGAGGAATACGACGGCTGGAGGTGGGGGGAAATCTTTTGTTTCCCCTTTTGGCTCGATGGTGGCTTCCCTTTCCCACCAAAATTGGTTAAATTAGGTTTAAGTCAATTTACCATTTGACCCTTCATTTAATTCAGTGGACCAAACTGTCAACTTATAAAATTGAGGGCAACTCCACAAGCCCTAATCATTAATCACATAATTGTCACCTACACTCAATACTTAAGACTTATGTCACCGCCCATTTATTTTGAAACCTTAATGTCACTTTTTTTTTAAAAAAAAAATTATGACAAGTACTAATAAGTATGAAGGATTAAAAATAGTGTTATCGAATCTATTATCCGAAGTTCTAAATAATTTATTAATCAAAAGTTTTAATGATAGATACTGATTTTGAAGAAATCTTCTATTATTTGGGGGACGATTCCGTTACTTAGTTATTGGTGTTGAATCGTGCTTTCAAAATGTTTTTTGGGACGAGTTTAGAACGAATCTCAGGGCATGAAACAAAAATGCTCTGGGGAAAATTGAAGATATAGATCCATAGGGGTAAGTCCTAATATTTGGGGTGTAAGCTCAAAGTGTAAGTTACTGAGCGTAAAACACTACAAGAAAGTGGATTTATAGCTACAAAAATTTAAGCTATGAATTTGAAAATCGTAGATATTATCTAGTAATTGCCACAAAAATTTGAATTTTGTGGCTATATAAGAATTTGTCAAATTTCTTAGCCACAAAAATCAAATTGACTAAGCTAAATCCTATTTTTTGTTATAATTGCTAACAATTGTAGCAATAAGTACCTAAATAGCTATAATCTTTATGCTACGGTGAAACTTTGTAGCTAATTCTAAGTTTTTGCCACACGATAAAATTAACTCTAGCAATAGTGATCTTTTAGCTACAATATATAATTTCAAACAAATATTGTAGCTAAATAAATAATCTTACTTCAAGTAATAAAAGATTGTGGCAAGAGTTTAATGAAATAGCCATAAATTATTTTGCTTTCATAATATTTCGTAACTAATTATTATTTTTTGTCAAAAGCTAAAATTTATCGAAGTAATAATAACTTTTAGCCACAATAAATTATTGTTGAAGCAAATATCTAGCTAAAAATAGCTTTTCTAGAAGTTATGAAAATTGTGCCAATATTAGATGATATAGTCATGATTTTTTTGCTAAATCAAAATTGCATAGATAATTATTCAATTTTTCCACGATCTGGTTAGTTTTTTTGAACAATAACGTTTTAGCCACAAGAAATGATTTAAAATAAAATATTATAGACAAATAAATAAATTTTTTTGAGTACTAATTAATTGTGGGAACAGTTGACATAAACGGTATAATTACTTGTCATGATAAAATAATATAGCCATAAAACTATTATCTTGTTCATAGTTAATAATTATTTTCAATCACAAGTTAACGTTTGTAGTACATACTAATGTTTTATATATATTAAATATTTTTTATGATTGAAATTAGCTTGTAATCATACTTATATGTTCATAATAATTTAACAATGATATTTTTGGTATTCAATGAGAGACACAAAATACGAAGAGTGTCACAATCTAAAGAAAATATTTTTTTTCATAGAAAAATAATAAATGTTGACAATTTGTTTCCAAAAAATCACTCTACAAGCTAATAGTATTTAGTGTATGATTTAACCAAAAAAAAAACATATTGCAACTGAAGGCTTTCTCAACAAACACCCTGTAGATAATAAATCGAACTCAATATAATTGATATTATCAACTCAACACTACTGAATATTGGTTTGTATCCAATAAAATTAACTCAATAAAATAAAGATCATCTCTAAAAAATAAGTAAATAAAATTGTTAAACTTAATTGAATATAATCACTATAAAAATAAGAGTAATATCTATAATAAAAATTCTTCATCATCAGTTTCTTCATCAGTTTCTGGTTCTGATTCACCGACTTCAATAATATCATCAACCGAGGTAACATCAGTACGGATGCCATGTCACATAATTCCTTTTATATTAATAAAAAAAATTTAAAATCGTTTAAGACAATCCATATATTCTTTCGAGTAAGAAAATTACACAACGACAAACTTTTCTACCCTAGTTCTAAGGAATTCGGAGGCAAATCCAAATAAACAACAGAGAATTGTTAACTTTTGTACATCAATGTTTATATAGTAACATTGCTATATTATGAAAAAAACAAAATAGCAGTCAAATAATTTTGTAGTTAAAATTAAAAATCCAATTAACTTTATTTAGGCACAAATTATGAAAAATATATATTATCAAGTGCATTTCAATGGAAGATTTGCAATAATTACGTGGCTAATTTTTTCTGTTAATAATTATCCATGATTAATTTATTCTTAGTCCTTGATTTATCAATTGGTCATAAGATTTAATTTTTTTGTTCATCATATGATGGTCAATTTCTTTAGGGAAAAGGGTTCGAAATATATCCGAACTTTAATAGAAATTGGCGTAGAAATCCCGACCTTTGAAGCAGGACCTATTACCCCCAACACTAGTGTATCTTCAAGGTATATATGTGTAACATCTCGTAACTCGTAATAGTCAAGAATAATCTAACAAAAATCTTTCACTTTTGGAACGAAAGGGAAAAATATGAAAAATTTACTAAAGTTAAGAAATTTAGGTTTGGTCATTTGCAAGCGGTCATAACTTCTAGAATAGGATGAGTTAGACTTAGTTCTTTATATGGTTAAAAAACCTTTTCCAACGGCCCGAGTTTGCACGATTTCGATATCGTATGAGAGAGATATGCCTTTCGGAAGTTGGGTTGTTGAAGTAATGGAAGTCCAATCCGTATGTAAGGATGGGCAAACTAGTCTTTTTATAAATTTATTTCGTAATTTGTTTTAAGGGTCTAATAGGAGTAAAAATAAGTTTTAGTTCAGATTAAAAATGTTCTTTTACTCATAGGATTTGGGCGAAAAGAGAAGAGAAGAAGGAAAAGGAATAAAGATCAAGGTTTCACCAAGAACGCCAAGAGATTTCGAGTGGAATTCGTCAGGGGTGATCCCTATCAAGGTATGTGTGCTATTTCGTGTTGGGTTAATTCATCCCCACACTAATCCTGTTTCAGTTCAGAAGTTTTAGAATTGATTACATGATTAGAAGGGAATTCTTCATAATCTCGTCGAATCCCTTTTTGGTTGAGTTGATTTCATTCCCATTGATGTTGATTAGTAGTTTCCGATGTTGTTTCGAGTAAGATCAATTGGGTATTGATGATCCTAGGGGTTTGGGGATGGAACCATGGAGGTTTAGGCGTTTGTGGGCCATAGAACGAGTTGAAAAATTCGTTAGACGCACTTGTAGTCGCACCTACAGTGCGCCAGAAAAGAGCTTCAGTTAACTGGGGCCTGGAGCGGCACGGCACCAGTGTGACATAATCAAGCCTCAGCCAATTGAGGCTGGCGAGATGCACTACCAGTGGCCCGGATCGGCGTTTTTCACCTAGTTTTCGTAGTTTAACCCTTATAAGTCCTTCTAAGGCACATTAACACCTTCCGATGATTCTAATTACTTCAAATGATTTCTAAACACCTAGAAATTGCTAAAGAATGCAAATCATAACCTCGAATACATAATACAATTCAAGGAAAGTTAATATCAAAGTCAAAAGAGTTAAGAGTTAAGTCTAGAAGTTAAGAAGCAAGTCAAACTAAAGTTTCTATAAGTTTTCAAGAGTCTTTATCAAACGTTATAACTTTGTTTTAAGGCTCAAGTTACAAGTCAGAGTAAAGAGTAACGCTTAAGTCTTTCCTTCAAGAAATATAGAGGAACTATGTATTCCCTAATAGTTGAGTTAAGGTCAAGAGTTTCAAGTTATGCAAAGAGTAAATAGTTGAGTTCATTTCTCAAAAGTTATAAGGGAACTAAGTATTCTTTAAGAGTTACAAATATTTTCACATTTTGAGCAAAAAGAAGTAAGCTAGACTTCTAATAGAGTTTTTGGCTAGTTTTTGTATAAAGGAAACCATGATTTCCAAGAGAGCTTTTAAATATAAGTTTGATTACCTCAAACCAGAGAAGAAGTTATTTTTAAAACATATGAGCTAAGTATTTTGGGAGTAGTATTGAGCACCGATATGGAGACGCGAGTTCATATTAACTCAATACCCCATAAACCATGTAGCAAACATGGACAAAAGAAGGGTCATACTTTTTAGATGATTCCTTAGTGCTTTTTAGCATCGACTGGTGGATCCACTTAGTAGTTCAGGTTTTATACTGACGACAAGGTATCAGAAGATCCTCTTGCAACATGAGGTAAGACGTTGTACGATCGCTTAGGCTCATAGTGATGGTTGTTGGTTAGAGAATCTCCCACAGAAAAACTATATTACTTTCATATACAAGTAAAGTTTAGTTTGTTATTGCATTTTCTTTAACGAATTAAGTCGCTTTACTGTTTTAGTTCAGTAATTCATTAGTTTAGTAGAGCCAAGGTAAATTTCTTCTTATTCCTTTCAAGCTTAAAGTTGTTGTTTAGCATTCCAACTCTTATACTCGTACATTCAATGTAGTGATGCCAATTGGCCTGCATCGTCTTATGATGAAGATCCAGGTAACTAGGATCAGCATCCAACGCCTCGTTGATACAGTTTGAGCATCCAGAGTCAGTGATGAGCCTCATTGCATCCGGAGGACTCTTTTATTGCTTTCAGTCTTTTCATTTATAGAATTTTGTGGGGTTTGTCCCAACATTTGACCTAGTATTGCAAAGGCTTCATAGACAGATAGTCAATCAGATAGTCCAGTTTGGATCTTTATTTCTTTAGAGATATTTTATCATATGAGACTTAAGTGCTATTTTGGCCAAGTTGTTTTACTTTAAGTTATTCTTTGAGTATGTTTCTTTCTTATAATGAGTTAAGTCTTCCTCTGAACTAAGCAAGCTAGGCCAAGGGTGACAATGGTCATTGGGTGCCGGCCACGTTCAGGGTGTAGACTCGGGGCGTGACAATATGTGTCCACGTGGACAAGTTGCTATCTATTATGATGCAATATTTATGATGTCCACACGAGCATATGTATACCTTTAAAATGTACTATTAAATATTGCAGGGGTAAAATGTCATTCCCAAAGTTTGGTATTGTTGCAGCAATTTCAATCAAAGTTCAGATATATTTCAAACATTTTTCCCAATGTTGTAAGATTAAATGTATACCAATTGAGCAAACTCTATGTCAACATTAGAAAATGTTGTTTATAACATGATATGTTAATTGTTTTTTATATATGCATAGTAGTGATCACCTAGAGTTTCATTTATTAGACATCGTTATACTTTTACGCCATTTCAAACTATGTATTCAATATTGTTTACATTAAATTAATTTAAATTTATTATGATTAAGTGATTTAATAAATTAAAATATTGAAATAATTAATTATGATTAAGTGATGAAACTTTATGAGTAAACACATGATATTAATTTGTTAATTTGATTAAACATCATGACCAGATAAGTTTTTAGCATTTAAATATTCTACTCCTATATTGTAATATTTATGGAGGACTCGCAAAGGCGAATTGGTTGATTGAGCAGATGAGCTCCCAAATGAAAAGTCATTTACCTATCTAATATGATTTGTGAGCTAGATAAGGCCACCTGCCTTATATTTCACCTTTATTTTTCTCTTCGAGGTTCAAGATCTATTTGTTGTAAGATGACAAGATATGTTTTGCTTGAATTATTACGTTATTCAAGTAATATCATTTTGAGAAACAAAAAAAACATACAATATTAAGAAATTTAATATCAAATGAGTTCAACCATATATGATTTGAACCTCATGCCAAAATAGTCGAAGTTCAATTATATATGACATGAACTTATGTAAAAATGATTGAAATAATTCACTTTCATATTATTTGAAGTTAGTTTATATGCGAAATTTTAGACGCGTATGTATGCAAAATAAACTTGTGTGCCTAAAGTTAATTTAAATAAAATTAATGTTACAAAAAAAGTTTATGAATTTCAACTACTACTTCAATAGGGTCATAATATTGATTATATATGGATTTTTCATGATATTTCTTTATATACAAAATTGAAATCCATCCGTTTATATCATGTTGGGCTGACTTATTCCTTTGATCCTGGCCCATAGATTGCAAAACCCATGTTTTTATGGCTCAACAAAATTTCAACAAATGACATTTTGATGTTAGATTAAAGAAATATATAAGAAATCTGATTGATTTAAATTCGCAATAGGTAGGCACATCGAAAAGGTTATAGCATTCTCTACTAAAAAGTTCTTCATTTGTAAGATATAAATTTGTGTTACCTACACATGGTATTTACGTCACTTCGTATTTTTTTTACCATGATTAGCTTATAAACAAAGAAGAGAATGTTTATTAATCAACTAAATATGATTTAGTGATATAAAAGTATATCTTAAAGTCGTACGAATTTTTAAATGAGTTATCTAACTACTCATGCAATCAAAATTATAAATGGTTCTCCCGGTTTCTACTAGATTTCTCTACACCATAGTGACTCCAATTTCCTCCAAATCTAGACAAGGTTGTAAAAATTCAAATACTACGAAAAACTTCGGTCCTAATTACCCCGCTGGCATTTCTATAATGAAGCGAACATGTCATTATAATAGATACCAATTTACCCATCACTCGTCCCCGAGTTACAAAACACAGAGATACTAATTCTCCGTGTGCTAATGTTAGTCCATGAATATTTGGTGAAATGACTTTCGGGTAATTTTTTTGAAAAACTTTACGAGATCTTTCGTAATAAATTTAAGTAGTACAAATAAAATTTTAATGACAGATTGGCAATAATTTAGTAGCTTAATTTATTTATAGACTTTTAAATTTTTGTCAAAATTTATTTAAGACTTTCGTCAGAAGATCATTAAAAAAATTAATTAAATATTTTGCCAATTGGGAAAACCATATGTGAATATTAGAAAAGGTTTATGACATTTCAGTTTTACATCATTTCAACTTATTATGACCATGTGATTTAATTAGTTAAAAATATCTATCAATTAATCGAGATTAAGTGATGAAATTTTATGTACAAACAATATCATTCTTATTTTGATTTTATGTAAATATTAAGGCTGAATAAGTTTTTAACATTTAATACTAGAACTTAATTAAATAGATGAGAAGTAAGAGTTTTTTCTAAAAAAATTTATTCAACACTATTACAATTACAATAGCTTGGATCATGATACATAGTAATACTAGTGGAGAATCTGCGAGGGTGACAGAGTTGATTGAGTAAGTGATCTCGCAAACAGTTAGTCCTGTCTTGGATGCAGATCTCCTACATACTTCATTGGTCGTGCTAGCTCGTCGCACATATTTGTCTAGTGTAATTTAATTTGTGGACTATATATTGAAGCAAAATTTACCATTTACACATTCAGTTAAAGAGCACTCGCAAAAAATATTAGTCCATATATTTTAACGTACTCTAATCAACATTAAATTACTTTATTAATATGAACAAATAACATAAATTATATTATAATATAGATATCAAGTAAAATAAGATATAATAAGTAACTGATATTTAATCAGACTAATCAAAATTTATGTTAGATAAAGATTATCTCACAAATATCATTTTGATATGCACATATATATAATTTTAGCATAAGAAAATTTGGAATGATAGACATTTCAAATTTATATTTAAATAATTTAATCTTTATTTTAAAATAGAAACTCATTAAACCACCAATGTTATAATTTTGAATTTTATATTATTGAAACTATAAAGTCTATGATATAATTTACAAATGTAATATTGAATTATGACTATTTTATTTCTCACTCACATAAAGAGATAAATATATATGATATAACATTTTCATTAATCTCACTCTAAGACATATTTAAAAGCATAATAAAAGTCGATGAAGTATTAAAATTAAAAAATCGACTTCCCTTCGAACTTTGCTATTTTATTATAGTATTTATATAGTTAAATGAAACATATATATATATAAATAAATATTCTTCAATTTGAAAGAATATTTATTTTACCTATTAACACAACAACAATAATTACTAACTTGACTAAACTTAAGTTTAGGCACACACAAAGCCACGTAATAATTCGCACGTCGACATGGTAAGCTGCACTCTCGATTAATGTGACATGGTTGCAATACGAGGCCACATACTTCCTCTGTACCATTCACGAAATTCTCTACATTTCAAACAAAAAAAGTTAGCCGTTAAAACATTTATTAAAATTTTGTAAAAAGTTATCATTGTAAAAAAAATGTTAAACTATTAAGTGTAGCATAAAATTATAATATGTACCTTTCATTTGAAAAAGTAGAAGAGATAATAAAATTAAAAGAACAATTTTGGATGAATTCATTTTCTCTTTGTTTGAATGTATATAATGCTATTCAATATAGTTTTGAGAGACAAAATTCTTTGAAAATGTGTGATTTGTTATTGATGTAGTTGTGGAATTTATAGAGAGTTTAGTGCATACATTTTATGGTAAGGTTACTATTGTCATAGAATTTGTATTATATAACTAGACTAAACATGAAAAAACACAATGAGTTATAGTAGTCCTAGCCAAATTAATATAAAATTCAGATGCATTGACCAAGTTAAAATTTATGTCATTACCATAAAAGCAAAAATGACTATAAAAAAACATAGCACCAATTTTTTTTTGTTTAATATAACAATGACTAACAAAAACTTACTAAATGTATTTATTGATGATGGATTAACTAACAACTAATTATATATAGAAAATTATTGATTATTATTTTACACAGAAAGTAAAAAATTGTGGATTAAAAAATTTTAGAATTTGTTTTTATCATGTATATATTATTATTATAATTTTAACCTTTATTTAAAGAGGTTAAAAAATTAATGAGTTATTTAAAGAATATTTATTCATCTATGATAATTTTTATAATTCATTATAACTAATTTTGTTGTCTCTAAACAATTCTAAGAGTAATTTCCCTAAATAGTTATCTATATTTGCGAAATTATCTAGTAATATCACTTATGTTTGTTTTAGGACTATAATATCACCCAGATGTACATATTTTCCTTAAAATATACTTGACGGAAAAAAAGGTCATATCTCTCCTGACGGGATGCCATGTCACATAATTCCTTTTATATTATTAATAATTTTTTAAAATCCTTGAAGACAATCCATATATTATTTCCTATAAAAATATTACACAACGCCAAACTTTTCTACCCTAGTTCTAAGGAATTCAGGGGCAAATCCAAATAAACAACAGAGAATTATTAAATTTTGTACATCAATGTTTATAAAATAACATTGCTATATTATGAAAAAACCAAAATAGCAGTCAAATAATTTTGTAGTTAATATTAAAAATTCGTATTAATTTTATTTAGGCCCAAATTAATT
>CM040621.1:8992039-9027058 GCA_022817965.1 Solanum lycopersicoides | reverse complement strand
TCCAGTCTTTCATGTCTCTATGTTGAAGAAGTGCCTAGGTGATCCAGCATCAATCTTACCTGTTGAAGGTTTTGGGGTTGGTGAAGACTTGTCTTATGAGGAGGTACCTGTTGAGATCTTAGACAGACATGTCAAGCGGCTGAGGAACAAGGAGATTGCCACAGTGAAGGTATTGTGGAGAAATCATCTTGTTGAGGGTGCTACGTGGGAGGCTGAGGCCGACATGAGAGCCCGCTACCCTCACCTGTTCAGCTCTTGAGGTTAGACTTTCTACTCTTAAACCTATGTTTCCTTATCTCCCCGCATTTTGTTGCTATTGATCTGACTGGCATTACGACGACAAGTGGTAGTGTCATTCGGGGACGAATGTTCCTAAGGGGGGGATAATGTAACAACCCTAAAAATGAATAGGATCAAGACTTAGGTTGTCAAGAATGCTTGCGATTAGACCAAGGTTCACACAGATTGATACGCGTAGAACCAGACCTCATAACCCTTACTACGACCAAGTCAACTAACTTGGAGAGTTAGTTGAGCTTGGAAAGGTTGGAACCAACCAAGTAAGGCTCTCGAAAATGAAGATTTAATCGAAGGAGTCTTTACCGGACTTAAAAAGAAGAAATTGAGGGTCTAGGGGTAAAATGGTCTTTTCCAGGCCAAGGGTAATATCGTAATTACCCTAACAAATTAATTATTTAATTAATTAAATTAACTAAAGGACCCGTTTGGGTCGGGTCGACCCAAAATGACCCGTTTCCGCGAAACGGTGTCACCCGGGTTCGAACCCCAACGGATGCAACGAATAGGGGTTCAATTATTGTTTTAAAATCTGATTTTTTTTTGTAAGGGCAAAATGGTCCTTTCACGTATTAGTTAAATTAATCAGATTTTATTAATATAACAAAAACCCTATAAACTAAGTCCTAACTAAACTCTTAAACTTACAGTAACTCTCACACTCTCACGTTTCATCACTCTCACGTTTCACCATTCACTCTCACGTTTTCTCTCTGCCTAAACAACTTCAAGAACATAAAATATATTGAAGTTCTTCACACTTTAAGAACTCACACAAAAATCTAAGAAAACAACGTTAATCCATCACGTTAGGCAAAGGGGAGGAGTCTTCCGTCGATTGGTGTTGAAGTGTTGGACTTGAGCGTGGTTTGGAGAGGTTGGACAGCAGGTCGTGCATTGTAAAAACGTCAAAAAGGTATGGGTTTCTTCCCTCTTGGTCCCTTTCCCAAGAGACCCCTTAGGATTCAGAATATTCGGCTCGAAAACTAGGGTTGTTTTCCCCGTTGCATGTCCCTGTCACTACTCCCAATGAATTCGTAGGTTGGTATGATTGCTGGTAGATTTAGGAATGTGTGATGTTTTGTGCTGAATGTGAATGTGTTGGTGTACGTTAAATTATAAAAATGACAATCCATGTATGTGTTCGGAATTATGTGCAATTGTGTGCAAGTGTGTGACCGTGACAAGGGTCTCGGCCTTGATGCTCTAAATTGTTAATGTTGTGGTTGTTAATTTAACTACATAAACTCATGAATATAGTGATGTTCATAAAATGAAAATGTGGTTGATTTGAATAACAATCTTATAGCCAATTAATTCTATGAAAGATGCACTTAAAAGTATGTTAAACGGGTCCATGAACGTAACCTATGAACTAAATAATATATTGATGTTTATGAGTTAAAAAGTGACCAAAATTTCCAGCATTTTACAAGTTAGTTTTAGGCTAAATGTTAATGCATAACAATCTGGAAATTTAATGTAAAATAAAAGAATGAGGCCACTAGGAATTGAACCCGTGACCTCACCTTTGTGCGGAAATGATTCACGAAAATGGGTGAGGGTTGGGGGGTTCGATCCTGGGTGCAGGCGGAAGGATAAATGAATAAAATGAATGAGGGGAGTGGGATTCGAACCCACAACCCCTCGGTCAGAACTCAAAGAAAAAAAAAAAAGATTGTGAGGCGTGGGAATCGAACCCACGACCTCAAGGCGGAAAGGAGAAAAAAAAATAAAAACAAAGTGAGGCTGTGGGGGTTCGATCCCACAACCTCACGGTCAACTCAAAAAGTCAACATTTGAAAAGGAAAATAAAATAAAGAGGCTGTGGGGGTTCGATCCCACAACCTCTCGGCCCTAAGTGAGTAAATTAAAAATAAAGAAGAAAATAGGCGTGGTTGTTGGGACCCAATTTTCCCACACGGACCAAACTAAATAAATAAAAATATATAAATACTAAGTGATGTTCAAGGGATTCGAACTTGGGTTCCCTTGCCCAAATCTCCGTATTGATACATAAGTCATACGTGAATAAATGTTCAACTTACTATTGCCTACATAGATCGAAACCGAGATCTTGGCATACATACAAGATGCATAAGTCTCGTATCACATAATCTTAGGAAGATATGAATCACTTAGATAAATTATGAATGAAGCCTCATGGCTTGTATGTGTAGACACATAAGTCTAACATACGTTCAAAGTAAGTGAACCTAAGATGTATATAATGAAATTATGAAACCCTAGAAGGGTTAAGTATGAGTGTAAGATACACTAAATGGCCAAGTGCATTGGACATGATGAGATGAACAATGACATGATGAAATGAACAATGAAATGATGAAATGAACATTCACGTAATATGAGGTGAGTAAATATGACAAGCAAATGTGGAAATGATGATGAATGTGGTGACAACATGATATGAGCCTAATGTAAATGATGAGAGCAATCTCAAATGAGCCTAAGTAAATGTTACCAAAACGTACTCATCTATGAGAGTGTAAGATAATGAAGAGACCCGTCTCTATGAACACTCTAATGAAGGTATTGAGCTTAACACACTTAATACTAATGATGAGATGAGAAATCATCTAATGAGATATGATGTCCTCATACTAGAAGTCAGCTTCCATGACGTATGAGATGAATGAAATGGAACTTTATACTGAGCACCGATGGGCTAGCTATGAGCGGTGATGCCTTCTTTCGGGAAGGGCGGAGGTTCACGTAACTCTCATGAGATGAGACTGTCCGGCATGCCAGGTATGGGTCTCCTTATATCTCCTAGTCTTCGAACCTATACTGCCAATATAGGGATCTGGCGGGGTTCAATTCCCATGTACGCTAGCATGTTATTGGATCACTTTGGCCGGTGATTCCACCTCTTTTCGGTGTGGGTGAGACACTGGATTTCATGATGCTCACATGATCTATGTCGGTTAAAGTTAAAGTTCCCAATGAATGAATGAGGTCAGCCTCAAATGATGCACATAATGAAATGAATGATACCGAAGGTGTTAGGATAGGATAATCAAAAGGTGAGTTAGATTCAAGTAATGACATTAGGTCATTCTTGGTCATTGCACAACTAACCTAATGAAAATCTTAAACTATATCCTAGGTATAGCTGGTATTTATACTGGCTCACGAATGAAATGAAATGAAATACGTATGAATGAATGAAGCAGACTCTGTGTTTGCTAATGAAGACTCCCTAGTTGAGGCCCCATATATTGAGCCCTCATTTCTGGGAGGTCTTAATGATAAGCCCATGATTCCAAGGTCTCATGGCATATGAATAAATGACATTAAAGAAGTTATGTGCTATGTGTAAATGTTATGTGCTGTGTGCAAATGTGAAAAGTATGATGATGTATGTTATTCTCATGGCATAACTTTCCTAATCCAAATTTGGAAAGCTCATTAACTTTCCTAATCTCAATTTGGCAAGTCCACTGACTTGACTTCCAATAATCATGTTGTTAGGAAAGAGCTATCTTTTCTCATGCATGTCCTTGGTGTGTGCTTGCATATACCCATACTTAGTACAAGTGTGTACTAACCCTATACATCTATACTATTTTAGGTGCAGGCACAGGTGGGCGATAGAGCTATAGGATCATCGTTGTAGCTATCCGGACTTCAGCATTCATCCGGAGTTTGGTAGGTCCTCAGACTTTCGAGGATGCTACTGTTTTACATTCTAGCTTAGTTTTAGAGTTGAGCTAGTGGAGCATGTTCCACTAGTGTTTCTTTCCGGTTTTTATTTAGACCTTGTATTGGTGCCATTTTGGCAATTATACACATAATACTTATTGAGCTATTTCTTTCAGTTGCTTATCTATTAATGTTAGATGGTTGATGGTGAACTATAATGAAATGTTATAAATGTTTAACAAATATGTTAAGGAGCCAAAAGTTTCAAATTTTCCGCTAAAATTAACCTAAGTGAAGTATGAATAACGTAAGTAGGCTTGTCTGCGACCTCTGAGAGGTCAACGATGCCGGTCTCGTCTGGAGTCTAGATTCCGGTCGTGAAAAAACACTAATGAATCATCTATAAAGTATGACCCTTCTTCTGTCAATGTTTACTACATGGTTTATCGGGTATTGAGTTAATATGAACTCGAGTATCCATATCGCTTCTATATTTCCTGAAGGAAAGACTTCAACTTTACTCTTTACTCTGACTTGTAATTTGAGCCTTATAACAAAGTTAAAACGTTTTATAAAGACTCTTGAAAACTTATAGAAACTTTAATTTGACTTGGTTCTTAACTTCTAGACTTAACTCTTAACTCCTTTGACTTTGATCTTAACTTTCCTTGAATTGTATTATGTATTCACGGTTATGATTTGTGTTCTTTACCAATTTCTAGGTGTTTAGAAATCATTTGAAGTAATTAGAATCATCGGAAGATGTTAATGTTCCTTAGAAGGACTTATAAGGGTTAAACTACAAAAACTATGTGAAAAACGCTGATCTGGGTGCACTGGTTATGCGTCTCGCCAGCCTCAATTGACTGAGGCTTGATTCTGGCACACTGGTGTTGTGCCGCTCCAGGCCCCAGTTAACTGAAGCTCTCTTCTGGCGCACTGTAGGTGCGACCGCAAGTGCGTCTAACGAATTTTTCAACTCGTTCTATGGCCCACAAACGCCTAAACCTCTATGGTTCCATCCCCAAACCCTAGGATCATCAATACTCATCTGATCTAACTCGAAACAACATCAGAAACTTCTAATCAACATCAATGGGCATGAAATCAACTCAACCAAAAAGGGATTCGACAAGATTATGAAGAATTCACTTCTAATCATGTAATCAATTCTAAAACTTATGAACTGAAACATGATTAGTGTGGGGATTAATTAACCCAACATGAAAGAGCTCACATACCTTGATAGGGATCACCCCTGACGAATTCCACTCGAAATCTCTTGGCGTTCTTTGTGAAACCTTGATCTTTCTTCCTTCTCCTTCTTCTCTTCTCTTTTTGCCCAAACCCAATGAGTAAAAGAACTTTTCTAATCTGAACTAAAACTTTTTTTTACCCCTATTAGACCCTTAAAACAAATTACAAATAAATTTATAAAAAGACTAGTTTGCCCATCCTTACATACGGATTGGACTTCCCTTACTTCAACAACCCAACCTCCGAAAGACATATCTCTTTCATACGATATCGAAATCGTGCAAACTCAGGCCGTTGGAAAGAGTTTTCCAACCATATAAAGAACTAAGTATAACTCATCCTATTCTTCAAGTTTTGGCCGCTTGCAAATGACCAAACACTAAATTTCTTAACTTGAGTAAATTTTTCATATTTTTCCCTTTCGTTCCAAAAGTGAAAGATTTTTGTTTTATTAGATTATTCTTGACTATTACGAATTACGATATGTTACACACATATACCTTGAAGATACACTAGTGTAGGGGTAATAGGTCCTGCTCAAAGGTTGGGATTGCTACGCTAATTTCGATTAAATTTCAGATATATTTCTAACCCTTTTCCCTAAAATATTGACCATTATATGATGAACAATAAAAATTAAATCTTATGACCAATTGATAAATCAGGGACTAAGAATAAATTAATCATGGATAATTATTAACAGAAAAAATTAGCCACGTAATTATTGCAAATCTTTCATTGAAATGCCCTTGATAATATTTTTTTTTCATAATTTGTGCCTAAATAAAATTAATAGGAATTTTTAATATTAACTACAAAATTATTTGACTGCTATTTTTTTTTTTAATGATATAGCAATGTTATTTTATAAACATTGATGTACAAAATTTAACAATTCTCTGTTGTTTATTTGGATTTGCCCCTGAATTCCTTAGAACTAGGGTAGAAAAGTTTGGCGTTGTGTAATTTTTTTATAGGGAATAATATATGGATTGTCTTCAAGGATTTTAAAAAATTATTAATAATATAAAAGGAATTATGTGACATGGCATCCCGTCAGGAGAGATATGACCTTTTTTTCCGTCAAGTATATTTTAAGGAAAATATGTACATCTGGGTGATATTATAGTCCTAAAACAAACATAAGTGATATTACTAGATAATTTCGCAAATATAGATAACTATTTAGGGAAATTACTCTTTGAATTGTTTAGAGACAACAAAATTAGTTATAATGAATTATAAAATTATCATAGATGAATAAATATTCTTTAAATAACTCATTAATTTTTACCTCTTTAAATAAAGGTTAAAATTATAATAATAATATATACATGATAAAAATAAATTATAAAATTTTTTAATCCACAATTTTTTACTTTTGTGTAAAATAATAATCAATAATTTTCTATATATAATTAGTTGTTAGTTAATCCATCATCAATAAATACATTTAGTAAGTTTTTGTTAGTCATTGTTCTATTAAACAAAAAAAAAATAGGTGCTATGTTTTTTTATAGTCATTTTTGCTTTTATGGTAATGACATAAATTTAACTTGGTCAATGCATCTGAATTTTATATTAATTTGGCTAGGACTACTATAACTCATTGTGTTTTTTCCTGTTTAGTCGAGTTATATAATACAAATTCTATGACAATATTAACCTTACCATAAAATGTATGCACTAAACTCTCTATAAATTCCACAACTACATCAATAACAAATCACACATTTTCAAAGAATTTTGTCTCTCAAAACTATATTGAATAGCATTATATACATTCAAACAAAGAGAAAATGAATTCATCCAAAACTGTTCTTTTAATTTTATTATCTCTTCTGCTTTTTCAAATGAAAGGTACATATTATAATTTTATGCTACACTTAATAGTTTAACATTTTTTTTACGACGATATTTTTTTACAAAATTTTAATAAATTTTTTAGGCTAACTTTTTTTTTTGAAATGTAGAGAATTTCGTGAATGGTACAGAGGAAGTATGTGGCCTCGTATTGCAACCATGTCACATTAATCGAGAGTGCAGCTTACCATGTCGACGTGCGAATTATTACGTGGCTTTGTGTGTGCCTAAACTTAAGTTTGGTCAAGTTAGTAATTATTGTTGTTGTGTTAATAGGTAAAATAAATATTCTTTCAAATTGAAGAATATTTATTTATTTATATATATATGTTTCATTTAACTATATAAATACTATAATAAAATAGCAAAGTTCGAAGGAAAGTCGATTTTTTAATTTTAATACTTCATCGACTTTTATTATGCTTTTAAATATGTCTTAGAGTGAGATTAATGAAAATGTTATATCAAATATATTTATCTCTTTATGTGAGTGAGAAATAAAATAGTCATAATTCAATATTACATTTGTAAATTATATCATAGACTTTATAGTTTCAATAATATAAAATTCAAAATTATAACATTGGTGGTTTAATGAGTTTCTATTTTAAAATAAAGATTAAATTATTTAAATATAAATTTGAAATGTCTATCATTCCAAATTTTCTTATGCTAAAATTATATATATGTGCATATCAAAATGATATTTGTGAGATAATTTTTATCTAACATAAATTTTGATTAGTCTGATTAAATATCAGTTACTTATTATATCTTATTTTACTTGATATCTATATTATAATATAATTTATGTTATTTGTTCATATTAATAAAGTAATTTAATGTTGATTAGAGTACGTTAAAATATATGGACTAATATTTTTTGCGAGTGCTCTTTAACTGAATGTGTAAATGGTAAATTTCGCTTCAATATAATAGTCCACAAATTAAATTACACTAGACAAATATGTGCGACGAGCTAGCACGACCAATGAAGTATGTAGGAGATCTGCATCCAAGACAGGACTAACAGTTTGCGAGATCACTTACTCAATCAACTCTGTCACCCTCGCGGATTCTCCACTAGTATTACTATGTATCATGATCCAAGCTATTGTAATTGTAGTAGTGTTCAATAATATTTTTTAGAAAAAACTCTTACTTCTCATCTATTTAATTAAGTTCTAGTATTAAATGTTAAAAACTTATTCAGCCTTAATATTTACATAAAATCAAAATAAGAATGATATTGTTTGTACATAAAATTTCATCACTTAATCTCGATTAATTGATAGATATTTTTAACTAATTAAATCACATGGTCATAATAAGTTGAAATGATGTAAAAATGAAATGTCATAATCCTTTTCTAATATTCACATATGGTTTTCCCAATTGGCAAAATATTTAATTAATTTTTTTAATGATCTTATGATGGACGTCTTAAATAAATTTTGACGAAAAATTTAAAAGTCTATAAATAAATTAAGCTACTAAATTATTGCCAATCTGTCCTTAAAATTTTATTTGTACTACTTAAATTTATTACGAAAGATCTCGTAAAGTTTTTCAAAAAAATTATCCGAAAGTCATTTCACCAAATATTCATGGGCTAACATTAGCACACGGAGAATTGGTATCTCTGTGTTTTGTAACTCGGGGACGAGTGATAGGTAAATTGGTATCTATTGTAATGACATGTTCGCTTCATTATAGAAATGCCAACGGGGTAATTAGGACCAAATTGTTTCGTAGTATTTGAATTTTTACAACCTTGTCTAGATTGGAGGAAATTGGAGTCACTATGGTGTAGAGAAATCTAGTAGAAACCGGGAGAACCATTTATAATTTTGATTGCATGAGTAGTTAGATAACTCGTTTAAAAATTCGTACGACTTTAAGATATACTTTTATATCACTAAATCATATTTAGTTGATTAATAAACATTCTCTTCTTTGTTTATAAGCTAATCATGGTAAAAAAGTACGAAGTGACGTAAATACCATGTGTAGGTAACACAAATTTATACCTTACAAATGAAGAACTTTTTAGTAGAGAATGCTATAACCTTTTCGATGTGCCTACCTATTGCGAATTTAAATCAATCATATTTCTTATATATTTCTTTAATCTAACATCAAAATGTCATTTGTTGAAATTTTGTTGGGCCATAAAAACACGGATTTTGCAATCTATGGGCCAGGATCAAAGGAATAAGTGAGCCCAACATGATATAAACGGATGGATTTCAATTTTGTATATAAAGAAATATCAGGAAAAATCCATATATAACCAATTTTATGACCCTATTGAAGTAGTAGTTGAAATTCATAAACTTTTTTTGTAACATTAATCTTATTTAAATTAACTTTAGGCACACAAGTATATTTTGCATACGTACGCGTCTAAAATTTGCATATAAACTAACTTCAAATAATATGAAAGTGAATTATTTCAATCATTTTTACATAAGTTCATGTCATATATAATTGAACTTCGACTATTTTGGCATGAGGTTCAAATCATATATGGTTGAACTCATTTGATATTAAATTTCTTAATATTGTATGTTTTTTTTGTTTCTCAAAATGATATTACTTGAATAACGTAATAATTCAAGCAAAACATATCTTGTCATCTTACAACAAATAGATCTTGAACCTCAAAGAGAAAAATAAAGGTGAATAATAAGGCAGGTGGCCTTATCTAGCTCACAAATCATATTAGATAGGTAAATGACTTTTCATTTGGGAGCTCATCTGCTCAATCAACCAATTCGCCTTTGCGAATCCTCCATAAATATTATAATATAGGAGTAGAATATTTAAATGCTAAAAACTTATCTGGTCATGATGTTTAATCAAATTAACAAATTCATATCATGTGTTTACTCATAAAGTTTCATCACTTAATCATAATTAATTATTTTAATTTATTAAATCACTTAATCATAATAAATTTGAATTAATTCAATGTAAACAATATTGAATACATAGTTTGAAATGGCGTAAAAGTGTAACGATGTCTAATAAATGAAACTCTAGGTGATCACTACTATGCATATATAAAAAAAACAATTAACATATCATGTTATAATAAACATTTTTAATGTTGACATAGAGTTTGCTCAATTGGTATACATTTAATCTTACAAAATTGGAAAAATGTTTGAAATATATCTGAACTTTTATTGAAATTGCTGCAACAATACCAAAATTTGGGAATGACATTTTACCCCTACAGTATTTAAAAGTGCATTTTAAAGGTATACATGTCCTCGTGTGGACATCATAAATATTGCATCATAATAAATAGTAACTTGTCCACGTGGACACATATTGTCACGCCCCGAGTCTACACCCTGGACGTGGCCGGCACCCAATGAACATTGCTTGATTTGAGCAAACCCTTAGCCTGGCTTACTTAACTCAGGGGAAGACTTAACTAATTATAAGAAAGAAACATTCTCAAAGAATAAATTAAAGTAAAATAACTTGGCCAAAATAGCACTTAATTCTGATATGATAAAATATCTGTAAATAAATAGAGACTCAAAGTGGAATATCTGACTGACTATCTGTCTATGAAGCCTCTGCAATACTAGGTCGAATATTGAGACAAACCTCACAACATTCAATCAATGAAAAGACTGAAAGCAATAAAAGAGTCCTCCGGATGCAATAAGGCTCACCACTGACTCTAGATGCTCAAACTGTATGAACGAGGCGTTGGATGCTGATCCTAGTTACCTGGATCTGCATCATAAGACGATGCAGGTCAACTGGCATCAGTACATTGAATGTACGAGTATACGAGTTGGAATGCTAAACAACAACTTTAAGCTTGAAAGGAATAAGAAGAAATTTACCTTGGCTCTGCTAAACTCATGAATTACTTATCTAAATATAAAGCAAATAACAACAGATGCCATATTGCCATATATATATATATATATATATATATTTATAAAACAGTAAAACGACTTAGTTCGTTAAAGAAAATACAATAACAAACTCAACTTTACTTGTATATGAAAGTAATATAGTTTTTGTGTGGGAGATTCTCTAACCGACAACCATCACTATGAGCCTAAGCGATAGTAGAACGTCTTACCTCACGTTGAAAGAGGATCTTCTGATACCTCAATATAAAACCTGAACTACTAAGTGGATCCACCAGTCGATGCTAAAAAACACTAATGAATCATCTAAAAAGTAAGACCCTTCTTCTGTCAATGTTTGCTACATGGTTTATCGGGTATTGAGTTAATATGAACTCGCGTCTCCATATCGCTGCTCAATACTACTCCCAAAATACTTAGATCATATGTTTTAAAAGCAACTTCTTCTCTTGTTTGAGGTAATCAATCTTATCTTTAAAAGCTCTCTTGGAAATCATGGTTTACTTTTTACAAAAACTAGCCAAAAACTTTGTTAGAAGTCTAGCTTACTTCTTCTAGCTCAAAATATGAAAATATTTGTAACTATATAAGAATACTTAGTTCCCTTATCACTTTTGAGAAATGAACTCAACTATTTACTCTTTGCATAACTTGAAACTCTTGACCTTAACTCAACTATTAGGGAATACATAGTTCCTCTATATTTCTTGAAGGAAAGACTTCAACTTTACTCTTTACTCTGACTTGTAATTTGAGCCTTATAACAAAGTTAAAACGTTTTATAAAGACTCTTGAAAACTTATAGAAACTTTAATTTGACTTGCTTCTTAACTTCTAGACTTAACTCTTAACTCCTTTGACTTTGATCTTAACTTTCCTTGAATTGTATTATGTATTCAAGGTTATGATTTGTGTTCTTTACCGATTTCTAGGTGTTTAGAAAGCATTTGAAGTAATTAGAATCATCGGAAGATGTTAATGTTCCTTAGAAGGACTTATAAGGGTTAAACTACGAAAACTATGTGAAAAACGCTGATCTGGGCGCACTGGTGATGCGTCTCGCCAGCCTCAATTGACTGAGGCTTGATTCTGGCACACTGGTGTTGTGCCGCTCCAGGCCCCAGTTAACTGAAGCTCTCTTCTGGCGCACTGTAGGTGCGACCGCAAGTGCGTCTAACGAATTTTTCAACTCGTTCTATGGCCCACAAACGCCTAAACCTCCATGGTTCCATCCCCAAACCCCTAGGATCATCAATACTCATCTGATCTAACTCGAAACAACATCAGAAACTTCTAATCAACATCAATGGGCATGAAATCAACTCAACCAAAAAGGGATTCGACAAGATTATGAAGAATTCACTTCTAATCATGTAATCAATTCTAAAACTTATGAACTGAAACATGATTAGTGTGGGGATTAATTAACCCAACATGAAAGAGCTCACATACCTTGATAGGGATCACCCCTGACGAATTCCACTCGAAATCTCTTGGCGTTCTTTGTGAAACCTTGATCTTTCTTCCTTCTCCTTCTTCTCTTCTCTTTTGCCCAAACCCAATGAGTAAAAGAACTTTTCTAATCTGAACTAAAACTTTTTTTACCCCTATTAGACCCTTAAAACAAATTACAAATAAATTTATAAAAAGACTAGTTTGCCCATCCTTACATACGGATTGGACTTCCCTTACTTCAACAACCCAACCTCCGAAAGACATATCTCTCTCATACGATATCGAAATCGTGCAAACTCGGGCCGTTGGAAAGGGTTTTCCAACCATATAAAGAACTAAGTATAAGTCATCCTATTCTACAAGTTTTGGCCTCTTGCAAATGACCAAACACTAAATTTCTTAACTTAGTAAATTTTTCATATTTTTCCCTTTCGTTCCAAAAGTGAAAGATTTTTGTTTTATTAGATTATTCTTGACTATTACGAATTACGATATGTTACACACATATACCTTGAAGATACACTAGTGTAGGGGGGTAATAGGTCCTGCTCAAAGGTTGGGATTGCTACGCCAATTTCGATTAAATTTCATATATATTTCTAACCCTTTTTCCTAAAAAATTGACCATCATATGATGAATTAAAAAAATTAAATCTTATGACCAATTGATAAATCAGGGACTAAGAATAAATTAATCATGGATAATTATTAACAGAAAAAGATAGCCACGTAATTATTGCAAATCTTCCATTGAAATGCCCTTGATAATATTTTTTTTTCATAATTTGGGCCTAAATAAAATTAATACGAATTTTTAATATTAACTACAAAATTATTTGACTGCTATTTTGGTTTTTTCATAATATAGAAATGTTATTTTATAAACATTGATGTACAAAATTTAACAATTCTCTGTTGTTTATTTGGATTTGCCCCTGAATTCCTTAGAACTAGGGTAGAAAAGTTTGGCGTTGTGGAATTTTTTTTATAGGGAATAATATATGGATTGTCTTAAAGGATTTTAAAAAATTATTAATAATATAAAAGGAATTATGTGACATGGCATCCCGTCAGGAGAGATATGACCTTTTTTTCCGTCAAGTATATTTTAAGGAAAATATGTACATCTGGGTGATATTATAGTCCTAAAACAAACATAAGTGATATTACTAGATAATTTCGCAAATATACATAACTATTTAGGGAAATTACTCTTTGAATTGTTTAGAGACAACAAAATTAGTTATAATGAATTATAAAAATTATCATAGATGAATAAATATTCTTTAAATAACTCATTAATTTTTTACCTCTTTAAATAAAGGTTAAAATTATAATAATAATATATACATGATAAAAATAAATTATAAAAATTTTTAATCCACAATTTTTTACTTTTTGTGTAAAATAATAATCAATAATTTTCTATATATAATTAGTTGTTAGTTAATCCATCATCAATAAATACATATAGCAAGTTTTTGTTAGTCATTGTTCTATTAAACAAAAAAAAAATAGGTGCTATGTTTTTTTATAGTCATTTTTGCTTTTATGGTAATGACATAAATTTAACTTGGTCAATGCATCTGAATTTTATATTAATTTGGCTAGGACTACTATAACTCATTGTGTTTTTTCCTGTTTAGTCGAGTTATATAATACAAATTCTATGACAATATTAACCTTACCATAAAATGTATGCACTAAACTCTCTATAAATTCCACAACTACATCAATAACAAATCACATATTTTCAAAGAATTTTGTCTCTCAAAACTATATTGAATAGCATTATATACATTCAAACAAAGAGAAAATGAATTCATCTAAAACTGTTCTTTTAATTTTATTATCTCTTCTGCTTTTTCAAATGAAAGGTACATATTATAATTTTATGCTACACTTAATAGTTTAACATTTTTTTACGACGATAATTTTTTACAAAATTTTAATAAATTTTTTAACGGCTAACTTTTTTTTTTGAAATGTAGAGAATTTTGTGAATGGTACAGAGGAAGTATGTGGCCTCGTATTGCAACCATGTCACATTAATCGAGAGTGCAGCTTACCATGTCGACGTGCGAATTATTACGTGGCTTTGTGTGTGCCTAAACTTAAATTTGGTCAAGTTAGTAATTATTGTTGTTGTGTTAATAGGTAAAATAAATATTCTTTCAAATTGAAGAATATTTATTTATATATATATGTTTCATTTAAGTATTTAAATACTATAATAAAATAGCAAAGTTCGAAGGGAAGTCGATTTTTAATTTTAATACTTCATCGACTTTTATTATGCTTTTAAATATGTCTTAGAGTGAGATTAATGAAAATGTTATATCATATATATTTATCTCTTTATGTGAGTGAGAAATAAAATAGTCATAATTCAATATTACATTTGTAAATTATATCATAGACTTTATAGTTTCAATAATATAAAATTCAAAATTATAACATTGGTGGTTTAATGAGTTTCTATTTTAAAATAAAGATTAAATTATTTAAATATAAATTTGAAATGTCTATCATTCCAAATTTTCTTATGCTAAAATTATATATATGTGCATATCAAAATGATATTTGTGAGATAATTTTTATCTAACATAAATTTTGATTAGTCTGATTAAATACCAGTTACTTATTATATCTTATTTTACTTGATATTTATATTATAATATAATTTATGTTATTTGTTTATATTAATAAAGTAATTTAATGTTGATTAGAGTACGTTAAAATATATGGACTAATATTTTTTGCGAGTGCTCTTTAACTGAATATGTAAATGGTAAATTTCGCTTCAATATAATAGTCCACAAATTAAATTACACTATACAAATATGTGCGACGAGCTAGCACGACCAATGAAGTATGTAGGAGATCTGCATCCAAGACAGGACTAACTGTTTGCGAGATCACTTACTCAATCAACTCTGTCACCCTCGCGGATTCTCCACTAGTATTACTATGTATCATGATCCAAGCTATTGTAATTGTAGTAGTGTTCAATAAATTTTTTTAGAAAAAACTCTTACTTCTCATCTATTTAATTAAGTTCTAGTATTAAATGTTAAAAACTTATTCAGCCTTAATATTTACATAAAATCAAAATAAGAATGATATTGTTTGTACATAAAATTTCATCACTTAATCTCGATTAATTGATAGATATTTGTAACTAATTAAATCACATAGTCATAATAAGATGAAATGATGTAAAAATGAAATGTCATAATCCTTTTCTAATATTCACATATGGTTTTCCCAATTGGCAAAATATTTAATTAATTTTTTTAATGATCTTCTGATGGACGTCTTAAATAAATTTTGACAAAAAATTTAAAAGTCTATAAATAAATTAAGCTACTAAATTATTGCCAATCTGTCCTTAAAATTTTATTTGTACTACTTAAATTTATTACGAAAGATCTCGTAAAGTTTTTCAAAAAAAATACCCGAAAGTCATTTCACCAAATATTCATGGGCTAACATTAGCACACGGAGAATTGGTATCTCTGTGTTTTGTAACTCGGGGACGAGTGATGGGTAAATTGGTATCTATTGTAATGACATGTTCGCTTCATTATAGAAATGCCAACGGGGTAATTAGGACCGATTTTTTTTGTAGTATTTGAATTTTTACAACCTTGTCTAGATTTGGAGGAAATTGGAGTCACTATGGTGTAGAGAAATCTAGTAGAAACCGGGAGAACCATTTATAATTTTGATTGCATGAGTAGTTAGATAACTCGTTTAAAAATTCGTACGACTTTAAGATATACTTTTATATCACTAAATCATATTTAGTTGATTAATAAACATTCTCTTCTTTGTTTATAAGCTAATCATGGTAAAAAAGTACGAAGTGACGTAAATACCATGTGTAGGTAACACAAATTTATATCTTACAAATGAAGAACTTTTTAGTAGAGAATGCTATAACCTTTTCGATGTGCCTACCTATTGCGAATTTAAATCAATCATATTTCTTATATATTTCTTTAATCTAACATCAAAATGTCATTTGTTGAAATTTTGTTGGGCCATAAAAACATGGGTTTTGCAATCTATGGGCCAGGATCAAAGGAATAAGTCAGCCTAACATGATATAAACGGATGGATTTCAATTTTGTATATAAAGAAATATCAGAAAAAATCCATATATAACCAATTTTATGACCCTATTGAAGTAGTAGTTGAAATTCATAAACTTTTTTTGTAACATTAATCTTATTTAAATTAACTTTAGGCACACAAGTCTAGTTTGCATACATACGCGTCTAAAATTTGCATATAAACTAACTTCAAATAATATGAAAGTGAATTATTTCAATCATTTTTACATAAGTTCATGTCATATATAATTGAACGTCGACTATTTTTGCATGAGGTTCAAATCATATATGGTTGAACTCATTTGATATTAAATTTCTTAATATTGTATGTTTTTTTTTTGTTTCTCAAAATGATATTACTTGAATAACGTAATAATTCAAGCAAAACATATCTTGTCATCTTACAACAAATAGATCTTGAACCTCGAAGAGAAAAATAAAGGTAAAATATAAGGCAGGTGGCCTTATCTAGCTCACAAATCATATTAGATAGGTAAATGACTTTTCATTTGGGAGCTCATATGCTCAATCAACCAATTCGCCTTTGCGAGTCCTCAATAAATATTACAATATAGGAGTAGAATATTTAAATGCTAAAAACTTATTTGGTCATGATGTTTAATCAAATTAACAAATTCATATCATGTGTTTACTCATAAAGTTTCATCACTTAATCATAATTAATTATTTCAATATTTTAATTTATTAAATCACTTAATCATAATAAATTTAAATTAATTTAATGTAAACAATATTGAATACATAGTTTGAAATGGCGTAAAAGTGTAACGATGTCTAATAAGTGAAACTCTAGGTGATCACTACTATGCATATATAAAAAAACAATTAACATATCATGTTATAATAAACATTTTTAATGTTGACATAAAGTTTGTTCAATTGGTATACATTTAATCTTATAAAATTGGAAAAATGTTTGAAATATATCTGAATTTTGATTGAAATTGCTGCAACAATAACAAAATTTGGGAATGACATTTTACCCCTACAGTATTTAAAAGTGCATTTTAAAGGTATACATATCCTCTTGTGGACATCATAAATATTGCATCATAATAAATAGTAACTTGTCCACGTGGACACATATTGTCACGCCCCGAGTCTACAACCTGGACGTGGCCGGCACCCAATGAACATTGTTTGATTTGAGCGAACCCTTATCCTGGCTTACTTAACTCAGGGGAAGACTTAACTAATTATAAGAAATAAACATTCTCAAAGAATAACTGAAAGTAAAATAACTTGGCCAAAATAGCACTTAATTCTGATATGATAAAATATCTGTAAATAAATAGAGACTCAAAGTGGAATATCTGACTGACTATCTGTCTATGAAGCCTCTGCAATACTAGGTCGAATATTGAGACAAACCTCACAACATTCAATCAATGAAAAGACTGAAAGCAATAAAAGAGTCCTCCGGATGCAATAAGGCTCACCACTGACTTTAGATGCTCAAACTGTATGAACGAGGCGTTGGATGCTGATCCTTGTTACCTGGATCTGCATCATAAGACGATGCAGGTCAACTGGCATCAGTACATTGAATGTACGAGTATGCGAGTTGGAATGCTAAACAACAACTTTAAGCTTGAAAGGAATAAGAAGAAATTTACCTTGGCTGTGCTAAACTCATGAATTACTTATCTTAATATAAAGCAAATAACAACAGATGCCATATTGCCATATATATATATATATATATATATATATATATATATATATATATATATATATATATATATATTTGTAAAACAGTAAAACGACTTAGTTCGTTAAAGAAAATACAATAACAAACTCAACTTTACTTGTATATGAAAGTAATATAGTTTTTGTGTGGGAGATTCTCTAACCGACAACCATCACTATGAGCCTAAGCGATCGTAGAACGTCTTACCTCACGTTGAAAGAGGATCTTCTGATACCTTGCCGTCAATATAAAACCTGAACTACTAAGTGGATCCACCAGTCGATGCTAAAAAACTGTAACAACCCTAAAAATGAATAGGATCAAGACTTAGGTTATCAAGAATGCTTGCGATTAGACCAAGGTTCACACAGATTGATACGCGTAGACCAGACGTTAAAACCCTTACTACGACCAAGCCAACTAACTTGGGGAGTTAGTTGAGCTTGTAAAGGTTGGAACCAACCAAGTAAGGCTCTCGAAAATGAAGATTTAATCGAAGGAGTCTTTACCGGACTTAAAAAGAAGAAATTTTAAGTTTTGAGGGTCTAGGGGTAAAATGGTCTTTTCCAGGCCAATGGTAATATCGTAATTACCCTAACAAATTAATTATTTAATTAATTAAATTAAATGAAGGACACGTTCGGGTCGGGTCGACCCGAAATGACCCGTTTCCGCGAAACGGTGTCACCCGAGTTTGAACCCCAACGGATGCAACGAATAGGGGTTCAATTATTGTTTTAAAATCTGATTTTTTTGTAATGGCAAAATGGTCCTTTAACGTATTAGTTAAATTAATCAGATTTTATTAATATAACAAAAACCCTATTGACTAAGTCCTAACTAAACTCCTAAACTTACAATAACTCTCACACTCTCACGTTTCATCACTCTCACGTTTCACCATTCACTCTCACGTTTTCTCTCTGCCTAAAAAACTTCAAGAACATAAAATATATTGAAGTTCTTCACACTTGAAGAACTCACACAAAAATCTAAGAAAACAACGTTAATCCATCACGTTAGGCAAAGGGGAGGAGTCTTCCGTCGATTGGTGTTGAAGTGTTGGACTTGAGCGTGGTTTGGAGAGGTTGGACAGCAGGTCGTGTATTGTAAAAACGTCAAAAAGGTATGGGTTTCTTCCCTCTTGGTCCCTTTTCCAAGAGACCCCTTAGGATTCAGAATATTCGGCTCGAAAACTAGGGTTGTTTTCCCCGTTGCATGTCCCTGTCACTAGCTCCCAATGAATTCGTAGGTTGGTATGATTGCTGGTAGATTTAGGAATGTGTGATGTTTTGTGCTGAATGTGAATGTGTTGGTGTACGTTAAATTATGAAAATGACAATCCATGTATGTGTTCGGAATTATGTGCAATTGTGTGCAAGTGTGTGACCGTGACAAGGGTCTCGACCTTGATGCTCTAAATTGTTAATGTTGTGGTTGAATTTACGTACATAAAATCATGAAAATTGTGATGTTCATAAAAAGGAAATGTGGCTGATTTGAATAACAATCTTATAGCCAATTAATTCTATGAAAGATGCACTTAAAAGTATGTTAAACGGGTCCATGAACGTAACCTATGAACTAAATAATATATTGATGTTTATGAGTTAAAAAGTGACCAAAATTTCCTGCATTTTACAAGTTAGTTTTAGGCTAAATGTTAATGCATAACAATCTGGAAATTTAATGTAAAATAAAAGAATGAGGCCACTAGGAATTGAACCCGTGACCTCACCTTTGTGCGGAAATGATTCACAAAAATGGGTGAGGGTTGGGGGGTTCGATCCTGGGTGCAGGATGAAGGATAAATGAATAAAATGAATGAGGGGAGTGGGATTCGAATCCACAACCCCTCGGTCAGAACTCAAAGAAAACGAAAATAAAAGATTGTGAGGCGTGGGAATCGAACCCACGACCTCTAGGTGGAAAGGAGAAAATAAAATAAAAACAAAGTGAGGCTGTGGGGGTTCGATCCCACAACCTCACGGTCAACTCAAAAAGTCAACATTTGAAAAGGAAAATAAAATAAAGAGGCTGTGGGGGTTCGATCCCACAACCTCTCGGCCCTAAGTGAGTAAATTAAAATTAAAGAAGAAAATAGGCGTGGTTGTTGGGACCCGATTTTCCCACACGGACCGAACTAAATAAATAAAAAAATATAAATACTAAGTGATGTTCAAGGGATTCGAACTTGGGTTCCCTTGCCCAAATCTCCATATTGATACATAAGTCATACGTGAATAAATGTTCAACTTAATGTTGCCTACATAGATCGAAACCGAGATATTGGCATACATACAAGATGCATAAGTCTTGTATCACATAATCTTAGGAAGATATGAATCACTTAGATGAAATATGAATGAAGCCTCATGGCTTGTATGTGTAGACACATAAGTCTAACATACGTTCAATGTAAGTGAACCTAAGATGTATATAATGAAATGATGAAACCCTAGAAGGATTAAGTATGAGTGTAAGATACATTAAATGGCCAAGTGCATTGGCACATGATGAGATGAACAATGACATGATGAAATGAACAATGAAATGATGAAATGAACATTCACGTAATATGAGGTGAGTAAATATGACAAGCAAATGTGGAAATGATAATGAATGTGGTGACAACATGATATGAGGCTAATGTAAATGATGAGAACAATCTCAAATGAGCCTAAGTAAATGTTACCAAAACGTACTCATCTATGAGAGTGTAAGATATGAAGAGACCCGTCTCTATGAACACTCTAATGAAGGTATTGAGCTTAACACACTTAATACTAATGATGAGATGAGAAATTATCTAATGAGCTATGATGTCCTCATACAAGAAGCCAGCTTCCATGACGTATGAGATGAATGAAATGGAACTTTATACTGAGCACCGATGGGCTAGCTATGAGTGGTGATGCCTTCTTTTGGGAAGGGCGGAGGTTCACGTAACTCTCATGAGATGAGACTGCCCGGCATGCCAGGTATGGGTCTCCTTATATCTCCTAGTCTTCGAACCTATACTGCCAATATAGGGATCTGCCGGGGTTCGATTCCCATGTACGCTAGCATGTTATTGGATCACTTTGGCCGGTGATTCCACCTCTTTTCGGTGTGGGTGAGACACTGGATTTCATGATGCTCACATGATCTATGTCGGTTAAAGTTAAAGTTCCCAATGAATGAATGAGGCCAGCCTCAAATGATGCACATAATGAAATGAATGATACCAAAGGTGTTAGGATAGGATAATCAAAAGATGAGTTAGATTCAAGTAATGACATTAGGTCATTCTTGGTCATTGCACAACTAACCTAATGAAAATCTTAAACTATATCCTAGGTATAGCTGGTGTTTATACTGGCTCACGAATGAAATGAAATACATATGAATGAATGAAGCAGACTCTGTGTTTGCTAATGAAGACTCCCTAGTTGAGGCCCCATATGTTGAGCCCTCATTTCTGGGAGGTCTTAATGATAAGCCCATGACTCCAAGGTCTCATGGCATATGAATAAATGACATTAAAGAAGTTATGTGCTATGTGTAAATGTTATGTGCTATGTGTAAATGTTATGTGCTGTGTGCAAATGTGAAAAGTATGATGATGTATGTTATTCTCATGGCATAACTTTCCTAATCCAAATTTCGAAAGCTCATTAACTTTCCTAATCTCAATTTGGCAAGTCCACTGACTTGACTTCCAATAATCATGTTGTTAGGAAAGAGCTATCTTTTCTCATGCATGTCCTTGGTGTGTGCTTGCATATACCCATACTTAGTACAAGTGTGTACTAACCCTATACATCTATACTATTTTAGGTGCAGGTGCAGGTGGGCGATAGAGCTACATGATCATCGTTGTAGCTATCCGGACGTCACCATTCATCCAGAGTTTGGTAGGTCCTCATACTTTCGAGGATGCTACTGTTTTACATTCTTGCTTAGTTTTAGAGTTGAGCTAGTGGAGCATGTTCCACTAGCGTTTCTTTCCGGTTTTTATTTAGACCTTGTATTGGTACCATTTTGGCAATTATACACATAATACTTATTGAGCTATTTCTTTCAGTTGCTTATCTATTAATGTTAGATGGTTGATGGTGAACTATAATGAAATGTTATAAATGTTTAACAAATATGTTAAGGAGCCAAAAGTTTGAAATTTTCCGCTAAAATTAACCTAAGTGAAGTATGAATAACGTAAGTAGGCTTGTCTGCGACCTCTGAGAGGTCAATGACGCCGGTCTCGTCTGGGGTCTAGATTCCGATCGTGACAAAGTTGGTATCAGAGCACTAGGTTGAATTCTGAAAATAATAAGTTCACATCAACCACATTGAGTAGTTTCTAAGTCATGGTAGTGAAGTGCACCACTATCCTGAATTAGAGACTGCATGATGCGTAGGAAAATTTCCCTTTTTCTGATCTTATCGTGCTTTTCTAAATGTCTAAATTCTTGGTGTTATGAGCGTATCTAACATCAATTTATGTTGTTTTCAGAGAATGAACCCTAGGAGGGCTATTGGTCAGAGGAGAGGAAGAGCAGCTGCTGGGGCGACCGAGTCCCACCCCAGGCTCCAACTGAAGGAGCGGTTGTGCCAGTTAATCTAGCTGGGTTGACTGATGCTGAGGTGAGGGCATCTCTGGCCCAAATGGCACAGACCATTACTATGCAGGACCAGGCTATGACCGCCCAGGTCAACCGACAGAATGTTCAGAGGGAGAAACCATCGGTTCGTAGCATGGCTGACAGGCTGAGAGACTTCACGAGGATGAATCCTCCTATTTTCACAGGGTCTAAGACTTCAGAGGACCCCCAGGAGTTTGTGGAAGAGGTGCATAAAATCCTGGGGGCTATGGGGGCCACTGATGTTGAGAAGGCTGAGCTGGCTTCCTATCAGCTCAAGGATGTTGCACAGACTTGGTGCAAGATGTGGCAAGATAGCCGTGTCTTAGGTGGAGTGCCAGTCACATGGGAGCTGTTCAAAACAGCATTTCTGGAGAGATTCTTTCCCAGGGAAATGAGGGAGGCCAAGGTTGAGGAGTTTATCAACCTTAAACAAGGCTCTATGACAATCAGGGAGTATTCCCTGAAGTTTGTTAAGATGTCAAGGTATGTTATTTTCCCTAATATTTAATAACAAGAATGAGGAGAATACTGAACTTTGTTGAAAACATCCAGGTATGCTACTTCCATGGTTTCTAACAGCGGGGATGAGATGAGCAGGTTCCTCACTGGAATCAATAGAGACCTGGAGGAGGAGTGTCGATCTGCGATGCTCCATGATAATATGGATCTTTCCAGGCTGATGGTGCATGTCCAGCAGGTAGAGGACAGCCGCAGAAAAAGAGGTGTTTGTGATGCTAGGAGGCCTAGGCCTCAAGATCAGGCAGGACCCAGTCATGGAGGCCACAGGAACAACTTTGGCGTCCGTGAGCAGCCAAGGTTCAAAAAGGGGCAACAGAGTTCTGGGAATTCTAATCCTCAGAGGAGTGCTACACCTAGAGGAGGCAGACCTGAGCCCAAGAAGGGCAATGGAGGTGAGATGCAGCGTCCTAAGAAGAATTGTGCTAAGTGTGGCCGAGCTCACAGTGAAGAGTGCAGACAGGGCACTAATGCCTGCTTCGGTTGTGGTAAGAGTGGACACATGGTCAGAGACTGTCCACAGAACAGAGGTCAGGCTGGAGGTAATACTCAGCCTAGGCCTAATCCACAGGGTGCAGCAGCGCCGAGCCTCCTAAGAGGAACAGGTTCTATGCCCTGAAGGGCAGGGAGGAGCAGGAGAAGTCCGCTGATGTGGTCACAGGTATGCTGCAAGTAGTTCTCAACTTCTGTTTATGCTTTACTTGATCCAGGGTCTACACTTTCCTTTGTAACTCCTCTGCTTGCTCTTACTTTTGAGATATTGCCTGAAGTTCTGCATGATCCATAGTGGTTAGTACACCTTTAGGAGAGAATGTAAGAACTGATAGAGTATACAAGATTGCCCAATAGTTGTTAGTGGAAAACTATGTGTGCAAACTTGGTTGAGTTACCCATGCATGATTTTGATGTTATTCTTGGCATGGATTGGCTTCACAGTTGTTATGCTTGCTTGGACTGTCGTAGTAGAGTGGTGAGATTTCGCTTTCCTAATGAAGAAGAGTTAGTCTGGGAGGGGTACAACTCGAGTCGTCCTAACCCTTGATTTCTAACCTTAAGGCCAAAAAATGATGTCCAAGGGTTATTGTGTCATCTTGTGAGTGTTAATGATTTAGATCATGACATTCCTTCCATAGACTCAGTACCTGTAGTGAATGAGTTCTTAGATGTGTTTCCTGATGATTTGCCTGGAGTCCCTCCCCTTCGAGAGATTGACTTTGGTATCGATTTAGAACCCGATACTAAACCAATCTCAATTCCTCCTTACAGAATGGCTCCAGCTGAACTCAAAGAGTTGAAGCTGCAGTTAAAAGATCTCACTGACAAGGGTTTCATTCAGCCGAGCATATCCCCTTGGGGCGCTCCAGTGTTGTTTGTAAAGAAGAAAGATGGAACCCTTAGAATGTGTATCGATTATCGGCAGCTCAACAAAGTCACTATAAAGAATAAGTATCCACTCCCCAGAATAGATGATTTGTTCGATCAACTCCAAGGGTCTAGTTTCTTCTCTAAGATTGATCTTCGTTCAGGGTATCATCAGCTTAGGGTTAGGGATGGAGATATCCCAAAGACAGCCTTTCGTACCCGCTATGGTCACTATGAGTTTTTAGTCATGTCATTTGGTCTCACGAATGCACCTGCTGCATTTATGGATCTCATGAACAGGGTCTTCCGTGAATACCTTGACTCTTTCGTCATAGTATTCATTGATGACATTCTCATCTACTCTAAGACCAAGGAAGAGCATGAACAGCATTTGAGACTAACCTTGCAGGTACTTAGACAGCATCAGTTGTATGCCAAATTCAGCAAATGTGAATTCTGGCTGAGATCAGTGACCTTCCTGGGTCATGTTGTGTCCGATCAGGGCGTGGAGGTGGATCCCAGGAAGACTGAGGCTGTGAAGAACTGGCCAAAGCCTCTTACTCCTACTGACATCCGTAGCTTTTTGGGATTGGCTGGTTACTACCGCAGGTTTGTGGAGGGCTTTTCTTCCATTTCTGCCCCATTGACAGCTTTGACTAAGAAGAAAGCCAAGTTTGAATGGACGGAGACTTGTGAGAAGAGTTTCCAGGAGCTCAAGGACAGACTCACTTCAGCCCCGGTGCTTACTTTGCCTAAGTGTGGTGAGAATTACACTGTTTATTGTGATGCATCTAGGGTTGGTTTGGGTTGTGTTCTTATGCAGGTTGGTAAGGTGATAGCCTATGCATCCAGACAGCTCAAGGTTCATGAGAAGAATTATCCCACTCATGACCTGGAGTTGGCAGCTGTGGTGTTTGCACTGAAGCTGTGGAGGCATTATCTGTATGGAGTGCATGTAGATGTGTTCACAGACCATAAGAGTCTCCAGTACGTGTTCACACAGAGGGAGTTGAATCTACGTCAGCGGAGATGGTTGGAGCTGTTGAAGGATTATGACATGAATGTGCACTACCATCCAGGTAAGGCTAATGTTGTAGCTGATGCTTTGAGCAGGATGAGCATGGGAAGTACAGCTCACGTTGAGGATGAGAAGAAGGAGCTGGTGAAAGATGTACACAGACTGGCCAGACTGGGTGTGCGTTTGGTTGACTCCACTAGTGGGGATGTTTCAGTTCATCCTAGTTCTGAATCATCCTTGGTAGTTGAAGTCAAGCAGGGTCAGCATCTAGATCCCGTGTTGATGGAGCTGAAGGACTCAGTGCTGATGAAGATGAATGAGTCTTTCGCTTTGGGAGGTGATGGCATACTTAGGTATCAGGACAGGCTGTGTGTGCCAGATGTGGATGATTTGCGGACCAGGATTGTTGCAGAGGCCCATGGTTCCAGATATTCTATACATCCAGGTTCCACCAAGATGTATCATGATCTCAAGCAGATTTATTGGTGGGATGGCATGAAGAAGGACATTGCAGAATATGTGGCCAAGTGTCCTAATTGTCAGCAGGTTAAGGCAGAGCATCTTAAGCCTGGTGGTCTGACTCAGATTATTGAGGTTCCGACTTGGAAATGGGAGGCCATTAATATGGACTTCGTGGTTGGGCTTCCGAGGACTAGGAGGCAGCATGACTCTATGGGTTATTGTGGACAGATTGACTAAGTCTGCCCACTTTATCCCTGTGAAGTCTACTTACAGAGCCGAGGATTATGCGAGACTCTACATTGATGAGATTGTGAGATGGCATGGGATTCCCTTGTCTATTATTTCAGACAGAGGAGCTCAGTTTACTTCTCATTTCTGGAGATCTTTCCAGAAGAGCTTGGGCACGCAGGTGAAGCTTAGCACTGCCTTTCACCCTCAGACAGATGGGCAGGCAGAGCGCACCATACAGACATTGGAGGATATGTTGAGAGCGTGTGTGATTGACTTCAGAGGTAACTGGGATGACCATCTGCCTTTGATAGAGTTCTCGTATAATAATAGCTATCACTCCAGCATTGGGATGGCACCGTTTGAGGCACTGTATGGTAGGAGGTGTAGATCTCCAGTTGGGTGGTTCGAGGTTGGAGAGTCATCCATTTTGGGTCGGAGATCATTCATGAGGCCTTAGAGAAGGTCAGATGATTAGGGACAGGTTGACTACTGCTTACAGTCGGCAGAAGTCATATGCTGATAACAGAAAGCGGCCCTTAGAGTTTGATGTTGGTGACCAGGTTTACTTGAAAATATCGCCTATGAAAGGGGTGATGAGATTTGGTAGAAAAGGGAAGCTGAGTCCGAGGTATGTTGGGCCATATGAGATCCTACAGCGTGTGGGTGAGGTGGCCTATGAGTTGCATTGCCTACAGAACTAGCTTCTGTTCATCCAGTCTTTCATGTCTCTATGTTGAAGAAGTGCCTAGGTGATCCAGCATCAATCTTACCTGTTGAAGGTTTGGGGGTTGGTGAAGACTTGTCTTATGAGGAGGTACCTGTTGAGATCTTAGACAGACAGGTCAAGCGGCTGAGGAACAAGGAGATTGCCACAGTGAAGGTATTGTGGAGAAATCATCTTGTTGAGGGTGCTACGTGGGAGGCTGAGGCCGACATGAGAGCCCGCTACCCTCACCTGTTCAGCTCTTGAGGTTAGACTTTCTACTCTTAAACCTATGTTTCCTTATCTCCCGTATTTTGTTGCTATTGATCTGACTGGCATTACGACGACAAGTGGTAGTGTCATTCGGGGACGAATGTTCCTAAGGGGGGGATAATGTAACAACCCTAAAAATGAATAGGATCAAGACTTAGGTTGTCAAGAATGCTTGCGATTAGACCAAGGTTCACACAGATTGATACGCGTAGAACCAGACCTCAGAACCCTTACTACGACCAAGCCAACTAACTTGGGAGTTAGTTGAGCTTGGAAAGGTTGGAACCAACCAAGTAAGGCTCTCGAAAATGAAGATTTAATCGAAGGAGTCTTTACCGGACTTAAAAAGAAGAAATTGAGGGTCTAGGGGTAAAATGGTCTTTTCCAGGCCAAGGGTAATATCGTAATTACCCTAACAAATTAATTATTTAATTAATTAAATTAACTAAAGGACCCGTTTGGGTCGGGTCGACCCAAAATGACCCGTTTCCGCGAAACGGTGTCACCCGGGTTCGAACCCCAACGGATGCAACGAATAGGGGTTCAATTATTGTTTTAAAATCTGATTTTTTTTTGTAAGGGCAAAATGGTCCTTTCACGTATTAGTTAAATTAATCAGATTTATTAATATAACAAAAACCCTATAAATAAGTCCTAACTAAACTCTTAAACTTACAGTAACTCTCACACTCTCACGTTTCATCACTCTCACGTTTCACCATTCACTCTCACGTTTTCTCTCTGCCTAAACAACTTCAAGAACATAACATATATTGAAGTTCTTCACACTTTAAGAACTCCCACAAAAATCTAAGAAAACAACGTTAATCCATCACGTTAGGCAAAGGGGAGGAGTCTTCCGTCGATTGGTGTTGAAGTGTTGGACTTGAGCGTGGTTTGGAGAGGTTGGACAGCAGGTCGTGCATTGTAAAAACGTCAAAAAGGTATGGGTTTCTTCCCTCTTGGTCCCTTTCCCAAGAGACCCCTTAGGATTCAGAATATTCGGCTCGAAAACTAGGGTTGTTTTCCCCGTTGCATGTCCCTGTCACTACTCCCAATGAATTCGTAGGTTGGTATGATTGCTGGTAGATTTAGGAATGTGTGATGTTTTGTGCTGAATGTGAATGTGTTGGTGTACGTTAAATTATAAAAATGACAATCCATGTATGTGTTCGGAATTATGTGCAATTGTGTGCAAGTGTGTGACCGTGACAAGGGTCTCGGCCTTGATGCTCTAAATTGTTAATGTTGTGGTTGTTAATTTAACTACATAAACTCATGAATATAGTGATGTTCATAAAATGAAAATGTGGTTGATTTGAATAACAATCTTATAGCCAATTAATTCTATGAAAGATGCACTTAAAAGTATGTTAAACGGGTCCATGAACGTAACCTATGAACTAAATAATATATTGATGTTTATGAGTTAAAAAGTGACCAAAATTTCCAGCATTTTACAAGTTAGTTTTAGGCTAAATGTTAATGCATAACAATCTGGAAATTTAATGTAAAATAAAAGAATGAGGCCACTAGGAATTGAACCCGTGACCTCACCTTTGTGCGGAAATGATTCACGAAAATGGGTGAGGGTTGGGGGGTTCGATCCTGGGTGCAGGCGGAAGGATAAATGAATAAAATGAATGAGGGGAGTGGGATTCGAACCCACAACCCCTCGGTCAGAACTCAAAGAAAAAAAAAAAGATTGTGAGGCGTGGGAATCGAACCCACGACCTCTAGGCGGAAAGGAGAAAATAAAATAAAAACAAAGTGAGGCTGTGGGGGTTCGATCCCACAACCTCACGGTCAACTCAAAAAGTCAACATTTGAAAAGGAAAATAAAATAAAGAGGCTGTGGGGGTTCGATCCCACAACCTCTCGGCCCTAAGTGAGTAAATTAAAAATAAAGAAGAAAATAGGCGTGGTTGTTGGGACCCAATTTTCCCACACGGACCAAACTAAATAAATAAAAATATATAAATACTAAGTGATGTTCAAGGGATTCGAACTTGGGTTCCCTTGCCCAAATCTCCGTATTGATACATAAGTCATACGTGAATAAATGTTCAACTTACTATTGCCTACATAGATCGAAACCGAGATCTTGGCATACATACAAGATGCATAAGTCTCGTATCACATAATCTTAGGAAGATATGAATCACTTAGATAAATTATGAATGAAGCCTCATGGCTTGTATGTGTAGACACATAAGTCTAACATACGTTCAAAGTAAGTGAACCTAAGATGTATATAATGAAATTATGAAACCCTAGAAGGGTTAAGTATGAGTGTAAGATACACTAAATGGCCAAGTGCATTGGACATGATGAGATGAACAATGACATGATGAAATGAACAATGAAATGATGAAATGAACATTCACGTAATATGAGGTGAGTAAATATGACAAGCAAATGTGGAAATGATGATGAATGTGGTGACAACATGATATGAGCCTAATGTAAATGATGAGAGCAATCTCAAATGAGCCTAAGTAAATGTTACCAAAACGTACTCATCTATGAGAGTGTAAGATAATGAAGAGACCCGTCTCTATGAACACTCTAATGAAGGTATTGAGCTTAACACACTTAATACTAATGATGAGATGAGAAATCATCTAATGAGATATGATGTCCTCATACTAGAAGTCAGCTTCCATGACGTATGAGATGAATGAAATGTAACTTTATACTGAGCACCGATGGGCTAGCTATGAGCGGTGATGCCTTCTTTCGGGAAGGGCGGAGGTTCACGTAACTCTCATGAGATGAGACTGTCCGGCATGCCAGGTATGGGTCTCCTTATATCTCCTAGTCTTCGAACCTATACTGCCAATATAGGGATCTGGCGGGGTTCAATTCCCATGTACGCTAGCATGTTATTGGATCACTTTGGCCGGTGATTCCACCTCTTTTCGGTGTGGGTGAGACACTGGATTTCATGATGCTCACATGATCTATGTCGGTTAAAGTTAAAGTTCCCAATGAATGAATGAGGTCAGCCTCAAATGATGCACATAATGAAATGAATGATACCGAAGGTGTTAGGATAGGATAATCAAAAGGTGAGTTAGATTCAAGTAATGACATTAGGTCATTCTTGGTCATTGCACAACTAACCTAATGAAAATCTTAAACTATATCCTAGGTATAGCTGGTATTTATACTGGCTCACGAATGAAATGAAATGAAATACGTATGAATGAATGAAGCAGACTCTGTGTTTGCTAATGAAGACTCCCTAGTTGAGGCCCCATATATTGAGCCCTCATTTCTGGGAGGTCTTAATGATAAGCCCATGATTCCAAGGTCTCATGGCATATGAATAAATGACATTAAAGAAGTTATGTGCTATGTGTAAATGTTATGTGCTGTGTGCAAATGTGAAAAGTATGATGATGTATGTTATTCTCATGGCATAACTTTCCTAATCCAAATTTGGAAAGCTCATTAACTTTCCTAATCTCAATTTGGCAAGTCCACTGACTTGACTTCCAATAATCATGTTGTTAGGAAAGAGCTATCTTTTCTCATGCATGTCCTTGGTGTGTGCTTGCATATACCCATACTTAGTACAAGTGTGTACTAACCCTATACATCTATACTATTTTAGGTGCAGGCACAGGTGGGCGATAGAGCTATAGGATCATCGTTGTAGCTATCCGGACTTCAGCATTCATCCGGAGTTTGGTAGGTCCTCAGACTTTCGAGGATGCTACTGTTTTACATTCTAGCTTAGTTTTAGAGTTGAGCTAGTGGAGCATGTTCCACTAGTGTTTCTTTCCGGTTTTTATTTAGACCTTGTATTGGTGCCATTTTGGCAATTATACACATAATACTTATTGAGCTATTTCTTTCAGTTGCTTATCTATTAATGTTAGATGGTTGATGGTGAACTATAATGAAATGTTATAAATGTTTAACAAATATGTTAAGGAGCCAAAAGTTTCAAATTTTCCGCTAAAATTAACCTAAGTGAAGTATGAATAACGTAAGTAGGCTTGTCTGCGACCTCTGAGAGGTCAACGATGCCGGTCTCGTCTGGAGTCTAGATTCCGGTCGTGAAAAAACACTAATGAATCATCTATAAAGTATGACCCTTCTTCTGTCAATGTTTACTACATGGTTTATCGGGTATTGAGTTAATATGAACTCGCGTCTCCATATCGCTTCTATATTTCCTGAAGGAAAGACTTCAACTTTACTCTTTACTCTGACTTGTAATTTGAGCCTTATAACAAAGTTAAAACGTTTTATAAAGACTCTTGAAAACTTATAGAACTTTAATTTGACTTGCTTCTTAACTTCTAGACTTAACTCTTAACTCCTTTGACTTTGATCTTAACTTTCCTTGAATTGTATTATGTATTCAAGGTTATGATTTCTGTTCTTTACCGATTTCTAGGTGTTTAGAAAGCATTTGAAGTAATTAGAATCATCGGAAGATGTTAATGTTCCTTAGAAGGATTTATAAGGGTTAAACTACAAAAACTATGTGAAAAACGCTGATCTGGGCGCACTGGTGATGCATCTCGCCAGCCTCAATTGACTGAGGCTTGATTCTGGCACACTGGTGTTGTGCCGCTCCAGGCCCCAGTTAACTGAAGCTCTCTTCTGGCGCACTGTAGGTGCGACCGCAAGTGCGTCTAACGAATTTTTCAACTCGTTCTATGGCCCACAAATGCCTAAACCTCTATGGTTCCATCCCCAAACCCCTAGGATCATCAATACTCATCCGATCTAACTCGAAACAACATCAGAAACTTCTAATCAACATCAATGGGCATGAAATCAACTCAACCAAAAAGGGATTCGACAAGATTATGAAGAATTCACTTCTAATCATGTAATCAATTCTAAAACTTATGAACTGAAACATTATTAGTGTGGGGATTAATTAACCCAACATGAAAGAGCTCACATACCTTGATAGGGATCACCCCTAACGAATTCCACTCGAAATCTCTTAGCGTTCTTTGTGAAACCTTGATCTTTCTTCCTTCTCCTTCTTCTCTTCTCTTTTTGCCCAAACCCAATGAGTAAAAGAACTTTTCTAATCTGAACTAAAACTTTTTTTTACCCCTATTAGACCCTTAAAACAAATTACAAATAAATTTATAAAAAGACTAGTTTGCCCATCCTTACATACGGATTGGACTTCCCTTACTTCAACAACCCAACCTCCGAAAGACATATCTCTCTCATACGATATCGAAATCGTGCAAACTCGGGCCGTTGGAAAGGGTTTTACAACCATATAAAGAACTAAGTATAACTCATCCTATTCTACAAGTTTTGGCCTCTTGCAAATGACCAAACACTAAATTTCTTAACTTTAGTAAATTTTTTATATTTTTCCCTTTCGTTCTAAAAGTTAAAGATTTTTGTTTTATTAGATTATTCTTGACTATTACGAATTACGATATGTTACACACATATACCTTGAAGATACACTAGTGTAGGGGGGTAATAGGTTCTGCTAAAAGGTTGGGATTGCTACGCCAATTTCGATTAAATTTCAGATATATTTCTAACCCTTTTCCCTAAAAAATTGACCATCATATGATGAACAAAAAAAATTAAATCTTATGACCAATTGATAAATCAGGGACTAAGAATAAATTAATCATGGATAATTATTAACAGAAAAAATTAGCTACGTAATTATTGTAAATCTTCCATTGAAATGCCCTTGATAATATTTTTTTCTTCATAATTTGTGCCTAAATAAAATTAATAGGAATTTTTAATATTAACTACAAAATTATTTGACTGCTATTTTGTTTTTTTCATAATATAGCAATGTTATTTTATAAACATTGATGTACAAAATTTAACAATTCTCTGTTGTTTATTTGGATTTGGCCCTGAATTCTTTAGAACTAGGGTAGAAAAGTTTGGCGTTGTGTATTTTTTTTATAGGGAATAATATATGGATTGTCTTAAAGGATTTTAAAAAATTATTAATAATATAAAAGGAATTATGTGACATGGCATCCCGTCAGGAGAGATATGATCTTTTTTTCCGTCAAGTATATTTTAAGGAAAATATGTACATCTGGGTGATATTATAGTCCTAAAACAAACATAAGTGATATTACTAGATAATTTCGCAAATATAGATAACTATTTAGGGAAATTACTCTTTGAATTGTTTAGAGACAACAAAATTAGTTATAATGAATTATAAAAGTTATCATAGATGACTAAATATTCTTTAAATAACTCATTAATTTTTTACCTCTTTAAATAAAGGTTAAAATTATAATAATAATATATACATGATAAAAACAAATCATCAAATTTTTTAATCCACAATTTTTTACTTTTTGTGTAAAATAATAATCAATAATTTTCTATATATAATTAGTTGTTAGTTAATCCATCATCAATAAATACATTTAGTAAGTTTTTGTTAGTCATTGTTCTATTAAACAAAAAAAAAATAGTTGCTATATTTTTTTATAGTCATTTTTGCTTTTAAGGTAATGACATAAATTTAACTTGGTCAATGCATCTGAATTTTATATTAATTTGGCAAGGACTAATATAACTCATTGTGTTTTTTCCTGTTTAGTCGAGTTATATAATACAAATTCTATGACAATATTAACCTTACCATAAAATGTATGCACTAAACTCTCTATAAATTCCACAACTACATCAATAACAAATCACACATTTTCAAAGAATTTTGTCTCTCAAAACTATATTGAATAGAATTATATACATTCAAACAAAGAGAAAATGAATTCATCCAAAACTGTTCTTTTAATTTTATTATCTCTTCTGCTTTTTCAAATGAAAGGTACATATTATAATTTTATGCTACACTTAATAGTTTAACATTTTTTTTACAATGATAACTTTTTACAAAATTTTAATAAATGTTTTAACGGCTAACTTTTTTTGTTTGAAATGTAGATAATTTCGTGAATGGTACAGAGGAAGTATGTGGCCTCGTATTGCAGCCATGTCACATTAATCGAGAGTGCAGCTTACCATGTCGACGTGCGAATTATTACGTGGCTTTGTGTGTGCCTAAACTTAAGTTTGGTCAAGTTAGTAATTATTGTTGTTGTGTTAATAGGTAAAATAAATATTCTTTCAAATTGAAGAATATTTATTTATTTATATATATGTTTCATGATCTAACTACTCATGCAATCAAAATTATAAATGGTTCTCCGGTTTCTACTAGATTTCTCTACACCATAGTGACTCCAATTTCCTCCAAATCTAGACAGGTGGTAAAAATTCAAATACTACGAAAAAAATCAGTCCTAATTACCCCGTTGGCATTTCTTAATATGAAGCGACATGTCATTACAATTGATACCAATTTACCTATCACTCGTCCCCGAGTTACAAAACACAGAGATACCAATTCCCGTGTGCTAATGTTAGCGCCATGAATATTTGGTGAAATGACTTTCGGGTAATTTTTTTGAAAAACTTTACGAGATCTTTTATAATAAATTTAGTAGTACATAATAAAATTTTAAGGAGAGATTGGCAATAATTTAGAAGCTTAATTTAATTTATAGACTTTTAATT
>CM040621.1:8801024-8991448 GCA_022817965.1 Solanum lycopersicoides | reverse complement strand
TTTCGTCAAAATTTATATAAGACGTCCATTAGAAGATCATTAAAAAATGTAATTAAATATTTTGCCAATTGGGAAAGCCATATGTGAATAGAAAAGGATTATACATTTCATTTTACATCATTTCAACTTATTATGACCATGTGATTTAATTAGTTAAAAATATCTATCAATTAATCGAGATTAAGTGATGAAATTTTATGTACAAACAATATCATTCTTATTATGATTTTATGTAAATATTAAGGCTGAATAAGTTTTTAACATTTACTAGAACTTAATTAAATAGATGAGAAGTAAGAGTTTTTTTAAAAAAAAATAATATTGAACACTACTACAATTACAATAGCTTGGATCATGATACATAGTAATACTAGTGGAGAATCCGCGAGGGTGACAGAGTTGATGAGTAAGTGATCTCGCAAACAGTTAGTCCTGTCTTGGATGCAGATCTCCTACACACTTCATTGGTCGTGCTGGCTCGTTGCACATATTTGTCTAGTGTAATTTAATTTGTGGACTATTATATTGAAGCAAAATTTACCATTTACACATTCAGTTAAAGAGCACTCGCAAAAAATATTAGTCCATATATTTTAACGTACTCTAATCAACATTAAATTACTTTATTAATATGAACAAATAACATAAATTATATTATAATATTGATATCAAGTAAAATAAGATATAATAAGTAACTGATATTTAATCAGACTAATCAAAATTTATGTTAGATAAAAATTATCTCACAAATATCATTTTGATATGCACATATATATAATTTTAGCATAAGAAAATTTGGAATGATAGACATTTCAAATTTATATTTAAATAATTTAATCTTTATTTTAAAATAGAAACTCATTAAAACACCAATGTTATAATTTTGAATTTTATATTTTTGAAACTATAAAGTCTATGATATAATTTACAAATGTAATATTGAATTATGACTATTTTATTTCTCACTCACATAATGAGATAAATATATTTGATATAACATTTTCATTAATCTCACTCTAAGACATATTTAAAAGCATAATAAAAGTCGATGAAGTATTAAAATTAAAAAATCGACTTCCCTTCGAACTTTGCTATTTTATTATAGTTTTTATATAGTTAAATGAAACATATATATATAAATAAATATTCTTCAATTTGAAAGAATATTTATTTTACCAATTAACACAACAACAATAATTACTAACTTGACCAAACTTAAGTTTAGGCACACACAAAGCCACGTAATAATTCGCACGTCGACATGGTAAGCTGCACTCTCGATTAATGTGACATGGTTGCAATACGAGGCCACATACTTCCTCTGTACCATTCACGAAATTCTCTACATTTCAAAAAAAAAAAAGTTAGCCCTTAAAAAATTTATTAAAATTTTGTAAAAAAATATCGTCGTAAAAAAAATGTTAAACTATTAAGTGTAGCACAAAATTATAATATGTACCTTTCATTTGAAAAAGCAGAAGAGATAATAAAATTAAAAGAACAGTTTTGGATGAATTCATTTTCTCTTTGTTTGAATGTATATAATGCTATTCAATATAGTTTTGAGAGACAAAATTCTTTGAAAATGTGTGATTTGTTATTGATGTAGTTGTGGAATTTATAGAGAGTTTAGTGCATACATTTTATGGTAAGGTTAATATTGTCATCGAATTTATATTATATAACTCGACTAAACAGGAAAAAACACAATGAGTTATAGTAGTCCTAGCCAAATTAATATAAAATTCAGATGCATTGACCAAGTTAAATTTATGTCATTACCATAAAAGCAAAAATGACTATAAAAAAACATAGCACCTATTTTTTTTTTGGTTTAATAGAACAACGACTAACAAAAACTTACTACATGTATTTATTGATGATGGATTAACTAACAACTAATTATATATAGAAAATTATTGATTATTATTTTACACAATAAGTAAAAAATTGTGGATTAAAAAATTTGATGATTTGTTTTTATCATGATATATTATTATTATAATTTAACCTTTATTTAAAGAGGTAAAAATTAATGAGTTATTTAAAGATATTTATTCATCTATGATAATTTTTATAATTCATTATAACTAATTTTGTTGTCTCTAAACCATTCAAAGAGTAATTTCCCTAAATAGTTATGCATATTTGCGAAATTATCTAGTAATATCACTTATGTTTGTTTTAGGACTATAATATCACCCAGATGTACATATTTTCCTTAAAATATACTTGACGGAAAAAAAGGTCATATCTCTCCTGACGGGATGCCATTTCACATAATTCCTTTTATATTATTAATAATTTTTTAAAATCCTTTAAGACAATCCATATATTATTCCCTATAAAAAAATTACACAACGCCAAACTTTTCTACCCTAGTTCTAAGGAATTCAGGGGCAAATCCAAATAAACAACAGAGAATTGTTAAATTTTGTACATCAATGTTTATAAAATAACATTGCTATATTATGAAGAAAAAAAAAAATAGCAGTCAAATAATTTTGTAGTTAATATTAAAAATTCCTATTAATTTTATTTAGGCACAAATTATGAAAAAAAAATATTATCAAGGGCATTTCAATGAAAGATTTGCAATAATTACGTGGCTAATTTTTTCTGTTAATAATTATCCATGATTAATTTATTCTTAGTCCCTGATTTATCAATTGGTCATAAGGTTTAAATTTTGTTGTTCATCATATGATGGTCAATTTTTTAGAGCAAAGGGTTACAAATATATCTGAAATTTAATCGAAATTGGCGTAGCAATCCCAACCTTTGAACAGGACATATTACCCCCTACACTAGTACATCTTCAAGGTATATGTGTGAAACATATCGTAATTCCTAATAGTCATGAATAATCTATGAAAACAAAAATCTTTCACTTTTGGAACGAAAGGGAAAAATATGAAAATTTTACTACAGTTAAGAAATTTAGTGTTTGGTCATTTGCAAGAGGCCAAAACTTGTAGAATAGGATGAGTTATACTTAGTTCTTTATATGGTTGGAAAATCCTTTCCAACGGCCCGAGTTTGCATGATTTCGATATCGTATGAGAGAGATATGTCTTTCGGAGGTTGGATTGTTGAAGTAAGGGAAGTCCAATCCGTATGTAAGGATGGGCAAACTAGTCTTTTTATAAATTTATTTGTAATTTGTTTTAAGGGTCTAATAGGAGTAAAAAAAAGTTTTAGTTCAGATTATAAAAGTTCTTTTACTCATTGGGTTTGGGCAAAAAGAGAAGAGAAGAAGGAGAAGGAAGAAAGATCAAGGTTTCACAAAGAACGCCAAGAGATTTCGAGTGGAATTCGTCAGGGGTGATCCCTATCAAGGTATGTGAGCTCTTTCATGTTGGGTTAATTAATCCCCACACTAATCATGTTTCAGTTCATAAGTTTTACAATTGATTACATGATTAGAAGTGAATTCTTCATAATCTTGTCGAATCCCTTTTTGGTTGAGTTGATTTCATGCCCATTGATGTTGATTAGAAGTTTCTGAAGTTGTTTCGAGTTAGATCAGATGAGTATTGATGATCCTAGGGTTTTGGGGATGGAACCATAGAGGTTTAGGCGTTTGTGGGCCATAGAACGAGTTGAAAAATTCGTTAGACGCACTTGCGGTCGCACCTACAGTGCGCCAGAAGAGAGCTTCAGTTAAATGGGGCCTGGAGCGTCACAACACCAGTGTTCCAGAATCGAGCCTCAGTCAATTGAGGCTGGCGAGACGCATCACCAGTGCGCCCAAATCAGCGTTTTTCACATAGTTTTCGTAGTTTAACCCTTATAAGTCCTTCTAAGGAACATTAACATCTTCCGATGATTCTTATTACTTCAAATGCTTTCTAAACACCTAGAAATCGGTAAAGAACACAAATCATAACCTTGAATACATAATATAATTCAAGAAAAGTTAAGATCAAAGTCAAAGGAGTTAAGAGTTAAGTCTAGAAGTTAAGAAGCAAGTCAAATTAAAGTTTCTATAAGTTTTCAAGAGTCTTTATTAAACGTTTTAACTTTGTTATAAGGCTCAAATTACAAGTCAGAGTAAAGAGTAAAGTTGAAGTCTTTCCTTCAAGAAATATAGAGGAACTATGTATTCCCTAATAGTTGAGTTAAGGTCAAGAGTTTCAAGTTATGCAAAGAGTAAATAGTTGAGTTCATTTCTCAAAAGTTATAAGGGAACTAAGTATTCTTATAGAGTTACAAATATTTTCATATTTTGAGCAAGAAGAAGTAAGCTAGACTTCTAACAGAGTTTTTGGCTAGTTTTTGTAAAAAGTAAACCATGATTTCCAAGAGAGCTTTTAAAGATAAGTTTGATTACCTCTAATATGATTTGTTAGCTTGTTAAGGCCACCTGCCTTATATTTCACCTTTATTTTTCTCTTCGAGGTTCAAGATCTATTTGTTGTAAGATGACAAGATATGTTTTGCTTGAATTATTACGTTATTCAAGTAATATCATTTTGAGAAATACAAAAAAAAAAAAAAATATTCAGAAATTTAATATCAAATGAGTTCAACCGTATATGATTTGAACCTCATGCCAAAATAGTCGAAGTTCAATTATATATGATATGAACATATGTAAAAATGATTGAAATAATTCACTTTCATATTATTTGAAGTTAGTTTATATGCCAAATTTTAGATGCGTGTGTATGAAAAATAGACTTGTGTGCCTAAAGTTAGTTTAAATAAAATTAATGTTACAAAAAAAGTTTATGAATTTCAACTACTACTTCAATAGGGTCATAAAATAGGTTATATATGGATTTTTCCTGATATTTCTTTATATACAAAATTGAAATCCATCCGTTTATATCATATTGGGCTAACTTATTCCTTTGATCCTGGCCCATAGATTGGAAAACCCATGTTTTTATGGCCCAACAGAATTTCAACAAATGACATTTTGATGTTAGATTAAAGAAATATATAAGAAATCTGATTGATTTAAATTCGCAATAGGTAGGCACATCGAAAAGGTTATAGCATTCTCCACTAAAAAGTTCTTCATTTGTAAGATATAAATTTGTGTTACCTACACATGGTATTTACGTCACTTCGTACTTTTTTACCATGATTAGCTTATAAACAAAGAAGAGAATGTTTATTAATCAACTAAATATGATTTAGTGATATAAAAGTATATCTTAAAGTCGTACGAATTTTTAAACGAGTTATCTAACTACTCATACAATCAAAATTATAAATGGTTCTCCCGGTTTCTACTAGATTTCTCTACACCATAGTGACTCCAATTTCCTCCAAATCTAGACAAGGTTGTAAAAATTCAAATACTACGGAAAATATTCGGTCCTAATTACCCCGTTGGCATTTCTATAACGAAGGGAACATGTCATTACAATAGACACCAATTTACCTATCACTCATCACCGAGTTACAAAACACAGAGATACCAATTCTCCGTGTGTTAATGTTAGTCCATGAATATTTGGTAAAATGACTTTCGGGTAATTTTTTTGAAAAACTTTACGAGATATTTCGTAATAAATTTAAGTAGTACAAATAAAATTTTAAAGACAGATTGACAATAATTTAGTAGCTTAATTTATTTATAGACTTTTAAATTTTTCGTCAAAATTTATTTAAGACGTCCATCAGAAGATCATTAAAAAAATTAATTAAATATTTTGACAATTGGGAAAACCATATGTGAATATTAGAAAAGGATTATGACATTTCATTTTTACATCATTTCAACTTATTATGACCATGTGATTTAATTAGTTAAAAATATCTATCAATTAATCGAGATTAAGTGATGAAATTTTATGTACAAACAATATCATTCTTATTTTGATTTTATGTAAATATTAAGGCTGAATAAGTTTTTAACATTTAATACTAGAACTTAATTAAATAGATGAGAAGTAAGAGTTTTTTCTAAAAAAAATTATTGAACACTACTACAATTACAATAGCTTGGATCATGATACATAGTAATACTAGTGGAGAATCTGCGAGGGTGACAGAGTTGATTGAGTAAGTGATCGCGCAAACAGTTAGTCCTGTCTTGGATGCAGATCTCCTACATACTTCATTGGTCGTGCTAGCTCGTCGCACATATTTGTCTAGTGTAATTTAATTTGTGGACTATTATATTGAAGCGAAATTTACCATTTACACATTCAGTTAAAGAGCACTCGCAAAAAATATTAGTCCATATATTTTAACGTACTCTAATCAACATTAAATTACTTTATTAGTATGAACAAATAACATAAATTATATTATAATATAGATATCAAGTAAAATAAGATATAATAAGTAACTGATATTTAATCAGACTAATCAAAATTTATGTTAGATAAACATTATCTCACAAATATCATTTTGATATGCACATACATATAATTTTAGCATAAGAAAATTTGGAATGATAGACATTTCAAATTTATATTTATATAATTTAATCTTTATTTTAAAATAGAAACTCATTAAAACACCAATGTTATAATTTTGAATTTTATATTATTGAAACTATAATGTCTATGATATAATTTACAAATGTAATATTGAATTATGACTATTTTATTTCTCACTCACATAAAGAGATAAATATATATGATATAACATTTTCATTAATCTCACTCTAAGACATATTTAAAAGCATAATAAAAGTCGATGAAGTATTAAAATTAAAAAATCGACTTCCCTTCGAACTTTGCTATTTTATTATAGTTTTTATATAGTTAAATGAAACATATATATATATATATATATATATATATATATATATATATATATATATATATATAAATATTCTTCAATTTGAAAGAATATTTATTTTACCTATTAACACAACAACAATAATTACTAACTTGACCAAACTTAAGTTTAGGCACACACAAAGCCACGTAATAATTCGCACGCCGACATGGTAAGCTGCACTCTCGATTAATATGACATGGTTGCAATACGAGGCCACATACTTCCTCTGTACCATTCACGAAATTCTCTACATTTCAAAAAAAAGTTAGCCATTAAAAAATTTATAAAAATTTTGTATAAAAGATATCGTCATATGAAAAATGTTAAACTATTAAGTGTAGCATAAAATTATAATATGTACCTTTCATTTGAAAAAGCAGAAGAGATAATAAAATTAAAAGAACAGTTTTGGATGAATTCATTTTCTCTTTGTTTGAATGTATGTAATGCTATTCAATATAGTTTTGAGAGACAAAATTCTCTGAAAATGTGTGATTTGTTATTGATGTAGTTGTGGAATTTATAGAGAGTTTAGTGCATACATTTTCTGGTAAGGATAATATTGTCATCGAATTTGTATTATATAACTCGACTAAACAGGGAAAAACACAATGAGTTATAGTAGTCCCAGTCAAATTAATATAAAATTCAGATGCATTGACCAAGTTAAATTTATGTTATTACCATAAAAGCAAAAATGACTTAAAAAAACATAGCACCTATTTTTTTTTTGTTTGATAGAACAATGACTAACAAAATATTACTAAATGTATTTATTGATGATGGATTAACTAACAATTAATTATATATAGAAAATTATTGATTATTATTTACACAAAAAATAAAAAATTGTGGATTAAAAAATTTGATAATTTGTTTTTATCATGTATATAATATTATTATAATTTTAACCTTTATTTAAAGAGGTAAAAATTTAATGAGTTATTTAAAGAATATTTATTCTTCTATGATAATTTTTATAATTCATTATAACTAATTTTCTGGTCTCTAAACAAATCAAAGAGTAATTTCCCTAGATAGTCACCTATGTCTGCATAATATCACTTATGTTTGTTTTAGGACTATAATATCACCCAGATGTACAAATTTTCCTTACTTGACGGAAAAAAAGGTCATCTCTCTCCTAATGGGATGCCATGTCACATAATTCCTTTTATATTATTAATAATTTTTTAAAATCCTTTAAGACAATCCATATATTATTTCCAGTAAAACAATTACACAACGCCAAACTTTTCTACCCTGATTCTTAGGAATTCGTGGGCAAATCCAAATAAACAACAGAGAATTGTTAAATTTTGTACATCAATGTTTATATAATAACATTGATATATTATGAAAAAAACCAAAATAGCAGTAAAATAATTTGGTAGTTGATATTAAAAATTCCTATTAATTTTATTTAGGCACAAATTATGAAAAAAAAAATATTATCAAGGGTATTTCAATGGAAGATTCGCAATAATTACGTGGCTAATGTTTTTTTGTTAATAATTATCCATGGTTAATTTATTCTTAGTCTCTGATTTATCAATTGGTAATAAGATTTAGCTTTTTTTGCTCATCATATGATGTCAATTTTTTAGGGAAAAGGGTTCGAAATATATCTGAAATTTAATCAAAATTGGCGTAGCAATCCCAACCTTTGAGCAGGACCTATTACCCCCTACACTAGTGTAACTTCAAGGTATATATGTGTAACATCTTGTAACTCGTAATAGTCAAGAATAATCTAATAAAACAAATATCTTACACTTTTGGAACGAAAGGGAAAAATATAAAAAATTTACTAAAGTTAAGAAATTTAGTGTTTGGTCATTTACAAGCGGCCATAACTTCTTGTAACGACCCATTTGATTGTTTTGGGGTACTAGAGCTTTTTATGTCATAATATACTTTTTGATAGATTCTAGATAGATAATTTGGACTATTTGTAACTGCAATATGTAATTTGTAGGTTTGTTTCATAATTAATTTACTTGATGGTTAAAGAAGATAATATTAAAAATAATAGGATTTAATATTTCTTAGCTCATAATTATTTACCCTAGATAATTAAAAAGACTAAAAGTTCAAGCATTACCTAGGTGACAATCGCTGTTGATTGACGCCGCCGGTAATGTTTCTCTCGTTAGTCTTTTTAATTATCTAGGGTAAATAATTATGAGCTAAGAAATATTAAATCCTATTATTTTTAAAATTATCTTCTTTAACCATCAAGTAAATTAATGATGAAACAACCCCACTAATTACATATTGCAGTTACAAATAGTCCAAATTATATATTTAGAATCTATCAAAAAGTATATTATGACATAAAAAGCTCTAGTACCCCAAAACAATCAAATGGGTCGTTACATTAGATAACAATTTACCCATCGTTCGTCCTCGAACGATCAAAGTAAGGTTAGGGTAGGAAAAGATGGGGAATACCCATATTCTATAACTGAGATATTTGAAAACAATTGAGTTTAATACAAAAGAAATATTAACTCAATACTAAGTTGAATCTAACTATGTCTAAAATAAGCCTCTAAACTGGACTAGAAATACTGGGACAAGCCCCAGCTAAATCTAGCAAAAACTGAAACTAAATGACTAAAGACTGAAATGGAACTCATGACTGTTGTCATCGGAAAATGAGGACTCACCACTAAATCTGCTGATCTGGAGATCGGGAAATCGATCTATGCGTGATCTGGATGCTGAGAACCTGAACCTACATCACGTGAAGATGTAGCGCACGTATGCGTCAATACATGAAAGGTACTGAGCATGTAGGATAGAAATAAGCTGAAATAAAACATAACTGAACAAGCACAAAAGCGAGTATAATAATCTGAACATGATATACTGAATTTCTAAGCTAACTGAATGCAATAACCAATTTATAACATGCTAAAACTGAATACTGAGTATACTGATAAATGGTCAATGCAGAGAGTCTGACTGATCTGTGGGAGCTACTAATAACCGATAATAAAACCACATGAGCTAAATGTGGAGTCCGATGTATACGCCCCATCGAGAGGACCCAATATACCCTTCCAAAGGTATAAAGACATACTGGCGTGATCACTAAACTGATTGCCCACAGAGGGGACTTACAACCTACTTGGCTAGTAGTTCTGGGACTATTGGTTACGCTAAACCCTAGTCCAACTCGGTATTATGCTACTCCCAATGAATTCTGTAAATTAACTGATTATGTCTGAGTTTCTGTAAATACTGGATAGCTCAAAACTGAACATGCAAACTGAGAATGCAACAATTAATCTGATAATAATGCATTTATAACTGAGGCATGTATATTTGAAGTGTCTGAAATATCTGACCTAGCATATGTAATTCAAGGACTAAAGAAATACAAAGCTAGGGTTCTGAAATTCATCCGATAATATGAGTAATAACATGATAATCTGATTTGGAACATATATGTAATAAATTCATGAAGTTCTATCAAAGTTTTAGAAACCCTAGGTTTGATCATGAAAAGAGAATCAAGAACTGACTGAAAACTAGGGACCCAATGGATGAAAGAAACCCACTAGTGAAATCCCACATACCTGGTGATGAGATCCACGGAAAAATACTTAAGTTTCGGGGCTGGAACTGCTGGAGCTTGTGGCATTCTTGAACTAGGGTTCTTTAGCTTTTTCTCCTGTCTTGCTTCTAATTTTCTAAGTTTTGATTTAATGATTTGACTTGGATATGTTTTAATTATGTTTCTAGGCTTAAAATGACTAAAATCTGATGATTTAGGGTCAAAACGACGTAACTTAGGATTTAAACAGAGTGGTAAAGGTCAAAAATACCCCTGGGAAGGTTACTGTCGGGCCACACGACGGCCAGGACTGACAGTCCGTCGTGTGCCCGACGCCCCGTCGTTGGGTCCGTCGTGAGGGCCTGTTCAACAGGCCTTTACTAAAGTGAGCATAACTTTTTACTAGGAGGTCTAATTTTAGCAAGGTTGGTGTCTATGGAAAGATAATTCAATTATGTATCTGTGGGTAGGTTATGGGAGACCTAATTTATTTTGTGCGTGGGTAGGTTATGGAAGACCTAATTCATTTTGTGCTATGAGTTATGAGCATTTGAAGTTGACCCAACTGCATTTCCCCTTAACTCTCTGCAAATTTTCCACCTACGGATCGTACGTCCACCTACGGACTGTGCTGGCCATCCATATCTCTTCTCAGAGAGTGGTTGAAGGGAGTATTGATAGACGGTCACAGACTACGGACCGTCGTCTGACCTACGGACCGTAAGTCCGTCCGTCGTCCAAGACTTAACCAATTTTTTTTCTAGACTAAAATTTTTGGGAGTTTCTGATCCCATCGACGGTTGTGCACGACGGACCGTGGTTCAGGATACGGTCTGTCGATGCCACCGTTGGTAGCACAAGCAGATTTTTTTTTGAAAATCTGGTTTTTTGTCTGTTTTGGCTACAGGTTGTTACATTATCTCCCCTTGGAAACATTCGTGCTCGGATGAAGACTAAACTAGCTGAAGAGGGAGAGAGCTGCAAACCCTACTACTAAACACTGAGAACTGAGTTTCTGACTGAACTGAGTTCCGAGTACATGCAATTACGCTGAAAATGCAAGTACAAACTGAGGGAACATGATTCTAAAACTGAATTTACGCATGAATGACTGTAAAACTGAAGAGGAACTATTACCTCAAGCTGGAGTGGAATCGGAAGTAAAGAGGTAAGGATACTTGTCTTTCATGGCTGCTTCTGCTTCCCAAGTAGCTCCCTCTACGGACTGACTCCTCCACAAAACCTTGACTGAAGCGACTTCTTTGTTTCTCAACCTTCTAACTTGATGGTCAAGAATCTCAACTGGTACATCCTCATAAGAAAGACTGTCTTTAACCGCCACACTCTCTAATGGCACTACAGAGGCTAGATCACCCACACACTTCTTCAAGAGTGAGATGTGGAAGACCGGATGCACTGCTGCTAATTCTGCTGGCAACTCTAACTCATATGCTACCTTGCCAACCCTTTTCAAGATCTTGTAAGGGCCTACATATCTAGGACTGAGTTACACTTTCTTTCCAAATCTCATCAGCCCTTTTATAGGTGAGACTTTCAGAAAAACCCAATCATCAACTTGGAACTCTAGTTCCCTTCTCCTTACATCTGCATAAGATTTCTGACGACTTTGGGCTGTCTTAAGTCTATCTCTAAAGAGTTGTACTTTCTCCATAGCATAAAGAAATGAATCTAGCCATATCAAAGTTGCTTCACGTACTTCAAACCAACCAATAGGAGATCTACATCTACGCCCATATAAAGCCTCATAAGGGGCCATCTGAATGCTGGAATGGTAGCTATTATTGTAGGCAAACTCAATAAGAGGAAGGTGATCATCCCAACTACCTTTGAAATCGATCACACAAGATCTCAACATATCCTCTAAGGTTTAAATGGTACGCTCTGCCTTCCCATCCGTTTGTGGATGAAATGTTGTACTAAGGTTAACTTGAGTACCAATACCTTTTTTAAATGACTTCCAGAAATGAGAGGTAAACTTGTCACGACCCAAAAATAGACGTGATGGCACTCGTCTTATCCCACCAAGACAAGTCAGCCTAAAACTCAACCATTACAATAAAATGCGGAAAATTTACTATCAACTTAAATTATACCCCAAAACCTGGTTGTCACGTGTACAAGCCTCTATAGTATTACAATTGATTCAAAAGAAAATTATAAGTCTCATATGATATTGTTTCTAGAGTAGAACAAGATCATAAATGGGAGTAAGAAGGTCTGCTGAGATGACAAACAACTACCTCACAAATCTCCAAGAAGCCTCGGAAAAGAAGACAATATATCATAAAGGTCCGGGCTAGTGACCTACAAAAAAATTGTAGAAGCAAGGGGTGAGTACCAAACCACACGGTACTCAGCAAGTAAACCTCTAAACACAAGCTAAGGGGATGAAATACGGGTACTCCTACCACCCCCAACCGAACCTCCACAACTATAACCTGCATAAACATCAGTCACCTAACAGCTCACAGTTTACATATCCTCAATAACAAGCTCAGTATTCAACAATCACAAGTTCCGCAAAAAGACAATCACAAGATCAGCAAAACACAATATCAAGTTCACTGATGATAAGTATGTGCAATGCAATGGAATGCAATGTCAAGTATAATGATGCATGTCTGACCTAGTGATACACACCCGATGTCTCTCAGTCCGGGACCCATGGGGGACATATCTGTCCATGCATCTGTTGCGGCGCACGACACGACCCTCGATAATAGTAACCATCGCGGCGCGCGATACGTCCCTCGAAATATAGTATCCATCGCGGCGCGCGATACGTCCCTCGAAATGGTACATTCTCTTTAAGTTCTCATTCTTTCTCAATGCACATAACACTTGTCACAATCATGTCTCAAAATAATGCAAATGACATGTTTACACATATAAAGAGGATATGACCATTTTCATAGCATTGCACAATTCACAACAACATCAACAATGATTCAACAAGCCTTTCATACCATTCTCCATTATCAACACATCACACACAAGCAATTATTCACATTGCCTTTTATTACCCTTTGTTTTCATCATTAGAATTAATCAATGTGGACAAGTCAACCCATCACCAAATCCCATTACTCCCACACATATACCACAAGGAAATACACTCATTTCATACACTTAGCAAGAGTTTAGAAATCCACTTGCCTTTGCCAATCGTATAATCACTCTGGGATTTGAGCCTTCCCTTTCCGTTGAGCTTCCGAATCGATGCGATCTATTCAAGTATAACAATAAGGTTTCAGAACTAACAACACCTACATGACTATAGGTTTAGTGTAGACCCCAAAACTTACCCAATTCTATAATTTAGTTCTTAAGTCTTGATTCCAACGAATAGGTCAAATCTCATATTTCCTAAATTTCTAGTCTAAGGTTAAGTCATAATTTCTCCAAACACTACAACTTTAAGAGTTCTCATATAATATAATATACCCAATATTCAATTTCACATCTTAATATATCAAAACTTGAATCATAATGTGATAACTAGGTAATTAACTAATGTCGAATATTAGTGATGTGCCTCAAAACAATTTGCAGATTAACAACATCAATTCACTAAACTATTTGCTGCACAATCACATCCAATAATCATGTCATCATTGTCCAATGATTAGGTCTATCACTGGACAATGATTAGGCATTAGATTTCAATGTAATTACCCCAACTTCAATGCATATGCCACTGATTTTCTTTCCAATTTTTCTATTCAATTTTCTTACATTCTTTCACAAACAACATTGCAGGAATAATAAAATTAAAAATATATTTCATAAGCCAACAAAAGTTTTCAACAATCAATATCACTATATAATATATAATATAATAATATGCCCCTTTTTTTCAATTTCATAAAGTACAGGCTACCAGAGGCAATTTAGTCGCCGAATTATAACATCCTTCGGTAAGGTTTTTCCTCCTTTATTCATCCGCCTATTGTCTCTCTCTATTTTCTAAATTAGCCGTAATAATTGACCTTAATTTCTCAATTCAAATTTAAGTTGGCAGCCATTAATGCACTATATATATATATATATATATATATATATATATATATATATATATATATATATATTCACCATTATAATAACAACAATGATATAACTTCATTCCCTACACACAATTTTATATATTGAGGTGTATTAATATTTACGTGACAAACGCAACCATTGCTTTGGATGGTATATGCCAACTGTCAAGCGGCGGCTTTTTTTTGTTAATCGATACTTCAAAAACTCCTTTTAATTTCATTCCGTACATGACTTAGGTGGTATAGGGTTTTAAAAATTTATGAATTTAACTCATTAGCCATCAATTAAATTAATTAGTTAATTAATAAATATTTATTAATTAAATAGATATAGATATTGAATAGCTAAAAATTCTCAAACCAATTTCACGGGCTGATTAAAAATAATTCAAGAAACTATCGGGAGGGTTAAAAATAGAAATTTTACAAATATTTACAAAAATGATCGTCTGGGTCATTACATTATCTACCACTAAAATTCATGTTTGTCCTCGAACATATACAAGAAGAGAAAAAATGAATAACCAACGTTACCAAAAGCTTAAGATATGACCTATTAGTCAGTGTTCATCCCTCTAAGTGGGCCTCTCCTTAAGACCATATCTTCAAGATCAACTACTAAGAACTGAACTTTCAAATCGAACTTCGGAAGATCTCCAAATCAAGAGTGATTGTCAAGCCATAAACTAAATCCAGGAACCCAATCTAAACGGAAGCTAATTGGACCATAACACAACTATCATGACAAATGTTTTTCTCACATAACAAGGATAACATTCTTAATCGATACCGGCTACAACCAGAATTGAACTTTAATCAACCACCACACACTCATAATGCACAAACCATCACAGATCTTTTCAAGATTTTTTTTTTATAACTGAAAATTTTCACGAGCTCAAGTCATAAAAATCTAATCTTTAGACATCGGGTACTCATCAAGGAGAATTGAGCTCATCTAGTCTCCAAAGAATGAAATGATTAAGAAACACCCAATGAGCGATACACTCTAGGATAAAAACTCTTAACACCATTGTTAGATAACCATAACTATTCACGGAAGCTCTTCTATAAATCCTCATAAGCAAGGTTGTGCATGTAGAATCACTAGTATATTTCAACTATCCCAAACAACACCAAATCTCCCATAACTGAAATGAACCAGTCCAACCAAGGATTCCACTAGGAGGAAAATCACAGGATCGGTGCACCCGATCCACCACTAGGAACTCACTCATAGAAGAAAAATAAATACGAACGTAGAAAGTGAATCATACTCTAAACCATGTCTAGAATGAAGTAGTTGGTCATATAAAAATATACAGAAGCAAGGTCGAATAATACAAGATACTTCTTCCATAGGACCCCTATAAAAATAATTCCATTAATTTAACTCCACCCCTCGGTTTTAGCCACTCACAATCAACCAGTCTAATCCTCATCACAACATTACAAATAGTCGATTCATCAAACCCCACATACTTCTCATAGTACTCCATTGAAGTCAACACTCTTATACAAACAAAAATCATAACTATGCCAACCATTTACCTTACTCTCAAACTGTCACTAGTATCAAGATCTCCTTAGAAAACACATTGTAGCCTCTAAAAATTTTAAAATATGGCTCTCTCTCTCTTTCCATTTAAGCATTACATGACATATATGAGTCACACCTAAGACTGATAGCACTACTTTCAAATTACTTTTCCATCGAGGAAAACTAATTGAATCACACTCAATGTCAACTTAACGCGAAATTTTAACTACCATTCATACCATCATGTACCTCATGCAAAAACTCAACGAAATCGTTGGTCACTCCAATAATTTTGTATACTATAAGCTCTAACTTCTACTTACCATCAAATGTCTATGTAATATATCATACCAGTCTATGTTGTCTCATAAAAATAGTAATCTCAATTCCCTCCAAATCCTTAATAACCCTATATAATTGTAGATCCATATTGTTACGTATCTTTAAGTTACCAATCATAATTTGAACAATCTACCTCGACATAACCACATAGAATCTTTCACATCTAGTTGTTTGTTACCCAACCAAAAACTCAATCTTTAGAAAAGTCGATGATAACTTTCTTGTTAGTCTATACCGAACTAGTTCAAATCTCACAGTCATATATATACTCTTAGGAAAAAATCAATAAATCCTTCAACTACAAACCAAGGCCTTACACGAGAGGTCTTATTTCTTCACTTTTCTTAAATTCTTCCCATGACACAAATTTCAAATAACTTTAACTCTTCAATACACCAAGATTTTTCTCCTTTTTTTTTTCCTAACTCACTTACCAGTCTTATATTTTTGGCAAGCAACCCATGATATTTTTACCTTATCTTATAAACCATAACATTACGTGAAAACCCCTTAGATATAATAATTAAAAGTAACCAAATTTACTACTCAAATTTTAAGTCCTTCCAAAGCTTCATATTCAATGTGGTCGGTCATTTCTTATATTACCAATCCATACTTTGACAAACACACTACCAAAAACTTAAACTCACCATTAAAAACTTGAATTTTGAATCCAACTGTATAACACAATCCCTTTATCTATCAACATTAGCTCATACCTTGCAGATTTTTATGAACCCACATATCTTATCTTATCATTGATCTCCTCTCCATCGACCTTATACTATCATTCGCTAAAAATCCTACCATACTCATTATCAAATTCAAACCACAAAAGAACTAATCATCATACTCGAGCTGAACGTCCGTACATTCCCTTCTCAAGTTTTATTAAATAGTTTTTTTTTTGTAATCTATGTAAATGACACGTAACATTATCACCTTAACCAGAGCAAAACAATTGGAACCACATATCTCTGAACCCAATTCTCCAAATTCCTTTGAAGATACATCCTTAGCCCTTGCAATAAGAGAAAATATTCTTGCTCTCACCTCTTCCTAAAAGCTAAACTACATAAGCAACATCCCAACTCCTCGTAAAACTTATCATAAAACCACACTACTTATGAAATAGAAACAACCATAACCTTAGATACTCAAAAGTCATCATTACCATACAAAATCGTTTTAACCAACACCCGTATCATATAGTTGCATTTCAACCATAATACATCATAAAATCTTATTATCATCTTGATTAGTTCGTCATTTCCCTCACTAAGAATTTAGCCTCGCCATTAACATGACAATCCAAACCTAGCTATGCCAAACATCCAAGGGACTTACTCAATTTATATGCACTTTCTTACTAAAATTCTCAACTACATTCACACAAGTATACTTGTTGAGACTTCCTTTACTTATAAGCTTATCATCCATAGGCCCACTTCCATGGAGTTTACGGTGAAATCAACACTCATTTACAATCCACAAAATACATTTCACAACCTGAACATATCAATATCATACCAAAGATCCACCGCTAAAAGCTTTCTTATAAATAATGCTTAACACATCCACCCGTACTAACAAGCTAGTTGGTATCTCAAATATGAATTCAACACCAAATCTTATCATATGAGCATGTAATACAATAGATAACTCCTTAAGTAGTTAGTATTTGCACCTAACAATCAACATATCCGTTTTCATGTACCACTAGCACCACATCGTGAAAATTCATTACATCCACCACTAGAACACATCATATCTATCGAGAAGATCATTTCCAAATAGGTCACACACTTTTATACATCAAATAGCTGTAAAATATTACCAGATTAGTTTTGTATCTAACCCAAGCTATATGTATTCTTTCGTAGGGCATGTCGATAACAAAAGTAACACACTCCATATGTCTAGCCAAGTACTTATCAGTACCATTGTAATAGTCATATCATGACCTTCTTTGGTATACATTCAATCTATGGAACCACAAAAGAGATTCTGACCTCAATTGGTGCAACATCATTCGCTAATATCAACGATATATTTTTAAGGTTACACTATTCATTATCTAGCTAACTCTTTAAACATTTATCTTCTAATTATCGAACCACTCCACATATTGTTTATATCACATAAGTACTATTTTATTTATTTATTTATTTATTTTACTATGGTAACTAACCTTAATCAACCCCTTCAAATATGATAACACATTCCTTTCATGAATATATCATTTCCACCTTAATACCAGATTTAATTAACATCCAACCAATATATGACACGCCAATGATTCACAAAAGGAACTATGCATGAGTCATCACATAAATGAGAGTGAATGGAGTAAAGCGATAAGAATCAAAATGGGACCAAGTACGCACAATAGAGATCCAAGAAGTGAAGATATTTCCTAAAAGTCACTATAGCCTCTCGAAGATAAGTACAGACGTCTCCGTACCGATCATCGAGACTCTATTTAGACTCGACTTGTACACACGTGAGACCTATAAACCTGGGGCTCTGATACCATTTTGTCACGACCCAAAAATAGACGTGATGGCACTCGTCTTATCCCACCAAGACAAGTCAGCCTAAAACTCAACCATTACAATAAAATGCGGAAAATTTACTATCAACTTAAATTATACCCCAAAACCTGGTTGTCACGTGTACAAGCCTCTATAGTATTACAATTGATTCAAAAGAAAATTATAAGTCTCATATGATATTGTTTCTAGAGTAGAACAAGATCGTAAATGGGAGTAAGAAGGTCTGCTGAGATGACAAACAACTACCTCACAAATCTCCAAGAAGCCTCGGAAAAGAAGACAATATATCATAAAGGTCCGGGCTAGTGACCTACAAAAAAATTGTAGAAGCAAGGGGTGAGTACCAAACCACACGGTACTCAGCAAGTAAACCTCTAAACACAAGCTAAGGGGATGAAATACGGGTACTCCTACCACCCCCAACCGAACCTCCACAACTATAACCTGCATAAACATCAGTCACCTAACAGCTCACAATTTACATATCCTCAATAACAAGCTCAGTATTCAACAATCACAAGTTCCGCAAAAAGACAATCACAAGATCAGCAAAACACAATATCAAGTTCACTGATGATAAGTATGTGCAATGCAATGGAATGCAATGTCAAGTATAATGATGCATGTCTTACCTAGTGATACACACCCGCTGTCTCTCAGTTCGGGACCCATGGGGGACATATCTGTCCATGCATCTGTCGCGGCGCACGACACGACCCTCGATAATAGTAACCATCACGGCGCGCTATACGTCCCTCGAAATATAGTATCCATCGCGGTGCGCGATACGTCCCTCGAAATGGTACATCCTATTTAAGTTCTCATTCTTTCTCAATGCACATAACACTTGTCACAATCATGTCTCAAAATAATGCAAATGACATGTTTACACATATAAAGAGGATATGACCATTTTCATAGCATTGCACAATTCACAACAACATCAACAATGATTCAACAAGCCTTTCAAACCATTCTCCATTATCAACACATCACACACAAGCAATTATTCACATTGCCTTTTATTACCCTTTGTTTTCATCATTAGAATTAATCAATGTGGACAAGTCAACCCATCACCAAATCCCATTACTCCCACACATATACCACAAGGAAATACACTCATTTCATACACTTAACAAGAGTTTAGAAATCCACTTGCCTTTGCCAATCGTATAATCACTCTGGGATTTGAGTCTTCCCTTTCCGTTGAGCTTCCGAATCGATGCGATCTATTCAAGTATAACAATAAGGTTTCAGAACTAACAACACCTACATGACTATAGGTTTAGTGTAGACCCCAAAACTCACCCAATTCTATAATTTAGTTCTAAGTCTTGATTCCAACAAATAGGTCAAATCTCATATTTCCTAAATTTCTAGTCTAAGGTTAAGTCATAATTTCTCCAAACACTACAACTTTAAGAGTTCTCATATAATATAATATACCCAATATTTAATTTCACATCTTAATATATCAATACTTGAATCATAATGTGATAACTAGGTAATTAACTAATGTCGAATATTAGTGATGTGCCTCAAAACAATTTGCAGATTAACAACATCAATTCACTAAACTATTTGCTCCACAATCACATCCAATAATCATGCCATCATTGTCCAATGATTAGGTCTATCACTGGACAATGATTAGGCATTAGATTTCAACGTAATTACCCCAACTTCAATGCATATGCCACTGATTTTCTTTCCAATTTTTCTATTCAATTTTCTTACATTCTTTCACAAACAATATTGCAGGAATAATAAAATTAAAAATATACTTCATAAGCCAACAAAAGTTTTCAACAATCAATATCACTATATAATATATAATATAATAATATGCCCCTTTTTTTCAATTTCATAAAGTACAGGCTACCAGAGGCAATTTAGTCGCCGAATTATAACATCCTTCGGTAAGGTTTTTCCTCCTTTATTCATCCGCCTATTGTCTCTCTCTATTTTCTAAATTAGCCGTAATAATTGACCTTAATTTCTCAATTCAAATTTAAGTTGGCAGCCATTAATGCACTATATATATATATATATATATATATATATATATATATATTCACCATTATAATAACAACAATGATATAACTTCATTCCCTACACACAATTTTATATATTGAGGTGTATTAATATTTACGTGACAAACGCAACCATTGCTTTGGATGGTATATGCCAACTGTCGAGCGGCGGCTTTTTTTTGTTAATCGATACTTCAAAAACTCCTTTTAATTTCATTCCGTACATGACTTAGGTGGTATAGGGTTTTAAAAATTTATGAATTTAACTCATTAGCCATCAATTAAATTAATTAGTTAATTAATAAATATTTATTAATTAAATAGATATAGTTATTGAATAGTTAAAAATTTTCAAACCAATTTCACTGACTGATTAAAAATAATTCAAGAAACTATCGGGAGGGTTAAAAATAGAAATTTTACAAATATTTACAAAAATGATCGTCCGGGTCATTACAAAACTGAGGACCTCTATATGAGATGATAGACAAAGGAATCCCATGCAACCTCACATTTTCATTAAGGTAAAGCTTGGCATAGTCCTCTACCGAATATGTAGTCTTGACCGCCAAAAAGCGAGAAGACTTAGTCATCCTATCAACTATCACCCAAATTTAGTCATGTTGTCTGAGAGTACGAGGTAACCCTGTGATGAAATCCATATTGATCACATACCACTTCCAAGTAGGAATATCGATCTCTTGAGTCATACCTCCTGGTTTCTGATGTTCTACCTTGACTTGCTGGCAATTGGGGCACTTACTCACAAGTTCTGCTATTTCCCTCTTCATGCCATTCCACCAATAGACTTCCCGCAGATCGCGGAACAACTTAGTGTCACCTGGATGAAAAAAATACATGGAGTTATGAGCTTCTGCAAGAATATGCTGCCTCAACTCGTCCACATCAGGAACACACAATCTACCCTGGTAGCGAAGTACATCATCTCCCCCTTGGGAGAAAACCTTCACTCTCTGATTGTGGACTGCACCCTTAAGTTCAAGAAAGATCGGATCACTGTCTTGATTTTCCATAACCTCCACTACCAAAGACGATTCTGCCCCATTCTGAACTGTTACACCACTGTCTGATATGCTCATAAGGCGAACTCCCAAGTGAGCAAGCCTGTGAACATCCTTCACTAGCTCCTTTTTTTCTTCCTCAACATGGGCTACACTACCCATATATAATATATTAAGAGCATCGGCTACTACATTCGCCTTTCCAGGATGATAATGCACACTCATATCATAATCCTTAAGGAACTCAAGCCATCTCCTCTGGCGAATACTCAACTCTTTCTGGGTGAACACATAATGAAGGCTCTTATGATCGGTGAACTCATCTACATGAACACCATACAAGTAGTGTCTCCATATCTTGAGTGCAAACACCACTGCTGCAATCTCGAGGTCATGAGTTGGATAGTTCTTCTTATGCACCTTAAGCTATCTAGAGGCATAAGCTATAACCTTATCTCTTTGCATCAACACACAACCAAGGCCAACTCTGGATGCATTGCAATAGATCACATAACCATCTGAACCCTCTGGTAGAGTCAAGACAGGAGCTGTAGTCAATCTAGTTTTCAATTCTGTGAAGCTTTTCTCACAATCATCTGACCATTGGAACTTGACCATCTTTTGAGTCAACCTAGTCAATGGTGAGGCTATGGATGAAAATCCCTCCACGAACCTTCTGTAATAACCTGCTAGACCTAAGAAACTTCTGATATCTTTAGCAGAGGTAGGTCTGGGCCATTGTTTCACTGCTTCTATCTTCTGTGAATCTACGCGGATCCCTTTGCTAGATACAATGTGACCAAGGAAAGCAACGGATTGCAACCAAAACTCACATTTGCTAAACTTAGCAAAAAATTGGCGATCCTTGAGAGTTTGTAGAACAATTCTCAAATGACTTGCATGTTCTTCCTCACTCGTAGAGTAAATGAGGATATCATCAATAAAGACGATATCAAACAAGTCCAAGTACTGTTTGAACACTATGTTCATCAAATCCATGAAAGCTGCAGGAGCATTGGTTAGTCAAAACGACATAACTACAAATTCGTAATGACCATACCGAGTTCTGAAGGCTGTTTTCTGAATGTCACTATCTCTGACTCTGAGCTGATGATAACCCGATCTGAGGTCTATCTTTGAGAAATTACTAGCACCCTGAAGTTGTTCAAACAAGCCATCAATCCTGGGGATGGGATACTTATTCTTGATTGTGACCTTGTTCAACTGTCTATAGTCAATTCACATTCTGAGAGAACCATCTTTCTTCTTTAAGAATAACACTGGTGCACCCCATGGTGAAATACTAGGTCTGGTGAAGCCCTTATCTAGAAGGTCTTTCAACTTCTCTTTCAATTCCTTAAGCTCTGCTAGAGCCATTCTATAAGGAGGACGAGAAATAGGCTGGGTATCTGGAAGGAGATCAATTCTAAGGTCAATTTCCCTTTTGGGAGGGACTTCGGAAAGATCTTCCGGAAATACTTCTCGAAATTCACAGACTACTGGAACTGACTCAAGAGTTGGGTTTTCAAGGATAGAATCCTTAACCCGAACTAAATGATAGAGATAACCCTTAGATATCATCTTTCTGGCCTTAAGGTAAGAAATAAATCGACCCATAGGCGCTAAGCTACCCTTCCATTCTAAGATTGGTTCGTCTGGAAACTGAAAAAGAACAATCCTAGTTCTGCAATCGACTGAGGCATAACATGAGTGTAACCAATCTATGCCTAGAATAACATCAAAGTCTACCTTTTCTAACTCTACTAGATCTGCTGAAGTGACTTTCTGGGAGACTGTGACAGGGCAATTTCTGTATACCCGTCTAGCTATAACTGGGTCACTAACTGAGTAGAGACTGAGAAAGGTTCTGAGAGAGATTTTGGACTAACACTGAATCAGACTGCTATACTGAGTTATAAAAGACAAAGTCATGTCTGCTGTCTGAGTGAACCATATGTGAGTCGCATTCTTGAGTTGGTAAGATGCCAATCTCACCTATCACTACCACTTACTGACATCACACCAAATATTTTCTTGACCTCATCAATGAACTTTTGTGGGTCCTTACCAACTTACGACCCTGAAAACTTAGGCGGATTCATCCTAACGAAATCACAAACTCTGGCTGCCACTAATCGATCATTTCTATTAGTAGGAACTCGAACCTGCTGATTGTTCTTGTTGTTCATACTCTGAGCCAAAAACTGAATTGGCATTCTGAAACTCTGTATTTGAACTTCCTTATAGGGTACTAGAGGAACTGCGTTAGCATTGCATGCATTAGCATTCCATACGTAAGCTCTACGAGAAGGCATGATCTTAAACGCATAACGATGGATTAGAAAGAAGATCATACCAACGCACGATAAGAATATCAAGAAAGTGAAGTTTTCCTAAAACACTTCATAGCCTCCCTCTCATTAGATGTGGTGCACTTCACACCCATGAAAATGACTCTACTTAGTGCGTCTTTTTCAGACATCCTAGGAATCTTGAACCTAGTGCTCTGATACCAAGTTTTGTCACGCCCCGAGCTACCCCCGAGACGCGGACACGAAACCTAGGACCACAAGTGATCCTAAGCTAACCCTGATGGAATGATCATGAGCATACTAAAGATAATAAACTGTTGCGGAAGCTAAATCATACTTAAAATGAAAAGATGGGGAATACCCATATTCTATAACTGAGATATTTGAAAACAATTGAGTTTAATACAAAAGAAATATTAACTCAATACTAAGCTGAATCTAACTATGTCTAAAATAAGCCTTTAAACTGGACTAGAAATACTGGGAAGAGCCCCAGCTAAATCTAGCAAAAACTGAAACTAAATGACTAAAGACTGAAATGGAACTCATGACTGTTGTCATCGGAAAATGAGGACTCACCACTAAATCTGCTGATCTGGAGATTGGGAAATTGATCTATGCGTGATCTGGATGCTGAGAACCTGAACCTACATCACGGGAAGATGTAGCGCACGTATGCGTCAGTACATGAAAGGTACTGAGCATGTAGGATAGAAATAAGCTGAAATAAAACATAACTTAACAAGCACAAAAGCAAGTATAAATAATCTGAACATAATATACTGAATTTCTGAGCTAACTGAATGCAATGACCAATTTATAATATACTGAAACTGAATACTGAGTATATTGATAAATGGTCAATGCAGAGAGTCTGACTGATCTGTGGGAGCTACTAATAACCAATAATAAAACCACATGAGCTAAATGTGGAGTCCGATGTATACGCCCCATCGAGAGGACCCAATATACCATTCCAAAGGTATAAAGACATACTGGCGTGATCACTAAACTGATTGCCCACAGAGGGGACTTACAACCTACTTGGCTAGTAGTTCTGGGACTATTGGTTACGCTAAACCCTAGTCCAACTCGGTATTATGCTACTCCCAATGAATTCTGTAAATTAACTGATTATGTCTGAGTTTCTGTAAATACTGGATAGCTCAAAACTGAACATGCAAACTGAGAATGCAACAATTAATCTGATAATAATGCATTTATAACTGAGGCATGTATATTTGAAGTTTCTGAAATATCTGACCTAGCATATGTAATTCAAGGACTAAAGAAATACAAAGCTAGGGTTCTGAAATTCATCCGATAATATGAGTAATAACATGATAATCTGATTTGGAACATATATGTAATAAATTCATGAAGTTCTATCAAAGTTTTAGAAACCCTAGGTTTGATCATGAAAAGAGAATCAAGAACTGACTGAAAACTAGGGACCCAATGGATGAAAGAAACCCACTAGTGAAATCCCACATACCTGGTGATGAAATCCACGAAAAAATACTTAAGTTTCGGTGCTGGAAATGCTGGAGCTTGTGGCGTTCTTGAACTAGGGTTCTTTAGCTTTTTCTCCTGTCTTGCTTCTAATTTTCTATGTTTTGATTTAATGATTTGACTTGGATATGTTTTAATTATGTTTCTAGGCTTAAAATGACTAAAATCTGATGATTTAGGGTCAAAACGACGTAACTCAAGATTTAAACGGAGTGGAAAAGGTCAAAAAGACCCCTGGTAAGGTTGTTGTCGGGCCACACGACGGCCAGGACTGACAGTCCGTCGTGTGCCCGACGCCCCGTCGTTGGGTCCGTCGTGAGGGCCTGTTCTACAGGCCTTTGCTAAAATGAGCATAACGTTTGACTCGGTGGTCTGAATTTAGCAAGGTTGGTGGCTATGGAAAGATAATTCAATTATGTATCTGTGGGTAGGTCATGGGAGACCTAATTCATTTTGTGCTACGAGTTATGATCATTTTAAGTTGACCCAACTGCATTTCCCCTTAACTGTTTGCAAATTTTCCACCTACGGACCGTGCTGGTCATCCATAGCTCTTGTCAGAGAGTGGTTGAAGGGAGTATTGATCAACGGTCACAGACTACGGATCGTCGTCTGACCTACGGACCGTAAGTCCGTCCGTCGTCCAAGACTTAACCAACTTTTTTTCTAGGCTGAAATTTTTGGGAGTTTCTGATCCCATCGACAGTTGTGCACGACAGACTGTGGTTCAGGATACGTTCTGTTGATGCCACCGTTGGTAGCACAAGCAGATTGTTTTCTGAAAATCTGGTTTTTTGTCTGTTTTGGCTACGGGCTGTTACAATATATGTTATGATAACTTTACTAACTGTAATTTTCGAAGAAATGGTGTTCATTATCTATCCATCTCCACAAAACTTCTTGAATGTTGTAACCTTTGCAAAGTCATCTTGCTTCACCCCATCTACCTCCATCACCAAAATCAATTACTTCATAAAATGATTTTGTTGAAACAACCATTTATAAAACTTGAACATGCAAATCTGACCTCAATCTCTTCACAAAGCAGTGAGTCCACTCTTTTAGACTGAAGCAAAGTATATGGATAAAGCAAGAATTTGGTCTCCGAAGAAAGAACATATATCTTTCCTTAATCAATATTCAGGAACTCATCTCTCTCCATATTCCTCAAAATCTTGGGGATATACTTACCCATGATAAAATAGAAGAAAAATGTTTCCCAAGTATTAATTAGTGTCTTTGATAATAGACACTTAACCTGAGACTACTACCATCTCCTTGAAATTGGTATACCATAAACTCAATACAAAAATCTCACTACCATATCAATCTTATGAAACAACTCAAAACAATCAACAATGAACACATAAACATCTTCATGATCAATACCTATGAAGAATGAGGGTTTCAACTTTAAGAATTTAATAAAAAGATCATACTAGTCACTAGTCATTACATACCTATAGTGAATCGAGAAAACATATCTATTTCTAAGGACATCTCCTATTTTATTAGTGTTGGTGTTTCCAATTCTACTACTCTGGTATTAGCAATATGCAAAATAGAGTGAAGAAGTTTAGATACCAATTTGTATCACCTAGATACCAATTGGATTCAAGTAGTAGCACGAAAGAAAGAAAGAAATGAGTTTTCCTAAAGTCTTATAGCCTCTTCAAGAAAAGTAAAGGCGTCCCCATACCATTCTTCAAGACTCTACTAGACTTGTCCTTGTGTGATGAGATCACTGAACCTGGCTCTGATACCAAGTTTTTCACGACCCAAATCGAGTCATGAGTGCACCCACACTTAACCTCTTAAGTGGGCGAACCAACCAATTTAACCTAACTTACAAAATACAAGCATAACGCGAAAACTCAAATGTTACTAAATATCATTTCCCAAAACCTGAAAGTCATCACATCAAGGACATCTAATCTCCAATACTAATTTTACCCTAGATAATTAAAAAGACTAACGAGAGAAACATTACCGGCGGTGTCAATCAACAGCGGTTGTCATCCAGGTAATGCTTCAACTCTTTAATTTTCCTTAAGTAATATGTAATGGGTTTATATTAATTGAGTGAAAATTCTTGGGATGCAATTAATTATCCATTTGTTTTATTCATTAGGTTGGTTGTCCAATTTTGGTCACTAAATGTTAGGCGAGAATTTATGATTATTATATTATTAATAATTAGAAGGATGATATGCTAACTTTTGTATATGAAAATGATAGGGATAAATTTGTTGTGGGTTTGTATGGGTAATGGCAGCAACATAATTGGGGGATAATTATGGCATCGTGATGGTTAAGAATTGATGTTAGTGATGATAATGTGTGTAGGAAATTGTGATTTGAGAAGAATTAATATTACCGTAATTAGATTATAGTAGAAAATTTCATATTTAGATAAGAATGTTACTATGGTATAGTGTGATGGTTAAAAGACATTGGAACAAGTATTAGTGAGAAAGTTAATTATATTGAAGGGAAGGAAATTTATTAATAGCAGAAGGAGTATTATCTTTAAAGTAATAAAAGTATAACGATTAAGCACAATTAAAGGAATTGAGGAGTTGAGTGGCGTACATGAACTCCTAATGAGCTATTAGTTTTATTGATAAATAATTTGAAGAAGTGAGAAAAATAGATTTGATTAAATTGTGGCCATATAGTAACTTTCTGTGGATGTGTTCTTTGGGCAGATTATTAGTTCAAGACTAATTAATTTTCGTTTTAAATTTGGTTCTTCTAATTATCATATTATAAAAACAAGTTTTGGATATGTTAAGATAGGTAAGAAAATATTGGATGTATTGAATTACGTAAATTTCATTAAAGTTGTGCTAATTTGAGGGATTAAGAATTATCTTTAGGTTTGAATTTTAAGAAATTGATTATAGAATTAGGTGAATTGATGCGTATAGGCTAGACCCAAAATAATTGGAGTGTTTATGGGCTCGTTAACTTACACCTTATGCATATATGTACTTAATAGATTGGAAGGGTTCGGAGGCAATAAGGAAAGGAAAAGCATTGGAGAAGTAGTTGCTTGACTTCTTCGGTGGAGGTAGGTTATGGTTTATGCTATTTGATAGTAAACTCTCAATAGTGATTGATATGCATTGAATGATATTGTGAAGTTTTCTATGTACTTGATTGTGTGGTTGTGTGGCTTGGTTGTGTGTTTTGTGATTGGTCTGAAATCACGAGACCGTGGAATATATAATCTTAAACCATCTCTATCGAAGTAATGCCTTGAATAAAGAAGGCTCGATGCAATATTATTAACGAATGGAAAAGTAGTGATATTAAATGATAAATTAATGATATTATTGGATCGGAGTGTCACGTTTCGACACGGTATTCTTGGATCGGAGTGTCACGTTCCGACACGGTATTTTTAGATTGGAGTGTCACGTTCCGACACGATATTCTTGGATCGGAGTGTCACGTTCCAACACGGTAATATTAAAGGAAAAACATATTGAATTAATGGAAGATACTCAATCTCAAAGAACTCAAGTCCCAAAATGGTTTTGTTTGGAGGCATGAGTCCTCGTGTGTGATCTTGATACCGTTGACTTAATACGTGCTTACTTTAATGTTGTTGACACTAATTCATGTTGTTTGTTGCTTATCACATGTTAAGTGCTATAGTTGAGTTCATACTATTATTCTTTGTATATTAGTTACTATTTTGGATTGACGGATGATACTTACTCAGTACATGTTGCCTCGTACTGAGCCCAACTTGTTTTCTTCTTTGTTTTCCTTTTATGAAATGCAGCGAGTGTACCTACGACTTCTGATTTCCCTCAGCTCTAGCCAGCCTCCCGCATATCAAGTTTCAGGGTGAGCTATCCATTCAAGCTCGTGTTGGGTTCTTTCAGTCATGACATGATGTCCTATACTTTCGGACACATACCATTTTATTCTTTTATTTTGGTGTATTTGATATTCTTAGACTTAGTATTGGAGATTAGATTTCCTTGATGTGATGACTTTCAGGTTTTGGGAAATGATATTTAGTAACATTTGAGTTTCCGCGTTATGCTTGTATTTTGTAAGTTAGGTTAAATTGGTTGGTTCGCCCACTTAAGAGGTTAAGTGTGGGTGCCACTCAAGACTCGATTTGGGTCGTGACACTTCTAGAATAGGATGAGTTATACTTAGTTCTTTATATGGTTGGAAAATCCTTTCCAAAAGCCCGAGTTTGCACGATTTTGATATCGTATGAGAGAGATATGCCTTTTGGAAGTTGGGTTGTTGAAGTGAGGAAGTCCAATCTATATGTAATGAAGGGCAAAGTCTTTTTATAAATTTATTTCGTAATTTGTTTTAAGGGTCTAATTGGGGTAAAAATAAGTTTTAGTTTAGATTAGAAAAGTTCTTTTACTCATAGGGTTTGGGCGAAAAGAGAAGAGAAGAAGGAGAAGGAAGAAAGATCAAGGTTACACCAAGAACGCCAAGAGATTTCGAGTGGAATTCGTCAGGGGTGATCCCTATCAAGGTAGGTGAGCTCTTTCGTGTTGGGTTAATTCATCCCCACACTAATCCTGTTTCAGTTCATAAGTTTTAGAATTGATTACATGATTAGAAGTGAATTCTTCATAATCTCATCGAATCCCTTTTTGGTTTAGTTGATTTCATGCCCATTGATGTTGATTAGTAGTTTACGATGTTGTTTCGAGTTAGATCAGATGAGTATTGATGATCCTAGGGGTTTGGGGATGGAACCATGGAGGTTTAGGCGTTTGTAGGCCACAGAACGAGTTGAAAAATTCGTTAGACATACAATTATAATATGTACCTTTCATTTGAAAAAGCAGAAGAGATAATAAAATTAAAAGAACAGTTTTGGATGAATTCATTTTCTCTTTGTTTGAATGTATGCAATGCTATTCAATAAAGTTTTGAGAGACAAAATTCTCTGAAAATATGTGATTTGTTATTGATGTAGTTGTGGAATTTATAGAGAGTTTAGTGCATACATTTTATGGTAAGGTTAATATTGTCATCGAATTTGTATTATATAACTCGACTAAACAGGAAAAAACACAATGAGTTATAGTAGTCCTAGCCAAATTAATATAAAATTCAGATGCATTGACCAAGTTAAATTTATGTCATTACCATAAAAGCAAAAATGACTAAAAAAACATAGCACCTATTTTTTTTTTTTGTTTAATAGAACAATGACTAATAAAAAATTACTAAATGTATTTATTGATCATGTATATATTATTATTATAATTTTAACCTTTATTTAAAGAGGTAAAAAATTAATGAGTTATTTAAAGAATATTTATTCATCTATGATAATTTTTATAATTCATTATAACTAATTTTGTTGTCTCTAAACAATTCAAAGAGTAATTTCCCTAAATAGTTATCTATATTTGCGAAATTATCTAGTAATATGACTTATGTTTGTTTTAGGACTATAATATCACCAGATGTACATATTTTCCTTAAAATATACTTGACGAAAAAAAAGGTCATCTCTATCCTAACGGGATGCGATGTCACATGATTCCTTTTATATTATTAATAATTTATTAAAATCCTTTAAGACAATCCATATATTATTCCCAGCAAAAAAATTACACAACGCCAAACTTTTCTACCCTACTTCTAAGGAATTCAGGGGCAAATCCAAATAAACAACAGAGAATTGTTAATTTTGTACATCAATGTCTATAAAATAACATTGCTATATTATGAAAAAACCAAAATAGCAGTCAAATAATTTTGTAGTTAATATTAAAAATTCCTATTAATTTTATTTAGACACAAATTATGAAAAAAAAATATTATCAAGGGCATTTCAATGGAAGATTTGCAATAATTACGTGGCTAATTTTTTCTGTTAATAATTATCCTTGATTAATTTATTCTTAGTCCCTGATTTATCAATTGGTCATAAGATTTAATTTTTTTTGTTCATCATATGATGGTCAATTTTTTAGGGAAAAGGGTTCGAAATATATTTGAAATTTAATCGAAATTGGCGTAGCAATCCCAACCTTTGAGCAGGACCTATTACCCCCTACACTAGTGTATCTTCAAGGTATATATGTGTAACATCTAGTAACTCGTAAGAATAATCTAATAAAACAAAAATCTTTCACTTTTGGAACGAAAGGGAAAAATATGAAAAATTTACTAAAGTTAAGAAATTTAGTGTTTGGTCATTTGCAAGCGGTCATAACTTCTAAAACAGGATGAGTTAGACTTAGTTCTTTATATAGTTTGAAAACCCTTTCCAATTGCCCGAGTTTGCACGATTTCGATAATAGATGAGTGAGATATGTCTTTCGAAAGTTGGGACATTGAAGTAAGGGAAGTCCAATCCGTATGTAAGGATAGTCAAACTAGTCTTTTTATAAATTTATTTGTATTTTTTTTTAGGGTCTAATAGGGGTAAAAAAAAGTTTTAGTTCAGATTAGAAAAGTTCTTTTACTCATAGGGTTTGGGCGAAAAGATATGAGTAGAAGGAGAAGGAAGAAAGATCAATGTTTCACCAAGAACGCGAAGAGATTTCGAGTGGAATTTGTCAGGGGTGATCCCTATCAAGGTATGTGAGCTCTTTCGTGTTAGGTTAATTCATCACCACACTAATCCTGTTTCAGTTCATAAGTTTTAGGATTGATTACATGATTAGAAGTGAATTCTTCATAATCTCGTCGAATTCCTTTTTGGTTGAGTTGATTTCATGCCCATTGATATTGATTAGTAGTTTCTGATGTAGTTTCGAGTTAGATCAGATGAGTATTGATGATCCTAGGGGTTTGGGGATGGAACCATGGAGGTATAGGTGTTTGTGGGCCACAGAACGAGTTGAAAAATTAATTAGATGCACTTGCAGTAGCACCTACAGTGCGCAAGAAGAGAGCTTCAGTTATCTAGGGCCTGGAGCGGCACGACACCATTGTTCCAGAATCAAGCCTTACTCAATTGAGGCTGGCGAGACGCACCACCAGTGCGCCCGGATCGGTGTTTTTCACCTAATTTTCGTAGTTTAACCCTTATAAGTCCTTCTAAGGCACATTAACACCTTCCGATGATTCTAATTACTTCAAATGATTTCTAAACACCTAGAAATCGCTAAATAATGCAAATCATAACCTTGAATACACAATACAATTCAAGGAAATTTAAGATCAAAGTCAAAGGAGTTAAGAGTTAAGTCTAGAAGTTAAGAGACAAGTCAAAGTAAAGTTTCTATAAGTATTTGAGAGTCTTTACTAAACATTTTAACTTTGTTTTAAGGTTCAAGTTACAAGTCAGAGTAAAGAGTAAAGTTGAAGTCTTTCCTTCAAGAAATATAGAGGAACTATGTATTCCCTAAGAGTTGAGTTAATGTCAATAGTTTCAAGTTATGCAAAGAGTAAAGAGTTGAGTTCATTTCTCAAAAGTTATAAGGGAACTAAGTATTCCTTAAGAGTTACAAATATTTTCACATTTTGAGCAAGAAGAAGTAAGCTAGACTTCTAACAGAGTTTTTGGCTAGTTTTTTGTAAAAAGGAAGCTATGATTTGCAAGAGAGATTTTAAAGATAAGTTTGATTACCTCAAACCAAAAAAGAAGTTATTTTTAAAACATATGAGCTAAGTATTTTGGGAGTAGTATTGAACACCGATATCCCCACACTAATCCTGTTTCAGTTCATAAATTTTAGAATTGATTACAAGATTAGACGTGAATTCTTCAAAATCTCGTCAAATCCCTTTTTGGTTGAGTTGATTTCATGCCCATTGATGTTGATTAAAAGTTTTCGATGTTGTTTCGAGTTAGATCAGATGAGTATTGGTGATCCTAGGGGTTTGGGGATGGAATCATGGAGGTATAGGTGTTTGTGGGCCACAAAATGAGTTGAAAAATTCGTTAGACACACTTGCGGTCGCACCTACAGTCGCCAGAAGAGAGCTTCAGTTAACTGGGGCCTGGAGCGGCACATCACCAGTGTGCCAGAATCAAGCCTCAGTCAATTGAGGCTGGCGAGACGCACCACCAGTGCGCCCGGATCAGCGTTTTTGACATAGTTTTCATAGTTTAACCCTTATAAGTCCTTCTAAGGAACATTAACACCTTCCGATGATTCTAATTACTTCAATTGATTTCTAAATACCTAGAAATCGCTAAAGAACACAAATCATAACATTGAATACATAATACAATTTAAGGAAAGTTAAGATCAAAGTCAAAGGAGTTAAGAGTTAAGTCTAGAAGTTAAGAAACAAGTCAAATTAAAGTTCCTATAAGTTTTCAAGAGTCTTTATTAAACGTTTTAACTTTGTTTTAAGGCTCAAATTACAAGTCAGAGTAAAGAGTAAAGTTGAAGTCTTTCCTTCAAGAAATATAGAGGAACTATGTATTCCCTAATAGTTGAGTTAAGGTCTAGAGTTTCAAGTTATGCAAAGAGTAAATAGTTGAGTTCATTTCTCAAAAGTTATAAGGGAACTAAGTATTCTTTAAGAGTTACAAATATTTTCACATTTTGAACAAGAAGAAGAAAGCTAGACTTTTAACTGAGTTTTTGGCTAGTTTTTGTAAAAAGTAAACCATTATTTCCAAGAGAGCTTTTAAAGATAAGTTTGATTACCTCAAACAAGAGAAGAAGTTGCTTTTAAAACATATGAGTTAATATTTTGGGAGTAGTATTGAGCCCCGATATGGAGACGGGAGTTCATATTATCTCAATACCCGATAAACCATGTAGGAAACATTGACAGAAGAAGGGTCATACTTTTTAGATGATTCTTTAGTGTTTTTTAGCATCGACTGGTGGATCCACTTAGTAGTTCAGGTTTTATATTGACGGCAAGGTATCAGAAGATCCTCTTGCAACATGAGGTAAGACGTTGTATGATCTCTTAGGCTCATAGTGATGTTTGTCGGTTAGAGAATCTCCCATAGAAAAACTATATTACTTTCATATACAAGTAAAGTTGAGTTTGTTATTGTATTTTCTTACGAACTAAGTCATTTTACTGTTTTACAAAGCTTTATATATACATATATATATATATATATATATATATATATATATATATATATATATATATATATATATATATATATATATATATATATATATGGCATCTGATGTTGTTTGCTTTATATTTAGATAAGTAATTCATAAGTTTAGTAGAGCCAAGGTAAATTTCTTCTTATTTATTTCAAGCTTAAAGTTGTTGTTTAGCATTCCAACTCGCATACTCGTACATTCAATGTACTGATGCCAGTTGGCCTGTATCGTCCTATGATGCAGAGCTAGGTCACTAGGATCAGCATCCAATGCCTCGTTCATACAGTTTGAGTATCCAGAGTCAGTGGTGAGCCTTCTTGCATTCGGAGGACTCTTTTATTGCGTTCAGTGTTTTCATTGATAGAATGTTGTGAGGTTTGTCCCAATATTCGACCTAGTATTGCAGAGGCTTCATAGATAGATAGTCAGTCAGATATTCCACTTTGAGTCTCTTTACAGATATTTTATCATATGAGACTTAAGTGCTATTTTGGCCAAGTTATTTAAATTTAAATTATTCTTTGAGAATGTTTCTTTCTTATAATTAGTTAAGTCTTCCTCTGAGTTAAGTAAGCCAGGCCAAGGGTTCGCTCATGTCAAGCAATGGTCATTGGGTGCCGGCCACGTCCAGGGTGTAAACTAGGGGCGTGACAATATGTGTCCACGTGGACAAGTTACTATTTATTATGATGCAATATTTATGGTGTCCACACGAACACATGTATACCTTTGAAATGCACTATTAAATATTGAAGGGGTAAATGTCATTCCCAAATTTTGGTATTGTAGCAGCAATTTCAATCAAAGTTGAGATATATTTCAAACATTTTCCCAATTTTGTAAGATTAAATGTATACCAATTGAGCAAACTCTATGTCAACATTAAAAATGTTTATTATCACATGATATGTTAATTGCTTTTTTATATATGCATAGTAGTGATCACCTAGATTTTCATTTATTAGACATCGTTACACTTTTACGCCATTTCAAACTATGTATTCAATATTGTTTACATTAAATTAATTTAAATTTATTATGATTAAGTGATTTAATAAATTAAAATATTGAAATAATTAATTATGATTAAGTGATGAAACTTGATGAGTAAACACATGATATGAATTTGTTAATTTGATTAAACATCATGACCAGATAAGTTTTTAGCATTTAAATATTCTACTCCTATATTGTAATATATATGGAGGACTCGCAAAGGCGAAATGGTTGATTGAGCAGATGAGCTCGCAAATGAAAAGTCATTTACCTGTCTAATATGATTTGTGAGCTAGACAAGGCCACCTGCGTTATATTTCACCTTTATTTTTCTCTTCGAGGTTCAAGATCTATTTGTTGTAAGATGACAAGATATGTTTTGCTTGAATTATTACGTTATTCAAGTAATGTCATTTTGAGAAACAAAAAAAACACATACAATATTAAGAAATTTAATATCAATTGAGTTCAACGATATATGATTTGAACCTCATGTCAAAATAGTCGAAGTTCAATTTTATATGACATGAACTTATTTAAACATGATTGAAATAATTCACTTTCATATTATTTGAAGTTAGTTTATATGCCAAATTTTAGACGCGTATATATGAAAAATAGACTTGTTGGGCTAACTTATTTCCTGATATTTCTTTATATACAAAACTGAAAGGGAAATTTTTCAAAATGTCAATATTTTAACATTTAAGAGGACTCATTAGCAACACTTTCAATATTTAGGGAAAATGTCAAAATTTTAATTTGTTGTGTATCTTATTTATGCTTTTATTATTTATTTTTATTTAAAGAGTACAATTATTTAATAACAAAAGGGAGAAAATCAAGGGAGAGAATATTTCAAAAAAAAAAAAAAAGGTAAAAATCAGTTAATTTTCTCATCAGTTACATTTTCAAATAAAACTCAAACTTTGTTCTTTTTTTTCCTCCATAATCTTTACCTTTTTTTTATTAGTTTGTATTCATTCCAATAGATATGCCAAATGAATCTATATTTATTTAAAAAATATATTTGTATTCATATATTTTTTTCATGTGTATTTATTTGTTTCTTCGAAAATCTTGTATTTTGTATTCATTTCAATATGTATTTTATTTTTATTTCTATTTATTCTAGTTTTTATTTAGAATATTGTATAATAATATATAAAATACAAAAAAATAGTATGATGAAAAAGTGAGATAATATTTTTTAGAAAAGAAACATATCACTTAAAATTCTCATAATTTACAATTTCGAAAAAATATCCTTTTTCATTCTATTAGATCAACTTTCCTTTGTTATGTTTTCATTATAATTGTATACCAATATTTTTTACATTTTATGTGTTCACTTTACCGTGCAAATTAAAATTGAGTTTTTTTCTTTCAAACTACAAATTGTATTTCGGTGATAAAAATTAAATTACTTGATTGCCCTATATATATATACACGTATCTCAATATATATGAATATGATTTATGAAAGGGTACAAGATTTTGGGGGGAAAATAGCATACTTGGTGGAAATAATAAATCTGTTGAGGAAGGATATAATATTCTAAAAAAATAAATACATATCGACTATGAAAAAAATAAGAATACAAGATTCTGGAAAACATATAGCATACATAGTAAAATAATATAATCAGGATACAATATTCTAAAAAAAATACAAATTAACTGTTAAAAAACAGGATACATATATGTTTAAGAAATACAAATTCATATGACAGACGTATTTGAATGACTGCAAATAAAAAAGAAATACAATGTTCTTAAAATAAATATAAATGATGAGTAAAAGAAAAATAATTGACAAACAAAAATTAATATGAATATTATTCTGATATGAATACAATTTTGCAGCCTTCTTCTTTGACTCTCTCTTTCTTCTTCGTCTGCTATGTTCCTTTTTTCCAATTCTTTTCACCAAATTCAAATCTGAATTTGTGTTTATTTGTGAATTAATAACCCTATAAGCAAAATTCAAAATTATTAAATATGAATATACAAAAAAAATCAAACTATATATTATGTATGAATGCTTATGTGGATTACTACAAATTACAATCTACTAAATCTCAAATATGAAAATAAAATCATAAAAATAGTGTTTCAAATACTAAAATTCCGAAATGCATAAATATTTGATGAGTATGTTAACAAACTGATATAAAAATCGAAAAAATGACGAAAAATCTGTAATACATACAATTCAAAATTTAACATAATTTTTTATTTTGAAAACAAAATCTCATGAAATCTCACAAAATAAATGATGATTTCGAAAATACCTTTATGTATTGAGAGGTTTCTTGAATTAATCGATAGATATGAACAAATTGATATGAACTTGAATAATTAGTTCTTCTTCAACAATGAGAGAATAATGGTGGAAATAGTAAAAGAGAAAAAAAATTTGAAAATCTTAAAGATGGAAATAAATTTAATGGTTTTAAAGTCTAGAAGAAGTATAAATGGATAGTGAATATATTTAATGTTGGACTATTTTGAGAAATAAAAGGAAAGATAAATAATATTATTTGGATACAAATTATTTTTAAAATATTGACATTTTGACATTTTGAATAAATATTTTAAAGTGTAGATGTTTTTACTAAATAATTTAGGAATTGTGACTAGTTTACTAATTTTTCGAAATTGAAATCCATCCGTTTATATCATGATGGGCTAACTTATTCCTTTGATCCTGGCCCATAGATTGCAAAACCCATATTTTTATGGCCCAACAAAATTTTAACAAATGACATTTTGATGTTAGATTAAAGTAATATATAAGAAATCTGATTGGTTTAAAGTCGCATTAGGTAGGCACATCGAAAAGGTTATAGCGTTCTCTACTAAAAAGTTCTTCATTTGTAAGATATAAATTTGTGTTACCTACACATGGTATTTACGTCACTTCTTACTTTTTTACCATGATTAGCTTATAAACAAAGAAGAGAATGTTTATTATTCAACTAAATATGATTTAGTGATAAAAAAGTATATCTTAAAGTCGTAAGAATTTTTAAACGAGGTATATAACTACTCATGTAATTAAAATTATAAATGGTTCTCCCGGTTTCTACTAGATTTCTCTACACCATAGTAACTCCAATTTCCTCCAAATCTAGACAAGGTTGGAAAAATTCAAATACTACGGAAAACAATTCGGTCCTAATTACCCCGTTGGCATTTCTATAACGAAGGAAACATGTCATTACAATAGATACCAATTTACTCATCACTCGTCCCCGAGTTACAAAACACAAAGATACCAATTCTCTGTGTGCTAATGTTAGCCCATGAATATTTGGTGAAATGACTTTCGGGTAATTTTTTGAAAAACTTTACGTGATCTTTCGTAATAAATTTAAATAGTACAAATAAAATTTTAAGGACAGATTGGCAATAATTTTGTAGCTTAATTTATTTTATAGACTTTTAAATTTTTCGTCAAAATTTATTTAAGACATCCTTCAGAAGATCATTAAAAAAATTAATTAAATATTTTGCCAATTGAGAAAACCATATGTGAATATTAGAAAAGGATTATGACATTTCAATTTTACATCATTTCAACTTATTATGACCATGTGATTTAATTAGTTAAAAATATCTATCAATTAATCAAGATTAAGTGATGAAATTTTATGTGCAAACAATATCATTCTTATTTTGATTTTATGTAAATATTAAGGCTGAATAAGTTTTTACATTTAATACTAGAACTTAATTAAATAGATGAGAATTAAGAGTTTTTTCTAAAAAAAATTATTGAACACTACTACAATTACAATAGCTTGGATCATGATACATAGTAATACTAGTGGAGGATCTGTGAGGGTGACGGAGTTGATTGAGAAAGTGATCTCACAAACAGTTAGTCCTGTCTTGGATGCAGATCTCCTACATACTTCATTGGTCGTGCTAGCTCGTCGCACATATTTGTGTAGTGTAATTTAATTTGTGGACTATTATATTGAAGCGAAATTTACCATTTACACATTCAGTTAAAGAGCACTCGCAAAAAATATTAGTCCATATATTTTAACGTACTCTAATCAACATTAAATTACTTTATTAATATGAACAAATAACATAAATTATATTATAATATAGAGATCAAGTAAAATAAGATATAATAAGTAATTGATATTTAATAAGACTAATAAAAAATTATGTTATATAAAAAATTATCTCACAAATATCATTTTGATATGCACATATATATAATTTTTGCATAAGAAAATTTGGAATGATAGACATTTCAAATTTATATTTAAATAATTTAATCTTTATTTTAAAATAGAAACTCATTAAACCACCAATGTTAAAATTTTGAATTTTATATTATTGAAACTATAAAGTCTATGATATAATTTACAAATGTAATATTGAATTATGACTATTTTATTTCTCACTCACATAAAGAGATAAATATATATGATATAGCATTTTCATTAATCTCACTCTAATCCATATTTAAAACATAATACAAGTCGATGAAGTATTAAAATTAAAAAAATCGACTTCCCTTCGAACTTTGCTATTTTATTATAGTATTTATATAGTTAAATGAAACATATATATATATAAATAAATATTCTTCAATTTGAAAGAATATTCATTTTACCTATTAACACAACAACAATAATTACTAACTTGACCAAACTTAAGTTTAGGCACACACAAAGCCACATAATAATTCGCACGCCGACATGGTAAGCTGCACTCTCGATTAATGTGACATGGTTGCAATACGAGGCCACATACTTCCTCTGTACCATTCACGAAATTCTCTACATTTCAAAAAAAAAAAGTTAGCCATTAAAAAATTTATTAAAATTTTGTATAAAAGATATCGTCGTAAGAAATATGTTAAACTATTAAGTGTAGACTAACATTATAATATGTACCTTTCATTTGAAAAAGCAGAAGAGATAATAAAATTAAAAGAACAGTTTTGGATGAAATCATTTTCTCTTTGTTTGAATGTATGTAATGCTATTCAATATAGTTTTGAGAGACAAAATTCTCTAAAAATGTGTGATTTGTTATTGATGTAGTTGTGAAATTTATAGAGAGTTTAGTGCATACATTTTATGGTAAGGTTAATATTGTCATCGAATTTGTATTATATAACTCGACTAAACAGGGAAAAACACAATGAGTTATAGTAGTACTAGTCAAATTAATATAAAATTCAGATGCATTGACCAAGTTAAATTTATGTCATTACCATAAAAGCAAAAATGACTTAAAAAAAACATAGCACCTATTTTTATTTTGTTTGATAGAACAATGACTAACAAAAAATTACTAAATGTATTTATTGATGATGGATTAACTAACAATTAATTATATATAGAAAATTATTGATTATAATTTTACACAAAAAATAAAAAAATTTAGATTAAAAAATTTGATAATATGTTTTTATCATGTATATAATATTATTATAATTTTAACCTTTATTTAAAGAGGTAAAAATTTAATGAGTTATTTAAAGAATATTTATTCTTCTATGATAATTTGATAATTTGTTTTTATCATGTATATAATATTATTATAATTTTAACCTTTATTTAAAGAGGTAAAACTTTAATGAGTTATTCAACCATTGCCAAAGCTTCTGTATCCTGTGTTGTGCCTTCTACACATATAATTTCTCCACATGTTCCATCAAAGTTATGTATAGTACCACCAATCTTTTCAATTGTGTCAATACATAATGGATACATTGAAATTCCTGGCTCATTCTTTTTCAGTTCTAAATATAGTTTAACACCCATATCGTTCTTAACCTTCATTGGACAGGAGTTACCTTCTACAATGTAACAAATTTCAATATCTTTCCTTGATACATCGATATCCAACTCGGCTGCAATTGCTGCTTTGAGATTCGAAAAGGAAATTGAATCTCCAACAACGATTCCGTCGATTTTGTAACTTTTATACTGCAATTCGCTCACCCAAATTCCTGAATGTCTCATCAAAATTGATGTATTCATCATGTATCATCCACAATAACAGCAATCAAATTTGTATTTTTCTCCTTTTCAATGGATGTTCATAAAATTGTCTTCAACCTAGATGATATAATCTTGAATTTTCAATATTTTGAAGTGTGATTCAATTACGTGCTGAATTAGTGTTTCTTTATGCTCTGTTACCGTAACTTAAGCTGAATTAAATAACCAACTTAAATATTCCGTTTTTTCTCCCTTTTTATCTTAACAATTATTAAATTACTGTGTATCATTTACCATGTATCACAATGTACTAATGTATCACGCGATGGCATTATTAAGGGATTTTTGGTAAATATTAAATTAGTTGGGACAGATTGTAATTATTATGTTTCACTATGGGATTCCTTAAATTTTTACTTTTTATAATTCATTATAACTAATTTTCTTGCCTCTAAACAATTCAAAGAGTAATTTCCCTAGATAGTCACCTATGTTTGCGAAATTACCTAGTAATATAACTTATGTTTGTTTTAGGACTATAATATCACCCAGATGTACATATTTTCCTTAAAATATACTTGACGGGAAAAAAGGTCATCTCTCTCCTAATGGGATGCCATGTCACATAATTCCTTTTATATTATAAATAATTTTTTAAAATCCTTTAAGACAATCCATATATTATTCCCAGTAAAACAATTAGACAACATCAAACTTTTCTACCCTAATTCTAAGGAATTCGGCGGCAAATCCAAATAAACAACAGAGAATTGTTAAATTTTGTACATCAATGTTTATATAATAACATTGATATATTATGAAAAAACCAAAATAGAAGTAAAATAATTTGGTAGTTAATATTAAAAATTCCTATTAATTTTATTTAGGCACAAATTATGAAAAAAAAATATTATCAAGGGCATTTCAATGGAAGATTCGCAGTAATTACGTGGCTAATTTTTTTTGTTAATAATTATCCATGGTTAATTTATTCTTAGTCCCTGATTTATCAATTGGTCATAAGATTTAATTTTTTTGTTCATCATATGATGGTCAATTTTTTAGGGAAAACGGTTCGAAATATATTTAAAATTTAATCAAAATTGGCGTAGCAATCCCAACCTTTGAGCAGGACCTATTACCCCTACACTAGTGTAACTTGAAGGTATATATGTGTAACATCTCGTAACTCGTAATAGTCAAGAATAATGTAATAAAACAAATATCTTTCACTTTTGGAATGAAAGGGGAAAATATGAAAAATTTACTATAGTTAAGAAATTTAGTGTTTGGTCATTTGCAAGCGGCCATAACTTCTAGAATAGGATGAGTTATACTTAGTTCTTGATATGGTTGGAAAATCCTTTCCAACGGCCCGAGTTTGCACAATTTCGATATCGTATGAGAGAGATATGCCTTTCGGAAGTTGGTTGTTGAAGTAAGGGAAGTCCAATCCGTATGTAATGAAGGGCAAACTACTCTTTTTATAAATTTATTTCGTAATTTGTTTTAAGGGTCTAATAGGGGTAAAAATAAGTTTTAGTTTAGATTAGAAAAGTTCTTTTACTCATAGGGTTTGGGCGAAAAGAGAAGAGAAGAAGGAGAACGAAGAAAGATCAAGGTTTCACCAAGAACGCCAAGAGATTTCGGATGGAATTCGTCAGGGGTAATCCCTATCAAGGTATGTGAGCTCTTTCATTTTGGGTTAATTCATCCCCACACTAATCCTGTTTCAGTTCATAAGTTTTAGGATTGATTACATGATTAGAAGTGAATTCTTCATAATCTCGTCGAATTCCTTTTTGGTTGAGTTGATTTCATGCCCATTGATATTGATTAGTAGTTTCTGATGTAGTTTCGAGTTAGATCAGATGAGTATTGATGATCCTAGGGGTTTGGGGATGGAACCATGGAGGTATAGGTGTTTGTGGGCCACAGAACGAGTTGAAAAATTAATTAGATGCACTTGCAGTAGCACCTACAGTGCGCAAGAAGAGAGCTTCAGTTATCTAGGGCCTGGAGCGGCACGACACCATTGTTCCAGAATCAAGCCTTACTCAATTGAGGCTGGCGAGACGCACCACCAGTGCGCCCGGATCGGTGTTTTTCACCTAATTTTCGTAGTTTAACCCTTATAAGTCCTTCTAAGGCACATTAACACCTTCCGATGATTCTAATTACTTCAAATGATTTCTAAACACCTAGAAATCGCTAAAGAATGCAAATCATAACCTTGAATACACAATACAATTCAAGGAAATTTAAGATCAAAGTCAAAGGAGTTAAGAGTTAAGTCTAGAAGTTAAGAGACAAGTCAAAGTAAAGTTTCTATAAGTATTTGAGAGTCTTTACTAAACATTTTAACTTTGTTTTAAGGTTCAAGTTACAAGTCAGAGTAAAGAGTAAAGTTGAAGTCTTTCCTTCAAGAAATATAGAGGAACTATGTATTCCCTAAGAGTTGAGTTAATGTCAATAGTTTCAAGTTATGCAAAGAGTAAAGAGTTGAGTTCATTTCTCAAAAGTTATAAGGGAACTAAGTATTCCTTAAGAGTTACAAATATTTTCACATTTTGAGCAAGAAGAAGTAAGCTAGACTTCTAACAGAGTTTTTGGCTAGTTTTTTGTAAAAAGGAAGCTATGATTTGCAAGAGAGATTTTAAAGATAAGTTTGATTACCTCAAACCAAAAAAGAAGTTATTTTTAAAACATATGAGCTAAGTATTTTGGGAGTAGTATTGAACACCGATATGGCGACGTGAGTTCATATTAACTCAAAACCCCATAAACCATGTAGCAAACATGGACAGAAGAAGGGTCATACTTTTTAGATGATTCCTTAGTGCTTTTTAGCATCGATTGGTGGATCAACTTAGTAGTTCATGTTTTATACTGACGGCGAGGTATCAGAAGAACCTCTTGTAACATGAGGTAAGACGTTGTACGATCGCTTAGGCTCATAGTGATGGTTGTCGGTTAGAGAATCTCCCACAAAAAACTATATTACTTTCTTATACAAGTAAAGTTAAAAACTCTGTAGCAAACATATGTTGTTATTTGCTTTATAGTTAGATAAGTAATTCATGAGTTTAGCAGAACCAAGGTAAATTTCTTCTTATTCATTTCAAGCTTAAAGTTATCGTTTAACATTTCAACTCGCATACTCGTACAATCAATGTATTGATGCCAGTTACCTGCATCGTCTTATGATGCAGAGCCAGGTCACTAGGATCAACATCCAACGCCTCGTTCATACAGTTTGAGCATCCAGAGTCAGTGGTGAGCCTTATTGCATCCGGAGGACTATTTTATTGCTTTCAGTCTTTTCATTGATAGAATGTTGTGAGGTTTGTCCCACTATTCGACCTAGTATTGCAGAGGCTTCATAGATAGATAGTCAGTCAGATATTCCACTTTGAGTCTCTATTTATTTACAAATATTTTATTATATGACACATAAGTGCTATTTTGGCCAAGTTATTTTACTTTCAGTTATTCTTTGAGAATGTTTCTTTCTTATAATGGGTTAAGTCTTCCTCTGAGTTAAGCAAGCCAGGCCAAGGGTTCGCTCAAGGCAAACAATGGTCATTGGATGCCGGCCACGTCCAGGGTGTAGACTCGGGGCGTGACAATATGTGTCCACGTGGACAAGTTACTATTTATTATGTTGCAATATTTATGATGTCCACACAAAGACATGTATACCTTTAAAATGCACTATTAAATACTGTAGGGGTAAAATGTGATTCCCAAATTTTGGTATTGTTGCAGCAATTTCAATCAAAGTTCAGATATATTTCAAACATTTTCCCAATTTTGTAAGATTAAATGTATACCAATTGAGCAAACTCTATGTCAACATTAAAAAATGTTGATTATAACATGATATGTTAATTGTTTTTTTTTACATATGCATAGTAGTGATCACCTAGATTTTCATTTATTAGACATCGTTACAGTTTTACGCCATTTCAAACTGTGTATTCAATAGTTTACATTAAATTAATTAAATTTATTATGATTAAGTTATTTAATAAATTAAAATATTAAAATAATTAATTATGATTAAGTGATGAAACTTTATGAGTAAACACATGATATGACTTTGTTGATTTGATTAAACATCATGACCAAATAAGTTTTTAGCATTTAAATATTCTACTCCTATATCGTAATATTTATGGATTACTCGCAAAGGCGAATTGGTTGATTGAGCAGATGAGCTCCCAAATGAAAAAGTCATATACCTCTCTAATATGATCTGTGAGCTAGATAAGGCCACATGCCCTATATTTCACCTTTATTTTTCTCTTCGAGGTTCAAGATCTATTTGTTGTAAGATGACAAGACATGTTTTGCTTGAATTATTATGTTATTCAAGTAATGTCATTTTGAGTAACAAAAAAAACATACAATATTAATAAATTTAATATCAAATGAGTTCAATCATATATAATTTGAACCTCATGCCAAAATAGTCGAAGTTCAATTTTATATGACATGAACTTATGTAAAAATGATTGAAATAATTCACTTTCATACTATTTGAAGTTAGTTTATATGCCAAATTTTTTACGCGTATGTATGAAAAATAGACTTGTATTGTTACAAAAAAAGTTAATGAATTTGAACTACTACTTCAATAGGGTCATAAAATTGGTTATATATGGATTTTCCTGATATTTCTTTATATACAAAATTGAAATTCATCCATTTATAACATGTTGGGCTAACTTATTCCTTTGGCCCAATGTTGCAAAACCCATGTTTTTATGGCCCAACAAAATTTTAACAAATGATATTTTTGATGTTAGATTAAAGAAATATATAAGAAATATGATTGATTTAAATTCACATTAGGTAGGCACATTGAAAAATGTTATAGCGTTCTCTACTAAAAAGTTCTTCATTTGTAGGATATAAATTTGTATTACCTACACATGGTATTTACGTCACTTCGTACTATTTTACCATAATTAGCTCATAAACAAAGAAGAGAATGTTTATTAATCAACAAAATATGATTTAGTGATATAAAAGTATATCTTAAAGTCGTACGAATTTTTAAACGAGTTATCTAACTACTCATGAAATCAAAATTATAAATGGTTCTCCCGGTTGTTACTAGATTTTTCTACACCTTAATGACTCCAATTTCCTTCAAATCTAGACAAGGTTGGAAAAATTCAAATACTAGGAAAAAAATTCGGTCCCAATTACCCCGTTGGCAATTCTATACGAAGGAAACATGTCATTACAATAGATATCAATTTACTCATCACTCGTCCCCGAGTTACAAAGCACAGAGATACCAATTCTCCGTGTGCTAATGTTAGCCCATGAATATTTGGTGAAATGATTTTCGGGTAATTTTTTTGAAAAACTTTACGAGATCTTTCATAATAAATTTAAGTAGTAAAATTAAATTTTAAGGACAGATTGGCAATAATTTAGTAGCTTAATTTATCTTATAGACTTTTAAATTTTTTCGCCAAAATTTATTTAAGACGTCCATCAGAAGATTATTAAAAAAATTAATTAAATATTTTACCAATTGAGAAAACCATATGTGAATATTAGAAAAGGATTATGATATTTCAGTTTTACATCATTTCAACTTATTATGACCATGTGATTTAATGAATTAAAAATATCTATCAATTAACCGAGATTAAGTGATGAAATTTATGTCCAAACAATATCATTCTTCTTTTGATCTTATGTAAATATTAAGGCTGAATAAGTTTTTAACATTTAATACTAGAATTTAATTAAATAAATGAGAAGTAAGAGTTTTTTCTAAACAAAATTATTGAACACTACTACAACTGCAATAGCTTGGATCATGATACATAGTAATACTAGTGGAGGATTTGCGAGGGTGACGGAGTTGATTGTGTGAGTGATCTCTCAAACAGTTAGTTCTGTCTTGGATGCAGATCTCCTACATACTTCATTGGTCGTGCTAGCTCGTCGCACATATATGTCTAGTGTAATTTAATTTGTGTACTATTATATTGAAGCGAAATTTACCATTTACACATTCAGTTAAAGAGCACCCGCAAAAAATATTAGTTCATATATTTTAACATACTCTAATCAACATTAAATTAGTTTATTAATATGAACAAATAACATAAATTATATTATAATATAGAGATCAAGTAAAATAAGATATAATAAGTAATTGATATTTAATCAGACTAATCAAAATTTATGTTAGATAAAAAATTATCTCACAAATATCATTTTGATATGCACATATATAAAATTTAAGCATAAGAAAATTGGAATGATAGACATTTAAAATTTATATTTAAATAATTTAATATTTATTTTGACATAGAAACTCATTAAACTAACAATGTTATAACTTTGAATTTTATATTATTGAAACTATAAAGTTTATGTTATAATTTACAAATGCAATATTGAATTATGACTATTTTATTTCTCACTCACATAAAGAGATAAATATATACAATATAGCATTTTCATTAATGTCACTCTGAGCCATATGTTAAAGCATAATAAAAGTCGATGAAGTATTAAAATTAAAAAATTGACTTCCGTTCGAACTTTGCTATTTTATTATAGTATTTGTATACTTAAATGAAACATATATATATATAAAAATAAATATTCTTCAATTTGAAAGAATATTCATTTTACCTATTAACACAACAACAATAATTACTAACTTGACCAAACTTAAGTTTAGGCACACACAAAGCCACATAATAATTCGCACGCCGACATGGTAAACTGCACTCTCGATTAATGTGACATGGTTGCAATACGAGACCACATACTTCCTCTGTACCATTCACGAAATTCTCTACATTTCAAAAAAAAGTTAGCCATTAAAAATTTATTAAAATTTTGTATAAAATATATCGTAGTAAGAAATATGTTAAACTATTAAGTGTAGCATAAAATTATAATATGTACCTTTCATTTGAAAAAGCAAAAGAGATAATAAAATTAAAAGAACAGTTTTGGATGAATTCATTTTCTCTTTGTTTGAATGTATGTAATGCTATTCAATGTAGTTTTGAGAGACAAAATTCTCTGAAAATGTTTGTTATTGATGTAGTTGTGGAATTTATAGAGAGTTTAGTGCATACATTTTATGGTAAGGTTAATATTGTAATCATATTTGTATTATATAACTCGACTAAACAGGAAAAAACACAATGAGTTATAGTAGTACTAGTCAAATTAATATAAAATTCAGATGCATTGACCAAGTTAAATTTATGTCATTACCATAAAAGCAAAAATGACTTTAAAAATACATAGCACCTATTTTTTTTGTTTAATAGAACAATGACTAACAAAAAATTACTAAATGTATTTATTGATGATGGATTAACTAACAACTAATTATATATAGAAAATTATTAATTATTATTTTACACAAAAAATAAAAACTTGTGGGTTAAAAAATTTGATAATTTGTTTCGATCATGTATATATTATTATTATAATTTTAACCTTTATTTAAAGAGGTAAAAATTTAATGAGTTATTTAAAGAATATTTATTTATCTATGATAATTTTTATAATTCATTATAACTAATTTTCTTGTCTCTAAACAATTCAAAGAGTAATTTCCCTAAATAGTTACCCACATTTGCGAAATTATCTAGTAATATCACTTATGTTTGTTTTAGGACTATAATATCACCCAAATGTACATATTTTCCTTAAAATATACTTGATGGAAAAAAATGTCATCTCTCTCCTAACGGGATGCCATGTCACATAATTTCTTTTATATTATTAATAATTTTTTAAAATCCTTTAAGACAATCCATATATTATTCCCAGTAAAAAAATTACACTAACGCCAAACTTTTCTACCCTAGTTCTAAGGAATTCAGGGGCAAATCCAAATAAACAACAGAGAATTGTTAAATTTTGTACATCCATGTTTATATAATAACATTGCGATATTATAAAAAAACCAAAATAGCAGTCAAATAATTTTGTGGTTAATATTAAAAATTCCTATTAATTTTATTTAGACACAAATTATGAAAAAAAATATATTATCGAGGGCATTTCAATGGAAGATTTGCAATAATTACATGGCTAATTTTTTTTGTTAATAATTATCCATGATTAATTAATTCTTAGTCCCTGATTTATCAATTGATCATAAGATCTATTTATTTTTATTCATCATATGATGGTCAATTTTTTAGGAAAAAGGGTTCGAAATATAACTAAAATTTAATCGAAATTGGCCTAGTAATTCCAACCTTTGAACAGGACGTATTACCCCATACACTAGTGTATCTTCAAGGTATATATGTGTAACATCTCGTAACTCGTAATAGTCAGGGATAATCTAATAAAACAAAAATCTTTCTGTCACGACCCAAAATGAGTCGTGAGTGGCACCCACACATAACTACCTAGGTGGGAGAACCAATGAATTCAACCTTAAATTATATTATACAAGAATAATGCGGAAGCTCAAAATCTAGTTAAATATCCTTTCCCAAACCTGAAAATCATCACAACAAGGACATCTAATCTCCAATACTAAGTCTAAGAATATCAAATACACCAAAATAAAAGAATAAAATGGTGTGTCCGAAAGTATAGGACATCATGTCATGACCGAGAGAACCAACACGAGCTTGAATGGATAGCTCACCCTGGAACTTGATACGCGGGAGGCTGGCTAAAGCTGAGGGAAATCTGAATTCATAGGTACACTCGCTGCATTTCATAAAAGGAAAACAAAGAAGAAAACAAGTAGGCGTCAGTACGAGGCAACATGTACTGAATAAGTATCATCGGTCAACCCAAAATAGTAACTAATATACAAAGAATAATAGTATGAACTCAACTATAGCACTTAACATGTGATAAGCAACAAACAACATGAACAAGTGTCAACAACATTAAAGTAAGCACGTATTAAGTCAACGGTATCAAGATCACACATGAGGACTCATGCCTCCAAACCAAACCATTTTGGGAGTTGAGTTCTTTGAGATTGAGTATCTTCCATTAATTCAACATGTTTTTCCTTTAATATTACCGTGTCGGAACGTGACACTCCGATCCAAGAATACCGTGTCGGAACGTGACACTCCGATCCAAAGATACCGTGTCGGAATGTGACACTCCCATCCAAGAATACCGTGTCGGAACGTGACACTCCGATCCAAGAATATCATTAATTTATCATTTAATATCACCACTTTTCCATTCGTTAATAATATTTCATCGAGCTTTCTTTATTCAAGGCATTACTTCGATAGAGATGGTTTAAGATTATACATTCCACAGCCTCGGGATTTCAGACCAATCACAAAACACACAACCACACAATCAAGTACATAGAAAACTTCACAATATCATTCAATGCATATCAATCACTATTGAGAGTTTACTATCAAATAGCATAAACCATAACGTACCTCCATCGAAGAACAGAAGTCAAACAAACTGCTTCTCCAATGCTTTTCCCTTCCTCAATGTCTCCAAACCTTTCCAATCTATCAAGTATATATGCACAATTTGTAAGCTAATGAGACTACAAACATTCATATTATTCTATGTCTAGCTTAGACCCAAAAACTCACCTAATTATATAATCAATTTTTTAAAATTCTAATCTAAGGGTAAGTCTTAATTCCTCCAATTAACATAACTTTAATGAAATTTAAATAATTCGATACACCTAATACTTAATTACCTATCTCAATAAATTGAAACTTAAATTATAGTGGGATAATATATAAAAATAATCTCAACATCAAACACCGATATACTCTCTGGCGTTAATATCACTACACTAGGATGCAACATTTTCTGCCTGAATGGAACTTATTACATTCATTAATAAGCACTTATTTAAGGCATTATTATCCCATCATTGCCATCATCATGGCAATTATTAGCTATTGTCAATTTTCAGTCCCTCTCTAAATGTTAATCCCAATACGCTATCCCTAATCGTCCAACTATTATTGTTACCCAACTTTCATTCTAATTTCTTTACATAGACACTATTAAATTGATAAAATTCATTCCCTCCAGCAAGCATTATTCACTTTGTCCAAAGAAATATTGAACTTAAAATATTAAACAAAAGGATGTTCTTAAATTGACATTATAAAATAATCATCTAAAGATCAAATAATATTCTTTATTTCATCGGTAATCATGCAACCTTATCATCATAAATCTAACCATTACATTATTATTATATGAATTTATATAAGTAACAATCTCAACATATTGAAAATTTGATAAGTTTTCTCACCTGAAGCCGTCGTCGGTTTCTTCCTCTTTATTCACACCGCTTTCTTTTATTATACAAATTATCCTCTACCCTAATATAATATACCAATTATAAGAGTTATAAAAGTGGTCCACTATTAATTTTAATGTTATATTTTTTAACCACAAAGTACATTAATTATTAAAACCTACCCCACTAATTCTATAACTGTAGCTACAAGTAGTCCAAAAAAATCCATTTAGAATCTATCGAAGGAGTCCTTTATCAAATAAAAAGCTCTAATATTCAAACGACCAAATGGGTCATTACACTTTCACTTTTGGAACGAAAGGGAAAAATATGAAAAATTTACTGAAGTTAAGAAATTTAGTGTTTGGTCATTTGCAAGCGGTCATAACTTCTAAAACAGGATGAGTTAGACTTAGTTCTTTATATAGTTGGAAAACCCTTTCCAACAGCCCAAGTTTGCACGATTTCGATACCGTATGAGAGATATATGTCTTTCGGAAGTTGGGATGTTGAAGTAAGGGAAGTCCAATCCGTATGTACGGAAGGGAAAACTAGTCTTTTTATAAATTTATTTCGTCATTTGTTTTAAGGGTCTGATAGGGGTAAAAATTTGTTTTAGTTCAGATAAGAAAAGTTCTTTTACTCATAGGGTTTGGGCGAAAAGATATGAGTAGAAGGAGAAGGAAGAAAGATCAAGGTTTCACCAAGAACGCGAAGAGATTACGTGTGGAATTCGTCAGGGGTGATCCCTATCAAGGTATGTGAGCACTTTCGTGTTGGGTTAATTCATCCCCACACTAATCCTGTTTCAGTTCATAAATTTTAGAATTGATTACATGATTAGAAGTGAATTCTTCAAAATCTCGTCAAATCCCTTTTTGGTTGAGTTGATTTCATGCCCATTGATGTTGATTAGTAGTTTCCGATGTTTTTTCAAGTTAGATCAGATAAGTATTGATGATCCTAGGGATTTGGGGATGGAACCATGGAGGTTTAGGCGTTTGTGGTCCACATAACTAGTTGAAAAATTCGTTAGATGCACTTGCGGTCGCACCTACACTGCGCCATACGAGAGCTTCAGTTAACTTGGGCCTGGAAAAGCACGACACCAATGTGCCAGAAGCAAGCCTCAGTCAATTGAGGATGGCGAGACGCACCACCAGTGCACCCGGATCGACGTTTTTCACCTAGTTTTCATAGTTTAACCCTTTTAAGTCCTTCTAAGGCACATTAACACCTTCCGATGATTTTAATTACTTTAAATAATTTCTAAACACCTAGAAATCGCTAAAGAACGCAAATCATAACCTTGAATACATAATACAATTCAAGGAAAGTTAAGATCAAAGTCAAAGGAGTTAAGAGTTAAGTCTAGAAGTTAAGAAGCAAGTCAAAGTAAACGTTTTAACTTTGTTTTAAGGCTCAAGTTACAAGTCAGTGTAAAGAGTAAAGTTGAAGTCTTTCCTTCAAGAAATATAGAGGAACTATTTATTCTCTAAGATTTGAGTTAAGGTCAAGAGTTTCAAGTTATGCAAAGAGTAAAGAGTTGAGTTCATTTCTCAAAAGTTATAATGGAACTAAGTATTCCTTAAGAGTTACAAATATTTTCACATTTTGAGCAAGAAGAAGTAAGCTAGATTTCTAACAGAGTTTTTGGCTAGTTTTTGTAAAAAGTAAACCATGATTTCCAAGAGAGCTTTTAAAGATAAGTTTGATTACCTCAAACAAGAGAAGAAGTTGCTTTTAAAACATATGAGTTAATATTTTGGGAGTAGTATTGAGCCCCGATATGGAGACGGGAGTTCATATTATCTCAATACCCGATAAACCATGTAGGAAACATTGACAGAAGAAGGGTCATACTTTTTAGATGATTCTTTAGTGTTTTTTAGCATCGACTGGTGGATCCACTTAGTAGTTCAGGTTTTATATTGACGGCAAGGTATCAGAAGATCCTCTTGCAACATGAGGTAAGACGTTGTATGATCTCTTAGGCTCATAGTGATGTTTGTCGGTTAGAGAATCTCCCATAGAAAAACTATATTACTTTCATATACAAGTAAAGTTGAGTTTGTTATTGTATTTTCTTACGAACTAAGTCATTTTACTGTTTTACAAAGCTTTATATATACATATATACATATATATATATATATATATATATATATATATATATATATATATATATATATATATATGTATATATATATATATATATATATATATATATATATATATATATATATATATATATATATATATATATATATATATATATATATATATATATATATATGGCATCTGTTGTTATTTGCTTTATATTTAGTTCAATAATTCATGAGTTTATCAGAGCCAAGGTAAATTTTTTCTTATTCCTTTCAAGCTTAAAGTTGTTGTTTAGAATTTCAACTCGCATACTGGTACATTCAATGTACTGATGCCAGCTGGCCTGCATCGTCTTATGATGAAGAGCCAGATAACTAGCATCAGCATCCAACGCCTTGTTGATAGAGTTTGAGCATCCAGAATCAGTGGTGAGCCTCATTGCATCCGGAGGACTCTTTTATTGCTTTCCGTCTTTTCATTTATAGAATGTTGTGGGGTTTATCCGAACATTCGACCTAGTATTGTAGAGGCTTCATAGACAGATAGTCAGTTAGATAGTCCAGTTTGAGTCTTTATTTATTTACAGAGATTTTAACTTATGAGACTTTAAGTGCTATTTTGGCCAAGTTATTTTACTTTAGGTTATTCTTTGAGAATGTTTCTTTTTTATAATGAGTTAAGTCTTCCTATGAGTTAAGCAAGCAAGGCGAAGGGTTCGCTCAAGGCAAGCAACGGTCATTGGGTACCGACCACGTCTAGGGTGTAGACTCGGGGCGTGACAATATGTTTCCACGTAGACAAGTTACTATCTATTATGATGCAATATTTATGATGTCCATACGAGCACATGTATACCTTTAAAATGCATTATTAAATACTGCAAGGGTAAAATGTCATTCCCAAACTTTTGTATTGTTGTAGCAATTTCAATCAACGTTCAGATATATTTCAAACATTTTCCCAATTTTGTAAGATTAAATGTATACCAATTGAGCAAACTCTATGTCAACATTAAAAAATGTTGATTATAACATGATATGTTAATAGTTTTTTATATATATGCATAGAGGTGATCACCTAGATTTTCATTTATTAGACATCGTTACACTTTTACGTCTTTTTCAAACTATGTGTTCAATAGTTTACATTAAATTAATTCAATTTATTATGATTAAGTGATTTAATAAATTAAAATATTGAAATAATTAATTATGATTAAGTGATGAAACTTTATGAGTAAACACATGATATGACTTTGTTAGTTTGATTAAACATCATGACCAAATAAGTTTTTAGCATTTAAATATTCTACTCATATATCGTAATATTTATGGATTACTCGCAAAGGCAAATTGGTTGATTGAGCAGATGAGCTCCCAAATGAAAAGTCATATACCTCTCTAATATGATTTGTGAGCTAGATAAGGCCACAAGCCCTATATTTCACCTTTATTTTTCTCTTCGAGGTTCAAGATCTATTTGTTATAAGATGAGAAGACATGTTTTGCTTGAATTAGTATGTTATTCAAGTAATGTCATTTTGAGAAACAAAAAAAAAATACAATATTAATAAATTTAATATCAAATGAGTTCAACCATATATAATTTGAACCTCATGCCAAAATAGTCGAAATTCAATTTTATATGACATGAACTTATGTAAAAATGATTGAAATAATTCACTTTCATACTATTTGAAGTTAGTTTATATGCCAAATTTTTGATGCGTACGTATGAAAAATAGACTTGTGTGCCTAAAGTCAATCTAAATAAAATTAATGTTACAAAAAAAGTTTATGAATTTCAACTACTACTTCAATAGGGTCATAAAATTGGTTATATATGGATTTTTCCTGATATTTTTTTATATACAAAATTGAAATTCATCCATTTATATCATGTTGGGATAACTTATTCCTTTGAACCATAGAAAGGAAAAATTAGCTAACTAGTCAAAAAAAACAACTTATTTAGTGATAATATCCATACTTTAATAATATTAGTAAACATGTCAAAAATGTCATTATTTTGAAAATAAAAAATTATTCTGATATTAATCATATTTTCTCTCTCATTATTTACACCCATGTTTTCTCTCTCATAGATTACACACTTTCCTATATTTGGGTAATTGGATAGATATTAATGTCATTTTAAATTTTCTATCTCATTTCTTACTCATATTTTCAGTTTCTCTCTCTAAATTTATTCCAAATCAAATCCCCAGATTTCATATTCAATATATTATTATTTTATATTATTTTCCTTTAATTTCATTGCAAGATTGAATTTGAAGATTAACATTGATTTGGGTATTATGTTTTTTATATTCCTTATTTATTTGCTTACTGATTTTACTGTTTTTTTTTTTTTTTTATTTGTTGCTGTTCTTAAATCATATTTTAGGGTTTGATAATACAAAATTCTCTCTTCAATGGACGATTTCAAGAGAGTTACTAGAGGTATTGGACAAAATAATCAAAGTTCTTCCGATTTCTCATCATTTAATATTTTTTTCACTCAAGAAATAAACAACAATGTAGGTTCCACTTCTAAATCTACGGAGCATATACGACGGAGAAAAATGCAGGAATCCGTCGATGTGCAAAATCCCACACAAATTCATAACCATGAAGTTGAAGAAGACCAATTTGTTGGAGAAGAGGTATTTTTTTTCTTTTTGCATGTTCTGTGTCTTGCATGTTTAGTTGAATTTGTTTAGTAATTTTTAAGATTCAAAAAAATACATGTTACAATGCGTTTGGAAGTGTATATGGAATTTTTATTCTGTTATAGTTAGTATTTATTTTTGTATTTCATATATTTATTGTATTTTGTGTTCTATTTTTTTTTTTTTTGTTAGTTATGTCAATGTAACACATTTTATGAGTTTGATTGTGTATTTACTATTATCAAATAGATTTGTATGTGTATATGGAATTTTGATTCTGTTATAGTTACTATTTATTTTTGTATTTCATAGTTTTAATGTTTTTTGTATTCATAGATTTGGAAGTGTATATTGAATTTTGTTGTTGTTTTAGTCAGTATGTATTTTTGTATTTCGTAGTTTTATTGTATTTTTGTATCCATAGATTTGGAATTGTATATTGTATTTCATATATTTAATTCATTTTGTATTTTTTTTTTGTGATAGTTATGTCAATGTACCACAGTTAGTATTTATTTTTGTATTTCATAGTTTTAATGTTTTTTGTATTCAAAATTTTGAACTGTATATTGAATTTTGATGCTGTTTTAGTCAGTATGTATTTTTGTATTTCATAGTTTTATTGTATTTTTGTATCCATAGATTTGGAATTGTATATTGTATTTCATATATTGAATAATGAACAGATATATCGTTCAGCTTTTGAATAAGTTGTAACTGATGTTGAGAGTTTTTAGCATCTGTTACTTTTTATAAATTTTCTCTCCCCTAAATAGCTCCAGTTTGTTGTATAAATTATGTATTCTTTTTAATTAAACAAAATAATTAAAATATAATTAATATACATAATAAGGTAAAATTTTAACATTATTACTAAATATTGAAAGTGTTGACACTATACCCTATTAAATACTAAAATAATGACATTTTAAAAAATTTCCCTTGCAAAACCCATGTTTTTATGGCCCAACAAAATTTTAACAAATGACATTTTGATGTTAGATTAAAGAAATATATAAGAAATCTGATTGATTTAAATTCACATTAGGTAGGCACATTGAAAATGTTATAGCGTTCTCTACTTAAAAGTTCTTCATTTGTAGGATATAAATTTGTGTTACCTACACATGGTATTTACGTCATTTCGTACAATTTTACCATAATTAGCTCATAAACAAAGAAGAGAATGCTTATTAATCAACTAAATATGATTTAGTGATATAAAAGTATATCTTAAAGTCGTACGAATTTTTTAACGAGTTATCTAACTACTCATGCAATCAAAATTATAAATGGTTCTCCTGGTTGCTACTAGATTTCTCTACACCTTAGTGACTCCAATTTCCTTCAAATCTAGACACGATTGGAAAAATTCAAATACTACGGGGAAAAATCCGGTCCCAATTTCCCTCGTTGGCATTTCCATAACGAAGGAAACATGTCATTACAATAGATACCAATTTACCATCACTCGTCCCCGAGCGACAAAACACAGAGATACCAATTCTCTGTGTGCTAATTGTTAGCCCAAGAATATTTGGTGGAATGACTTTCGGATAATTTTTTTGAAAAACTTTACGAGATCTTTCCTAATAAATTTAAGTAGTACTAATAACATTTTAAAGACAGATTGACAATTATTTTGTAGCTTAATTTATTTTATAGACTTTTAAATTTTTCGCCAAAATTTATTTAAGAAATCCATCAGAAGATCAATAAAAAAAATTAATTATATATTTTGCCAATTGAGAAAACCATATTTGATTATTAGAAAAGGATTATGACATTCCAATTTTACATCATTTCAACTTATGACCATGTGATTTAATTAATTAAAAATATCTATCAATTAATCGAGATTAAGTGATGAAATTTTATTGGCAAACAGTATCATTCTTTTTTTGATTTTATGTGAATATTAAGGTTGTATAAGTTTTTAACATTTAATACTAGAACTTAATTAAATAGATGAGAAGTAAGAGTTTTTTCTAAAAGAAATATTAAACACTACTACAATTACAATAGCTTGGATCATGATACATAGTAATACTAGTGGAGGATCTGCGAGGGTGACAGAGTTGATTGAGTAAGTGATCTCTCAAACAGTTAGTCTTGTCTTGGATGCAGATCTCCTACATACTTCATTGATCGTGCTCGTTGCACATATTTGTCTAGTGTAATTTAATTTGTGGACTATTATATTGAAGCGAAATTTACCATTTACACATTCAGTAAAAGAGCACCCGCAAAAAAATTAGTCATATATTTTAACGTACTCTAATCAACATTAGATTACTTTATTAATATAAAAAAATAAAATAAATTATATTATAATATAGAGATCAAGTAAAATAAGATATAATTAGTAATTGATATTTAATCAAACTAATCAAAATTTATGTTAGATAAAAAATTATCTCACAAATAACATTTTGATGTGCACATATATGTAATTTTTGCATAAGAATATTTGGAATGATAGACATTAAACTACCAATGTTATAATTTTGAATTTTATATTATCGAAACTATAAAGTCTATGTTATAATTTACAAATGTATTATTGAATTATGACTATTTTATTTCTCACTTACATAAAGAGATAAATATATATGATATAGTATTTTCATTAATCTCACTCTGAGCCATATGTAAAAGCATAATAAAAGTGGATGAAGTATTGAAATTAACAAATCGACTTCCCTTCAAACTTTGCTATTTTATTATAGTATTATATAGTTAAATGAAACATATATATATATATATATATATATATATATATATATATATATATATATATATTCTTCAACTTGAAAGAATATTCATTTTACCTATTAACACAACAACAATAATTACTAACTTGACCAAACTTAAGTTTAGGCACACAAAAAGCCACGTAATAATTCGCACGCCGACATGGTAAGCTGCACTCTCGATTAATGTGACATGGTTGCAATACGAGGCCGCATACTTTCTCTATACCATTCACAAAATTCTCTACATTTCAAAAAAACGTTAGCCATTACAAAATTTATTAAAAGTTTGCATAAAAGTTATCGTCGTAAAAAAAATGTTAAACTATTAAGTGTAGCATAAAATTATAATATGTACCTTTCATTTGAAAAAGCAAAAGAGATAATAAAATTAAAAGAACAGGTTTGGATGAATTCATTTTCTCTTTGTTTGAATGTATGTAATGCTATTCAATATAGTTTTGAGAGACAAAATTATCTGAAAATGTGTGATTTGTTATTGATGTAGTTGTGGAATTTGTAGAGAGTTTAGTGCATAAATTTTATGGTAAGGTTAATATTGTCATGAAATTAGTATTACATAACTCGACTAAACAGGAAAAAGCACAATGAGTTATAGTAGTCCTAGTAAAATTAATATAAACATTTAATGAGTTATTTAAAGAATATTTATTCTTCTATGATAAATTTTATAATTCATTATAAATAATTTTCTTCTCTCTAAACAATTCAAAGAGTAATTTTCCTAAATAGTCACCCATGTTTGCGAAATTACCTAGTAATATCACTTATGTTTGTTTTAGGACTATAATATCACCCAAATGTACATATTTTCCTTAAAATATACTTGACGAAAAAAAAGGTCATCTCTGTCCTAATGGGATGCCATGTCACATAATTCCTTTTATATTATTAATAATTTTTTAAAATCCTTTAAGACAATCCATATATTATTCCCAGTAATAAAATTACATAATTCCAAACTTTTATACCCTAATTCTAAGGAATTCGGGGGCAAGTCCAAATAAACAACAGAGAATTGTTAAATTTTGTACATCAATGTTTATATAATAACATTGCTGTATTATGAAAAAACCAAAATAGCAATCAAATAATATTGTATTTAATATTAAAAATTCCGATTAATTTTATTTATCCACGATTTATACAAAAAAATATTATCAAGGGCATTTCAATGGAATATTTGCAATAATTACGTGGCTAATTTTTTCTGTTAATAATTATCCATGATTAATTTATTCTTAATCCCTTATTTATCAATTGGTCATAAGATTTAATTATTTTTTTTTATCATATGATGGTCAATTTTTTAGGGAAAAGGGTTCGAAATATATCTGAACTTTAATTGAAAATGGCGTAGCAATCCCAACCTTTGACCAGGACCTATTACCCCCTTCACTAGTGTATCTTCAAGGTATATATGTGTAACATCTTGTAACTCGTAATAGTCAATAATAATCTAATAAAACAAAAAACTTTCAATTTTGGAACGAAAGGGAAAAATATGAAAAATTTACTAAAGTTAAGAAATTTAGTGTTTGGTTATTTGTAAGCGGTCATAACTTCTAAAACAGTATTAGTTAGACTTAGTTCTTTATATAGTTGGAAAACCCTTTCCAGCTTCCCGAGTTTGCACGATTTCGATATCGTATGAGAGAGATATGCCTTTCAAAAGTTGGGATGTTGAAGTAAGGGAAGTCCAATCCGTATGTAAGGAAGGGTAAACTAGTCTTTTTATAAATTTGTTTCTTATTTTGTTTTAAGGGTCTAATTGGGGTAAAAATAAGTTTTAGTTCAGATTAGAAAAGTTCTTTTACGCTTAGGGTTTGGGCGAAAAGAGAAGGGAAGAAGAAGAAGGAAGAAGTATAAATGTTTTACCAAGAACGCCAAGTAGTTTTGAGTGGAATTCGTCAGGGGTGATCCCTATCAAGGTATCTGAGCTTTTTCGTGTTGGGTTAATTCTTCCCCAGACTAATCATGTATCATTTCATAAGTTTTAGAATTGATTACATGATTATAGGTGAATTCTTGATAATCTCATCGAATCATTTTTTGGTTGAGTTGATTTCATGACCATTGATGTTGATTAGTAGTTCCCGATGTTGTTTCGAGTTAGATATGATAGGTATTAATGATCCTAGGGTTTTGGGGATGGAACCAAGGAGGTTTAGGCGTTTTTGGGCCACAATACGAGTTGAAAAATTTGTTAGACGAACTTGCGGTCGCACCTGCAGTGCGCCGGAAGAGAGATTCAGTTAACTGGGGCCTGGAGCGGCACGACACCAGTGTGCCAGAATCAAGCCTCAGTTAACTGAGTTGGCTGGCGAGATGCGCCACCAGTGCGCCCGGATTATCGTTTTTCGCCTATTTTTTGTAGTTTAACCCTTATAAATCATTCTAAAGCACATTAACATCTTGCGAATATTCTAATTACTTCAAATGATTTCCAAACACCTAGAAATCGCTAAAGAACGCAAATCATAACCTTGAATACATAATACAATTCAAGTAAAGTTAAGATCAAAGACAAAAGAGTTAAGAGTTAAGTCTAGAAGTTAAGAAGCAAGTCAAAGTAAAGTTTCTATAAGTTTTCAAGAGTCTTAATTAAACGTTTTAACTTTGTTTTAAGGCTCAAGTTAAAAATTAGAATGAAAAGTAAAAGTTGAAGTTTTACCTTCAAAGAAATATAGGGGAACTATGAGTTAAGGTCAAGAGTTTCAATTTAAGCAAAGAGTAAAGAGTTTAATGAAACACACACACACACACACACACACACATATATATATATATATATATATATATATATATATTCTTCAATTCGAAAGAATATTCATTTTACCTATTAACACAACAACAATAATTACTAACTTGACCAAACTTAAGTTTAGGCACACACAAAGCCACGTAATAATTCGCACGCCGACATGGTAAGCTGCACTCTCGATTAATGTGACATGGTTGCAATACGAGGCCGCATACTTCCTCTGTACCATTCACAAAATTCTCTATATTTCAAAAAAGAAGTTAGCCATTAAAATTTTTATTAAAGGTTTGTATAAAAGTTATCGTCATAAGAAAAATGTTAAACTATTAAGTGTAGCATAAAATTATAATATGTAACTTTCATTTGAAAAAGCAAAAGAGATAATAAAATTAAAATAACAGGTTTGGATGAATTCATTTTCTCTTTGTTTGAATGTATGTAATGCTATTCAATATAGATTTGAGAGACAAAATTATCTGAAAATGTGTGATTTGTTATTGATGTAGTTGTGGAATTTGTAGAGAGTTTAGTGCATAAATTTTATGGTAAGGTTAATATTGTCATGAAATTAGTATTACATAACTCGACTAAACAGGAAAAAGCACAATGAGTTATAGTAGTCCTAGTAAAATTAATATAAAAATTTAATGAGTTATTTAAAGAATATTTATTCTTCTATGATAAATTTTATAATTCATTATAAATAATTTTCTTCTCTCTAAACAATTCATAGAGTAAATTCCCTAAATAGTCACCCATGTTTGCGAAATTACCTAGTAATATCACTTATGTTTGTTTTAGGACTATAATATCACCCAAATGTACATATTTTCCTTAAAATATACTTGACGGAAAAAAAAGGTCATCTCTGTCCTAATGGGATGCCATGTCACATAATTCCTTTTATATTATTAATAATTTTTTAAAATCCTTTAAGACAATCCATATATTATTCCTAGTAAAAAAATTACACAACGCCAAACTTTTCTACCCTAGTTCGAAGGAATTCGGGGGCAAATCCAAATAAACAACAGAGAATTGTTAACTTTTGTACATCAATGTTTATATAATAACATTGCGATACTATAGAAAAACCAAAATAGCAGTCAAATAATTTTGTGGTTAATATTAAAAATTCCTATTAATTTTATTTAGCCACAAATTATGAAAAAATATATATCTTCAAGGGCATTTCAATGGAAGATTTGCAATAATTACGTGGCTAATTTTTTCTGTTAATAATTATCCATGATTAATTTATTTTTAGTCCCTGATTTATCAATTGGTCATAAGATATAATTTTTTTGGTTCATCATATGATGGTCAATTTTTAGGGAAAAGGGTTCGAAATATATCTGAACTTTAATCGAAATTGGCGTAGCAATCCCAACCTTTGAGAAGGACCTATTACCCCCTACACTAGTGTATCTTCAAGATATATATGTGTAATATCTCGTAACTCGTAATAGTCAAGAATAATCTAATAAAACAAAAATCTTTCACTTATGGAACGAAAGGGAAAAATATGAAAAAATTACTAAAGTTAAGAAATTTAGTGTTTGGTCAATTGCAAGCGGTCATAACCTCTAAAACAGGATGAGTTAGACTTAGTTCTTTATATAGTTATAAAACCCTTTCTAACTGCCCGAGTTTGAACGATTTTGATATCGTATGATAGAGATATGCCTTCCGAAAGATGGGATGTTGAAGTAAGGGAAGTCCAATCCGTATGTAAGGAAGGACAAACTAGTATTTTTATAAATTTATTTCGTAATTTTTTTTAAGGGTTTAATTGGGGTAAAAATAAGTTTTAGTTCAGATTAGAAAAGTTCTTTTACGCTTAGGGTTTGGGCGAAAAGAAAAGAGAAGAAGGAGAAGGAAGAAAGATCAAGTTTTTACCAAGAAGGCCCAGTGATTTCGAGTGGAATTCGTCAGGGGTGATCCCTATCAAGGTATGTGAGATCTTTCGTGTTGGGTTATTGCATCCCAAGACTAATCCTGTTTCAGTTCATAAGTTTTAGAATTGATTACATGATTAGAAGTGAATTCTTGATAATATCGTCAAATCCCTTTTTAGTTGAGTTGATTTCATGCCCATTGATGTTGATTAGTAGTTTCCGATGTTGTTTCGAGTTAGATATGATGGGTATTAATGATCATAGGGGTTTGGGGATGGAACTATGGAGGTTTAGGCGTTTTTGGGCCACAGTACGACTTGAAAAATTCGTTAGACGAACTTGTGGTCGCACCTACAGTGCGCTAGAAGAGAGGTTCAGTTAATTGGGGCCTGGAGGGGCACGACACCAGTGTGCCAGAACCAAGCCTCAGTCAACTGAGGCTGGCGAGATGCGCCACCAGTGCGCCTGGATCGGCGTTTTTTTCCTAGTTTTCGTAGTATAACCCTTATAAGTCCTTCTAAGTCACATTAACACCTTTCGATAATTTCAATTATTTCAAATGATTCCCAAACACCTAGAAATCGCTAAAAACGCAAATCATAACCTTTAATACATAATACAATTCAAGTAAAGTTAACATCAAAGTCATAGGAGTTAAGAGTTAAGTCTAATTGTTAAGAAGCAAGTCAAAGTAAAGTTTTTATAAGTTTTCAAGAGTCTTTATTAAATGTTTTAACTTTATTTTAAGGCTCAAGTTACAAGTCAGAGTAAAGTTGAAGTCTTTCTTTCAAGAAATATAGAGGAACTATATATTCCCTAATAGTTGAGTTAAGGTCAAGTGTTTCAAGTTAAGCAAAGAGTAAAGAGTTGAGTTCATTTCTCAAAAGTTATAAGGGAACTAAGTAACCCTAAGAGTTCCAAATATTTTCACATTTTGAGAAAGAAGAAGGAAGATAGACTTCTAACAGAGCCTTTGGCTAGTTTTTGTAAAAAGGAAACCATGATTTCCATGAGAGCTTTTAAAGCTAAGTTTGAGCAATTACCTCAAACCAAAGAAGAAGTTGTTTTTTTAAAAATGAGCTAAGTATTTTGGGAGTAGTATTGAGCATCGATATAGGGACGTGAGTTCATATTAACTCAATACCCCATAAATCATGTAGCCAACATGGACAGAAGTAGGGTCATACTTTTTAGATGATTCCTTAGTGCTTTTTAGCATCGACTGGTGGATCCACTTAGTAGTTCAGGTTTTATACTGACAGCAAGGTATTGGACGATCCTCTTGCAGTGTGAGGTAAGATGTTGTACGATCGCTTAGGCTCATAATGATGGTTGTTCGTTAGAGAATCTCCCACAGAAAAACTATATTACTTTCAGTTATTCATTAGTTTAGCAGAGCCAAGGTAAATTTCTTCTTACTCCTTTCAAGCTTAAATTTATTGTTTAGCATTCCAACTCGCATACTCGTACATTGAATGTACTGATGCCATTTGGACTGCATCGTCTTATGATGCAGAGCCAGGTAACCAGGATCAGCATCCAGCGCCTCCTTGATAGTTTGAGCATCCAGTAGTTTGAGCATCCAGAGTCAGTGGTGAGCCTCCTTGCATCCGGAGGACTCTTTTATTGTTTTCGGTCTTTTCATTTATAGAATGTTGTGGGGTTTGTCCCAACATTCATCCTAGTATTGCAGATACTTCATAGACAGATAATTAGTCAGATAGTCCAGTTTGAGTCTCTATTTATTTATAGATATTTTATCATATGAGACTTAAGAGCTATTTTGGCAAAGTTATTTTAATTTAAGTTATTCTTTGAGAATGTTTCTTTCTTATAATGAGTTAAGTCTTCAGCTGAGTTAAGCAAGCCAGACCAAGGGTTCTCTCAAGGCAAGAAATGGTCATTGGATGACGGCCACGTCCAGGGTGTAGACGCGGGGCGTGACAATATGTGTTCACGTGGACAAGTTACTATTTATAACGATGCAGTATTTATGATGTCCACACGAGTTCATGTACACCTTTAAAATGCATTATTAAATACTGCAGGGGTAAAATGTCATTCCCAAAGTTCGGCATTGTTGCAGCAATTTCAATCAAAGTTTAGATATATTTCAAATATTTTACCAATTTTGTAAGATTAAATGTGTACCAATTGAGCAAACTCAATGTCAACATTAAAAAAAGTTGATTATACATGATATGTTAATTGTTTCTTTATATATGCGTAGTAGTGATCACCTAGATTTTCATTTATTAGACATCGTTACACTTTTTACGCCATTTCAAACTATGTATTCAAAAGTTTACATTAAATTAATTCAATTTATTATGATTAAGTGATTTAATAAATTAAAATATTTAAATAATTAATTATGATAAAGTAATGAAACTTTATGAGTAAACACATGATATGACTTTGTTGATTTGATTAAACATTATGACCATATAAGTTTTTAGCATTTAAATATTCTACTCCTATATCGTAATATTTATGGAGGACTCGCAAAGGTGAATTGGTTGATTGAGCACATGACCTCCCAAATGAAAAGTCATTTACCTCTCTAATATGATTTGTGAGTTATATAAGGCCACCTGCCTTATATTTCACCTTTATTTTTCTCTTCGAGGTTCAACATCTATTTGTTGTATGATGCCAAGACATGTTTTTCTTGAATTATTACGTTATCCAAGTAATATCATTTTGAGAAACAAAAAAAACATACAATATTAAGAAATTTAATATCAAATGAGTTCAACCATATATGATTTGAACCTCATGCCAAAATAGTCAAAGTTCAATTTTATATGACATGAACCTATGTAAACTGATTGAAATAATTCACTTTTATATTATTTGAAGTTAGTTTATATGTCAAATTTAAGACGCGTATGTATGAAAAATAGACTTGTGAGCCTAAAGTCAATTTAAATAAAACTAATGTTACAAAAAAAGTTTATGAATTTCAACTACTACTTCAATAGGGTCATAAAATTGGTTATATATGGATTTTTCCTGATATTTCTTTATATACAAAATTGAAATTCATCCATATATATTATGTTGGGCTAACTTATTCCTTTTATCTTGGCCCATAGATTGCAAAACCCATGTTTTTTGGCCCAATTATTTTTTAACAAATGACATTTTGATGTTAGATTACAGAAATATATAAGAAATCTGATTGATTTAAATTCGCATTAGAAAGGCACATTGAAAAGGTTTACGTTCTCTACTAAAAAGTTCTTCATTTGAGGATATAAATTAGTGTTACCTACACATGGTATTTACGTCACTTCGTACTATTTTACCATGGTTAGCTTATAAATAAAGAAGAGAATGCTTATTAATAAACTAAATATAGTGATATAAAAGTATATCTTAAATTCGTATGAATTTCTGAACGAGTTATCTAACTACTCATGCAATAAAAATTATATATGGTTCTCCCGGTTGCTACCAAATTTCTCTACACCTTACTGACTCCAATTTCCTTCAAATCTAGACAAGGTTGGAAAATTCAAATTCTACAAAAAAAAATCTGGTCCCAATTTCCCCCGTTGGTATTTCTATAAAGAAGGAAACATGTCATTACAATAGAGACCAATTTATCCATCACTCGTCCCCGAGTGACAAAACATGGAGATACTAATTCTCCGTGTGTTAATGTTAGTTCATGAATATTTGGTGAAATGACTTTTGGGTAATTTTTTTGAAAAACTTTACGAGATCTTTTGTAATAAGTTTAGGAAGTACAAATAACATTTTAGGTCATATTGACAATAATTTTGTAGCTTAATTTGTTTTATAGACTTCTAAATTTTTTGCCAAAATTTATTTATGACGTCCATCAAAAGATCATAAAAAGATTAATTATATATTTTGCCAATTGAGAAAACCATATGTGAATAATAGAAAAGGATTATGACATTTCAATTTTACATCATTTCAACTTATTATGACCATGAGATTTAATTAATTAAAAATATCTATCAATTTACCGAGATTAAGTGATGAAATTTTATGTGCAAACAATATCATTCTTCTTTTGATTCCATGTAAATATTAAGGCTGAATAAGGTTTTAACATTTAATACTACAACTTAATTAAATCGATGAGAAGTAAGAGTTTTTTTTTAAAATAAATATTGAATAATACTATAATTATAATAGCTTGGATCATGATACATAGTAATACTCGTGGAGGATCTCCGAGGGTGACGGAGTTGATTGAGTAAGTGATCTCTCAAACAATTAGTCCTGTCATGGATGCAGATCTCCTACATACGTCATTGGTCGTTCTCGTTGCACATATTTGTCTAGTGTAATTTAATTTGTGGACTATTATTTTGAAGCGAAATTTACCATTTACACATTCAGTAAAACAACACTCGCAAAAAATATTAGTACATATATTTTAAGGTATATATGATGATTTTTTATACTCTAATCAAGATTAGATTACTTTATAAATATGAAAAAATAAAATAAATTATATTATAATCTAGAGATCAAGTAAAATAAGATATAATAAGTAATTGACATTTAATCAGACTAATCAAAATTTATGTTAGATAAAAACTTATCTCACAAATATCATTTTGATGTCCACATATATGTAATTTTAGCATAAGAAAATTTGGAATGATAGACATTTCAAATTTATATTTAAATAATTTAATCTTTATTTAAAAATAGAAACTCATTAAACTACCATATAATTTTGATTTTATATTATTGAAACTATAAAGTCTATATTATAATTTACAAATGTAATATTAAATTATGACTATTTTATTTCTTACTCACATAAAGAGATAAATATATATGATATAGCATTTTCATTAATCTCAATCTGAGCCATATGTAAAAGCATAATAAGAGTCGATGAAGTATTAAAATAAAAAAATCGACTTCCCTTCGAACTTTGCTATCATATTATAGTATTATATAGTTAAATGAGACATATATATATATATATATATATATATATATATATATATATATATATATATTCTTCAACTTGAAAGAATATTCATTTTACCTATTAACACAACAACAATAATTACTAACTTGACCAAACTTAAGTTTAGGCACACACAAAGCCACGTAATAATTCGCACGCCGACATGGTAAGCTGCACTCTCGATTAATGTGACATGGTTGCAATACGAGTCCGCATACTTCCTCTGTACCATTCACGAAATTCTCTACATTTCAAAAAAAAAGTTAGCCATTAAAAATTTATTAAAATTTGGTATAAAAGATATCGTCGTAAGAAAAATGTTAATCTATTAAGTGTAGCATAAAATTATAATATGTACCTTTCATTCGAAAAAGCAAAAGAGATAATAAAATAAAAAGAACAGTTTTGGATGAATTCATTTTCTCTTTGTTTGAATGTATGTAATGCTATTCAATATAGTTTTGAGAGACAAATTCTATGAAAATGTGTGATTTGTTATTGATGTAGTTGTGGAATTTATTGAGTGTTTAGTGCATAAATTTATGGTAAGGTTAATATTGTCATCGAATTAGTATTAAATAATTGGACTAAACAGGAAAAAACACAATGAGTTATAGTAGTCCTAGTCAAATTAATATAAAATTCAGATGCATTGACCAAGTTTAATTTATGTCATTACCATAAAAGCAAAAATGACTTTAGAAAAACACCGCACCTGCATTTTTTTTTTTTGTTTAATAGAACAACACTAACAAAAAATTACTAATGTATTTATTGATGATGGATTAACTAACAACTAATTATATATAGAAAATTATTGATTATTATTTTACACAAAAAATAAAAAATTGTGGATTAAAAAATTTGATAATTTATTTTTATCATGTATATAATATTATTATAATTTTAACCTTTATCGAAAGAGATAAAAATTTAATGAGTTATTTAAAAAATATTTATTCTTCTATGATAATTTTTATAATTCATTATAACTAATTTTCTTGTCTCTAAATAATTCAAAGAGTAATTTCCCTAGATAGTCACCCATGTTTGTGGAATTACCTAGTAATCACTTATGTTTGTTTTAGGACTATAATATCACCCAGATGTACATATTTTCCTTAAAATATACTTGACGGAAAAAAGGGTCATCTCTCTCCTAATGGGATGCCATGTCACATAATTCCTTTTATATTATTAATAATTTCTTAAAATTCTTTAAGACAATCCATATATTATTCCAAGTAAAAGAATTACACAGCGCCAAACTTTTCTATCCTAGTTCTAAGAAATTCGGGGGCAAATCCAAATAAACAACAAAGAATTGTTAACTTTTGTACATCAATGTTTATATAATAACATTGCTATATTATGAAAAAAACAAAAACAGTCAAATAATTTTGTAGTTAATATTAAAAATTCCTATTAATTTTATTTAGCCACAAATTATGAAAATAATAATATTGTCAAGGGCATTTTAATGGAAGATTCGCAATAATTATGTGGCTAATTTTTTCTGTTAATAATTATCCATGAGTAATTTATTCTTAGTCCCTGATTTATCAATTGGTCATAAGATTTAATTTTTGTTTGTTCATCATATGATGGTCAATTTTTTAGGGAAAAGCGTTCAAAATATATTCGAACTTTAATCGAGATTGGCGTAGCAATCCCAACCTCTGAGCAGGACCTATCACCCCCTGCACTATTTACTAGTGTATCTTCAACATATATACATGTGTCAACGTGGACAAGTTACTATTTATAATTATGCAATATTTATGATGTCCATGTGAGCACATATATACCTTTAAAATACAATATTAAATAGATGTTGTAAATGGTCATTACCAAAGTTTGGTATTGTTACAACAATTTCAATCAAAGTTCAAATATAATCCAGACATTTTTCCCAATCTTGTAAGATTAAATGTGTACCAATTGAGGAAACCCTATGTCAACATTAAAAATGTTGATTATAACATGATATGTTAATTGTTTTTTTTATATAAATACGTAGTAGTGATCACCTAGATTTTTATTTATTAGACATCATTACACTTGTACGCCATTTCAAACTATGTGTTCGATAGTTTACATTAAATTAATTCAATTTATTATGATCAAGTGATTTAATAAATTAAAATATTTAATTAATTTATTATGATTAAGTGATGATATTTTATGAGTAAACAGATGATATGACTTTGTTGATTTGATTAAACATCGAGACCAGATAAGTTTTTAATATTTAAATATTCTACTCCTATATAGTAATATTTATGGAGGACTCGCAAAGGTGAAATGGTTGGTTGAGCAGATGAGCTATCAAATCAAAAGTCATTTACCTCTCTAATATGATTTTGTGAGCTAGATAGGATAACCTGCCCTATCTTTCACCTTTATTTTTCTCTTCGAGGTTCAACATCTATTTCTTGTAAGATGCCAAGACATGTATTGTTTGAATTATTACGTTATCCAAAAATATCATATTGAGAAACAAAAATAAATATATACAATATTAAGAAATTTAATATCGATTGAGTTCAACCATATTTGATTTCAACCTTATGCAAAAATAGTCAAAGTTTATTTTATATGACATGCACTTCATGTAAAAATTGTTGAAATTATTCACTTTCATATTATTTGAAGTTAGTTTATAAGCCAAATTTAGACGCGTATGTTTAAAATATTGATTTGTGTGCCTAAATTCGATTTAAATGTAATTAATGTTACAAAAAAAGTTTATGAATTTCAACTAGTACATAAATAGGGTCATAAAAATTGGTTATCTATGGATTTTTCCTGACATTTCTTTACGCACAAAATTGAAATTCATCCATTTATATCATGTTGGGCCAACTTATTCCTTTCATCTTGGCCCATAGATTTGCCAACCCATACTTTCATGGCCCCACAACATTTTAACAAATGACATTTTGATGTCAGATTAAATAAATATATAAGAAATCTGATTGATTTAAATTCGCATTAGGTAGGCATATTAAAAAGGTTATAGCGTTCTCTACAAAGAGTTCTTAATTTGTAGGATATAAATTTGGGTTACCTACACATGGTGCTTACGTCACTTCGTACAATTTTACCATGGTTAGCTTATAAGCAAAGACTAGAATGTATATTAATCAATTAAATATGATTTAGTGATATAAGTATATCTTAAAGTCGTACGAATTTCTTAACGAGTTATCTAACTACTCATGCAATCAAAATTATAAATGGTTCTCCTGATTACTCCCTGATTTCTGTACACGTTAGTGACTTCAATTTACTACAAATCTGGACAAGATTGGAAAAATTCAAATAATACGAGAAAAAATTCCGGCGACATTTTCCCCCGTTGGCATTTCTATAATCACAGAAACATGTTGTTACAATAGATATCAATTTACCCATCACTCGTCCACGAGTGACAAAACACGGAGAGACCAATTCTCTGTGTGCTAATGAAATATTTGATGAAATGACTTTCGGTTAATTCTTTTGAAAAAACTTTACGAGATCTTTCGTAATAAAATGAAGTAGTACAAATAATATTTTAGGTAAAGATTAGCAATAATTTTGTGTGTTAATTTGTTTTATAATAATTATTCATGATTAATTTATTATTAGATTTGAACTTTAAAATTTTTTCACCAAAATTTATTTAAGACACCCTTTAGAAGATCATAAAATATATTAATTAACTATTTTTCCAATTGAGAAAACCATATGTGAACATTAAAAAAGTATTATGACATTTCAATTTTACATCATTTCAACTTATATGACCATGTGATTAATTAATTAAGAATATGTATCAATTAATCGAGATTAAGTGATGAAATTTTATGTGCAAACAATATAATTATTCTTTTGATGTTATGTAAATATTGAGGCTGAATAAGTTTTTACCATTAATACTAGAATTTAATTATTTAGATGAGAAGTAAGAGTATTACGACCCAAATATGGACGTGATGAAACTCGTCTTATCCCACCAAGACATGTAAGCCTAAAACTTAGAACCATTACACTACAATGAGAAAAATTTATAATAAGCTCAAAAATACCCCTCAAATCTTCTTGTCACGTGTTCAAGCCTCTAAAGTATTAGAATTGATTCAAAAAAAAAAACTAGTCTCAAATAACTTGTTTCTAGAATAGAAAAAGATCATAACTAAGGAGAAAGAAAGTCCGCTGAGACGACAAACAACTACCTCACAAATCTCCAAGAAGCCTCGAAAAAGAATATTATGACAAGTACCACGAAACTCCAGGCTCGCAACCTACATAAATTTAAAATCTAGGGGTGAGTACCAAACAACACGGTACTCACCAAAGAAATCCCTAAACACAAGCTAACAGAACTGAATACGGGTACTCCTTACACCATATCTGAACCTCGATAACTACATACTGCATAAAACCAGACCAACCTAACAGTTCACAATTTACAAAGTAAATAGTTCAACAACAACACTAACAATTTCATATCTTCCACAAGAGTCTCAATATTCATCAGTCACAAGTTTCAACGAAAGACAGTCATAAGATCAGCATCACACAAAATCAAGTTCACCAACAATAAAGAAGTGCAATGAAATGAAATGAAATGTCGAGTATAGTGATGCATTTCTGACATAATTGTAACATCTCGTACCTTGAATTAACTAAGAAATCAAGGATAATTATTTTTGGAAATAAGTAAGGAAATATGGAAAATTTCTAGCTTTCAAAAGTGAGTTTTGGTCATTTTCAAATGGCCATAACTTCAAGCTCAGGAGGAGTTTGGGTGAGTTCTTTATATAGTTGGAAAGCCCTTGGGAAGATATTTACAACGCCGTCGAGTTTTCACAAATCCGATGTCGTTGAGGTAGAAATGTCTTTCGGAAGTTGGGTTGTTGCACTGAGGAAAGTCCAATTTGGATTTTTTTTAAGGGATAAGTTGTCTTTTCACCCTAGTATTTCCTAATTATTTTTAAGGATATATTAGGGATAATAAAAAGTCCCAAATCAGTTTCACAAAATTTACAATGCTTAAGGCTTGGGAGAGAAAGAAAAAAGAAGAGGAAGACCAAGAATCGTCCAAGAACGCCAAGATGGTTGTGTGTATTTCATTGTGGGTGATTCCTATCAAGGTATGTGAGATTATTCGATATTGGGTCCTTTCACCCACACTCCAAATTAATTCAATACAATAAATTAGAGTTATTTGAGTGAAAATCTTGAAGTTCTTGATGAAAAATTATGAAGTTCTTGTTGGTTGAATTATAGTTAATCTCTATTAGCTTTAATTGATGTTTCTGGACTGTTTTGGGTCTAAACTATTAGGTAATGAGTTATTTAGGGATCATAAGTGTTTTGGGTGGGATCCATGGGAGTTTGAGAGGTTTAGAGATGAAAAACTGAGAAGAAAAGTCAGAGGTCCCGTCAGACAACCCTTGGGGCGCCACGCCTTCCAGAGAGCCTCAGGGCAGGCTCTGTCTGACAGGCCTTGGCGCCCCACGCCTCTCAGAGCGCCAATACCCCATGGAGACCACGTTCTATCCCTATCTTTTTGTACTATTCCTAAGTTATGTACCTTTCATTCCTAGTTTATTCAAACACTCTAGAGTACATATAAACATCATGAAATCATCCATAAACATGAGATCATGATCCTTGAATCCATAATCCAAATTCAAGGGAAGTTAGGATCAAAGTCAAGAATGAAAGAAGTCAAGTCTAAATCTATGAAATGAGTAAAAGTAAAGTCTTTCAAAGATCTTAGAGTCTTACTTAAATGTTTTAACTTTGTTTTAAGTCTCAAGTGTGAGTTAAGGAAAAGAGTACATGCTGAGTTCATTTCTCAAAAAGGTATAAGAGAACTTAGTATTTCCTAAGATTTAAAGTTTCAAGTTAAATAAAGAGAAAGAGGCGAGTTCATTTCTCTAAAGTTATGAAGGGGGCTAAGTATTCCCTAAAGGTTGATAAATGCTTCACATTTAAGATAAAAGGAAACTAAGAAGTTTGAAAAGAAATTTGAACTAAAGAGGGGAACATTGTTTCCAAAAAGGAAATTTTAAAGCTAAAGGGTTCAGTAAATTATCTCAACCCAAAGAAAGGAGGTTTTATTAAAAGTATGAGCTAAAGTATGTTTTGGGAGTAGTATTGAGCACCGATGTGGGAATGAGAGTTCAGATAACTCAAGTCCCCATCTAAACCATGTAGCCATCATGGGTATTAACATGTCATACTTTTTAGATGATCATGTAAGTTTAGCTAGTGGATTAACTAGGTTGAGGATGTCTTATACGACGGTGAAGTATAGGAAAATTCTGGCAGCGTGGACGAGATGATGTATCATCACTTAAGCTCATAGTGATAGTTGTTGGTTTGAGAAACTCCCACAACAACTATATTACTTTCATATATAAGTAAAGTTTAGTTTATTATTGTTATATCTTTAATGAACTAAGATTTACACTGTTTTATCAATTTTACACACACACACACACACACACACACACACACACATATATATATATATATATATATATATATATATATATATATATATATGTTGCATATATCCTTATTGCTTTATATTGAGTTATTATCTTATGAGTTGAGAAGAGCCAAGGTAAGTTCATCATTACTCCATTTCAAGCTTTATAGTTGTGCTTAGCATTCCAACTCGCATACTCGTACATTCTAAGTACTGATGCTACTTGGCCTGTATAGTTTTATGATGCACACGCAGGTAACCGAAATCAACACGTCGTTGATCCATATTGAGCTCCAGAGTTAGTGTTGAGGCTCTTTGCATTCTGGAGGACATTCTTTTCATTTGATTTACTAGTTTACCTTTTAGGATATTGTGCGGTCTATCCCAACATCCATCTCAGTCAGTTTAGCGGCTTCATAGACAGTTAATAGTTTAGGTTGGAGTCTATTTTACTTGTTGAGACTTAAGTGCCAATTTGGACAGATTATTATATGAAGTATTTCCTTTGAACATGTTCAATTCTTTTTTAAGTTGAGTTTAGTCTTCAACTGAGTTTATATGCCAGCCCAAGGGTTCGCTTGGGGGCCAGAATGGTCTTCAAATGTCGGCCACATCCAGGGTGTAGGCTACGGGTGTGACAAACTTGGTATCAGAGCACAGAGTTCAAGAGTCCAGTGGAGTCTATGAAGCCGTGTCTGTAGAGTCTAAGTCATCAGTATGAAGAGCGCCACATCTATGATTAGGAGGCTACAACATTTAGGAATGTTTCACTTCTTTCATACTCTTTTTGTGCGAAAAGTTTATACCTAAAATTCTCTATCTAATTCGTGCCTACGCATATTTTCAGATCATCATGCTTGTACAAAGAGAAGTAAGAGGTCGACCTGCCTGAAGAAATATTGATGAGAAAGAGGTTCCGAATGCACCATATGTGCAACCCCAAGGAGAGGTTACAAATGCCAAATTTCGGGAAGCTATCCGGATGTTAAGTCAAGTTGTAACCAACCAGATCGGGAAATAGAGAGGAGATCGACAAGAAGGAGCTGATACCTCGAGAGTTTGTGAGTTTCTGAGAACGAATCCTTCTAGTTTTACCGGATCAAGCACTACTGAGGATCCAAAAAACTTCGTGAAAGAGTTGAAGAAGGTATTTGAGGTGATGCATGTGGTGAATTCTGAGAGGGTCGAATTGACTGCCTATCAACTGAAGGGTGTGTCTAGAACCTGGTTTGATCAATGGAAGGATGGTAGAGATGAGGGTGCACCACATCCAAGTTGGGTTTGTTTTGAAGAAGCCTTCTTGGGGAGGTTCTTTCCTCAAGAGCTGAAGGAAGCAAGGGTACGAGAGTTTCTCACCTTGAAGCAGGACTCCATGAGTTTACATGAGTACAGGTTGAAGTTCACCCAACTATCTCAATATGCTCCGGAGATGGTGAAGGACATGAGTAGCAGAATGAGTATGTTTGTTGCCGGGTTGGGTCGTGCTTCAAGTAAAGGAAGGTAGGGCTGCCATGTTGATAGGTGACATGGACATATATAGGCTGATGGTATATGTGCAATAAGTTTAAAAGGAGAAGCTGAAGGACATAGAGGAGTACCGAAATAAGAAAGCAAATATTGGCAATGAGTCTGGCCAACAAAAAGGTGGTTCAATTCGACCACAGTTCCAGAAACCAAAGGGACATGCATCATCATCTTCTAGTGCACCTGCACCCAGAAACAGAGGTGAGTATAGTGGCCATAATTCGTAAAACATTAAGGCTAGACCATCTCAGTCTCAAGGTAGTGTGGCACAAAGAGGAAGTAGGGCTTCTGCATGTAATAAATGTGGTAGAAACCACCCGCGCAATTGCAGTGATGTCGAGACAGGTTGTTACAAGTATGGTCAAGAGGGTCACTTCATGAGAGAATGCACCAAGAATAAGCAAGATGGTGGAAATCCAGGCAATAGAGCTCAATCTTCATCAGTTGCTCCGCTATACATGGTTGCACCTAGATGAGCCACTTCTGGTACAGGCGGAGGGGAAAACCGCCTCTATTCAATCACTAGCCTCCAAGAGCAAGAGAACTCTCCAGATGTTGTCACGGGTATGATCAAAATCTTTAATTTTGATGTTTATGCTTTACTAGACCCAGGAGAAAGTTTATCCTTTGTAACTCCTTATGTTGCAAATTAGTATGACATTCTTCCTGAAAAACTTTGTGAACCCTTCTGTGTTTCTACACCTGTTGGGGAGTCTATTCTAGTGGAAATATTCTATCGTTATTGTCCAGTTCCATCAATCACAAGAGCACCATGGTTGATCTAGTAGAACTGGACATGGTAGATTTTGATGTCATTCTAGGTTTGGACTGTATACATGCTTGTTATGCATCAATAGGTTGTAGAACTCGAGTTGTCAAGTTCCAAATTCCAAATGAGATAATCATAGAGTGGGATATTACTTCAGCAATGCCTAAGGGTCGTTTTATTTCGTACCTTAAGTCGAGGAAGTTAGTCTCAAAGTGTTGTATCTATCACTTAGTCCTAGTTAATGACTTAAGTGTTGAGGTACCTTCCCTTCAGTCAGTTCCTATAGTCAGAGAGTTTCCAGAAGTCTTTCCAACGATCTACTCGGAGTCCCTCCCAAAAAAGAGATAGACTTTGACATAGACGTCATACCAGATACTTATCCTATTTTTATTAAGCCATACATTATGGCACTAGCAGAGTTAAAAGATCTAAAAAAGCAATTGAAATATCTATTAGATAAAGGCTTTATTCGACCAAGTGTCTCACCTTGTGGCGCACCGGTCTTGTTTGTTAGGAAGAAGGATGGGTCCCTTAGGATGTGTATAGAATACCGTCAGCTGAATAAGGTGACTATCATGAATAAATATCCTCTTCTAAGGATAGATAATCTCTTCAATTAACTTCAGGGTGCTTCTTGCTTTTCTAAGATTCACCTCAGATCAGGATATCATCAGTTGAAAGTAAGGGAATGTGATATTCCAAAGACAGATTTTAGAACAAGGTATGGGCATTATGAATTTCTGGTTATGTTCTTTCGTTTGACAAATGCACCTGCAATATTTATGGATCTTATGAACAGAGTCTTCAAACCTTATTTAGATCTGCTTGTCATCGTCTTCATTGATGACATACTGATTTATTCAAGGAATGAAGAAGATCATGTTAGTCACCTTAGGATTGTTCTTTAGACTTTGAGAGATAAAGAACAATATGCCAAGTTCTGCAAGTGTGAGTTTTGGCATTTTTAGGCCACATTGTTTCTGTTGAAGGGATTAGAGTTGACACTCAGAAGATTGAGGCAATTCAGAGTTGGACTAGACCCTCATCTCTAACAGATATAAGGAGTTTCTTGGGCTTAGCTGACTATTATAGGAGATTTGTTGAAGGATTTTCATCTATTTATTCTCCTTTGACCAAGTTAACTCAGAAGTCAGTTAAGTTTAAAAGGTCTTAAGCGTGTGAGAAAAGCTTTCAGGAGTTGAAAAAGAGACTGATTACCGGTCCGGTTTTGACCTTATCGGAGGGTTCTCAAGTCTGTGCAGTGTATTATGATGCGTCAAGAGTTGTCTTGGGATGTGTTTTGATGCAGAATGGTAAGGTTATAAACTATGCTTCCAGATAGTTGAAGGTTCATGAGAAAGAATTATCCAACTTATGACTTAGAATTGGATGCAGTAGTGTTTGCTTTAAAGATATGACGTTACTATTTGTTTGGTGTTCATGTTGATATATTCATTGATCACAAGAAACTCCAATATGTTTTCACTCACAAAGAGCTCAACCTCAGACAGAAGGTGGTTGGAATTACTCAACGATTATGACATGAGTATTCTTTACCATAAAGATAAGGCTAATGTGGTTGTTGATGCCTTAAGCAGGTTGTCCATGGGAACTACTTCCCATGTCGAAGAAGAAAAAAGGGAGTTAGCAAAAGATGTGCACAAACTTTCACGTTTGGGAGTCATATTTATGTATTCCAAAGAAGGAGGCATAGTGGTGACCGGACCATGGGGCTGAATCATCATTAGTGTCAGAGGTGAAAGAGAAGCAAGACCAAGACCCTATTTTTCTTAATTTAAAGAGAAGTGTCCATAAACAAAGAGTATTGGATTTTGAACAAGGGGGAGATGGTGTGCGGAAGTATCAAGGTAGATTATGTGTACCTAAGGTGTATGGACTCCAAGAGATAATCTTGGAGGAAGCTCATAGCTCCAAATATTCCGTTCATCCGGGTTCCACAAAGATGTACTACGATTGAGGGAGGTATATTGGTGGGAAGGTATGGAGAAAGATATTGCTAAGTTTGTTGCCAAGTGTTCAAATTGTCAACAAGTGAAAGTAGAACACCAAAGGCCTGGAGGTTTAGCCTATAATATAGAACTTCTAGAATGGAAGTGGGAGATGATTAATATGGACTTCATCACAGGCTTGCCAAGGTCTCGAAGGCAACATGATTCTATTTGGGTGATTGTCGACAGAACGAAAAATTCATCCTATTTCTTGATGGTAAAGACTACCTATTCGGCCAAGGATTATGCTAAGTTGTACCTTCAAGAAGTGGTAATACTTTATTGAATTCCGGTCTCTATTATTTCAGATAGAGGTGCATAATTTACTGCACAATTCAGGAAATCTTTCTAGAAAGGTTTGAGTTCAAAGGTGAATTTGAGTACTGTTTTTCATCTTCAGACAAATGGACAAGCAGAAAGTACTATCCGGATATTACAATACATGTTGAGAGTTGGTGTGATCGACTTCAAAGGGAGTTGGGATGATCACATACCTCTCATTGAATTTGATTACAACAACAGTTACCATTCGAGCATCCAGATGGCTCCATATGAAACTTTTTATGGGAGAAGATGCAGATCCCCTATTGGGTGGTTAGAAGTTGGCGAAGCAATCTTGAGAGAACCAGATTTAGTTCACCAATCTATGGAGAACGTTAAAGTGATTCAAGAAAGGTTGAAGACAGCACAAAGTCGCCAAAAATCCTATACAGACGTTAGGAGAAGGCCATCAGATTTTGAGGTAGATGATTGGGTGTATATTAAGGTTTCACCCATGAAAAGAGTTATGAGGTTTGGTAAGAAGGGTAAACTTAGTTCCCAGTATATTGGTCCTTATAGAATCTCCAAGAGAGTGGGCAATGTAGCTTATGAGTTGGAGCTTCCCAAAGAATTAGAAGTGTTCCACCCGGTATTCCACATTTTTATGTTGAAGAAGTGCTTGAGAGACCCTTCATTAATAGTAAAAAAAGAAAATTGGTATTAAGGATAACATATCCTACGAAAAAGTTCCGGTTCAAATTATGGATCGTTAAGTACACAAGTTGAGGACAAAAGAAGTTGTTTCAGTCAAGGTCATTTGGAGGAATAAATTCATTGAAGAAGCGACTTGGGAAGCTGAGGAGGATATGAACAAGAGATATACACATCTCGTTGAATCCGTAGAGAATGTAAATAAGGTACTAAATTCTTTTCTTAACACTTTATAAGGCTATGTATAAGCATGTTATTACTTGCATTTGTTTGTTGAGTGCTGAAATGATGTTACTACCCTTAACTTAGTGAAAGAATTATCATTGAAGGACGAGTGTTCCCAAGGGGGAGATATTGTCACATCTCATAACTTGAATTGACTAAGAATAAGCTAAGAAAGCAAGGATGATTATTTTTGGTAATATGGAAAATTTCTAGCTTTCAAAAGTGAGTTTTTGGTTATTTTCAAATGGTCATAACTTCAAGCTCAGGAGGAGTTTGAGTGAGTTCTTTATATGGTTGAAAATCCCTCGTGAAGATCTTTCCAACCTTGCCGAGAATGCACAAATCCGATGTCATTGAGGTAGAAATGCCTTTCGGAAGTTGTCTGTTGGACTGAAGAAAGTCCAATTTGGATTTTTGTAAGGGAAAAGTTATCTTTTCACACTAGTATTTCCTAATTCGTTTTAAGGATATATTAGAGTTAAAAACAAGTCCCAAATAAGTTTCACAAAATTTACAATGCTTAGGGCTTGGGAGAAAAAGAAAAAAGAAGAGGAAGACCAAGAATCGTCCAAAAACTCCAAGATGGTTGTGTGGATTTCGTCGGGGTGATTCCTATCAAGGTATGTGAGATCATTTGGTGTTGGGTACTCTCACCCACACTACAAATTGATTTAATACAGCAAATTAGAGTTATTTGAATGAAAATCTTGAAGTTCTTGATGAAAAATTGTGAAGTTCTTGTTGGTTGAATTGTAGTTGATCTCTATTAGCTTTAATTCATGTTTCCGGACTGTTTCGGGTCTAAACTATTGGGTAATGAGTTATTTAGGGATCCTAAGTATTTTGGGTGGGATCCATGGGAATTTTGGAGGTTTGGATATAAATTCGGAGGTCTCGTTAGACAATCCTTGGGGCGCCGCGCCTGTCAGAGCGGCTGTAATGACCCAAAATGTAATTTTTGATAATTTTGAATAGTCATTTAACTATAGTTAATTCATTTGTGGGTAATTTGTTTAACTTTAATAATAGTGGGCTAAGTCTAAAATATTAAAAAAATCCACTCAATTGGAGCTTATGATAAAATCATCACTACTCATTTAAAATTCCAAGGATACACTTCATAACCTATACACACATTAATATCATACCAAAGATCCACCACTAAGATTTTCCTTATAAGTAATGCTTAACTCATTCTTCTGTAGTAACAAGCTAGTTGGTTTCTCAAATTTGAAAGTAACATGAAATCTTATTATATGAGTATGTGATACAATTGATAACTCTTTAAGTAGTTAGTATTAACACTAGACAATCAATATATTTGTTTTCATATATCACTAGTACCACATGGTGAAAGTTTGTTAGAACCATCACTAGAACACATCATACCTATCAAGAAGATCGTACTCAAATAGCTCACACATTTCTGCCATTAAGCAACTGCAATACACTACCAAATTGGTTCGGTCTCTCATCCTAGGAGATATACATTACTTCGTAGATCAAGTCGATAACCTGAGTAACACACTCAATAACTCTAAACAAGTAAAAATCGGTATCATTATAGTAGAAGTATCATAATCCTCTTTAATATACTCTCAAATATATAACCGTATTAGATATTTTGACCTCAATTGGCGCAACTTCATTCTCATCATTCTTTAAGCAACCCATTCACGTTATAATAACTTTACTAGTTCCAGTTTCCATAATTACATGTACATTATCTAACCATTTCTTTAATCATTTCACTTTCAATTGTTAAACCACTCTAATTATCGTATATACCACACAAGTACTATTCATTTTACTAGGGTAACTAAGCATACAGGACCCGTTCAAATTGTTGAACACTCTAAATATAACCACACATTTTTTTCATTAGTATATTACTTCCATCTTAATATCAGATTTAACATTCAAATCGTACACGACATCAACTACTCACATAAGGAATCACGCACGAGTCATCACATAAATAAGAGTGAACGGAGTGAAGCGATAAGAATCAAAATGGGACCAAATACGCACGATAGAAATCCAAGAAGTGAAGATATTTCCTAAAAGTCACTATAGCCTCTCGAAGATAAGTACAGACGTCTCCATACCGATCCTCGAGACTCTATTTAGACTCGACTTGTATACATGTGAGACCTATAAACCTGGGGCTCTGATACCATTTTGATTCTTATCACTTTACTCCGTTCAATCTCATTTATGTGATGACTCGTGCGTTATTCTTCATGTGAGTAGTTGATGTCGTGTATGATTTGAATGTTAAATCTGATATTAAGATGGAAGTAATATACTAATGAAAAAAATGTGTGGTTATATTTAGAGTGTTCAACAATTTGAACGGGTCCTGTATGCTTAGTTACCCTAGTAAAATGAATAGTACTTGTGTGGTATATACGATAATTAGAGTGGTTTAACAATTGGAAGTGAAATTATTAAAGAAATGGTTGGATAATGTACACGTAACTATGGAAACTAGAACTAGTAAATTTATTATAACGTGAATGGGTTGCTTAAAGAATGATGAAAATGAAGTTGCGCCAATTGAGGTCAAAATATCTAATACGGTTATATATTTGAGAGTATATTAAAGATGATCATGATACTTCTACTATAATGATACCGATTTTTACTTGTTTAGAGTTATTGAGTGTGTTACTCAGGTTATCGACTTGATCTACGAAGTAATGTATATCTCTTAGGATGAGAGACCGAACCAATTTGGTAGTGTATTGCAGTTGCTTAATGGCAGAAATATGTGAGCTATTTGAGTATGATCTTCTTGATAGGTATGATGTGTTCTAGTGGTGGTTCTAACAAACTTTCACCATGTGGTACTAGTGATATATGAAAACAAATATATTGATTGTCTAGTGTTAATACTAACTACTTAAAGAGTTATCAATTGTATCACATACTCATATAATAAGATTTCATGTTACTTTCAAATTTGAGAAACCAACTAGCTTGTTACTACAGAAGAATGAGTTAAGCATTACTTATAAGGAAAATCTTAGTGGTGGATCTTTGGTATGATATTAATGTGTGTATAGGTTATGAAGTGTATCCTTGGGATTTTAAATGAGTAGTGGTAATTTTATCATAAGCTCCAATTGAGTGGAATAATATTGGAATGACAAACTTATATGTAAAGGAAGTCCCAACGAGTATACTTGGGTGAAAACAATTGAAAATTTTAGTAAGAAAATGCGTATAAAGTTAAGTTAGTCCGCTGAATTAGATTAGTATAGATGGGTTTGAAATGTCTTGTCGATGACAAGGTTGACTTCGAAATGATAAAAGTGTATAATAAGCATAACAATAATAAGAATTTGTGCTGAAATCGTAATTAAGATGCAACTATATGATAAAGATTGTTGGTTAAATGAATTTTGTATGGTAATAATGACTAGAAAGTATCTAATGTGGTGGTTTGCCACTATTTTGTGAGTAATGTTGTTGTATAGAAAGTCTAAGAATATGTAGAGACCCTGCTCGAATAAAATTTAAAGCATCTACAGTCATAATGAAAAAGTGTGGGATGTAGTAGAGCCTTCAGAAAGAGGTGAGAGTAAGTATATTTTCTCGTATTGCAAAGGCTAAATAGGTATATTCAAAAGGATTGTGAACTGGATTTAGAGACACGCAATTTCATTCATTTTGCTTTAGTTATGATAATAATGTCACGGGTTCATCATATTGATTAAAGACTATTGGATAAAACTTTGAGAAATGAGTGTATATAGATGTTCAGTGTGATTATATGGTTGTTTTTGTGGTTTAAAGTTGGTAATGAGGACATTTGAATTTTTAGCAAAAAGATATGATAAGGTCAATGAAGAGACGAACGATGATGACCTAAAATACGTGAATTCATAAAAAATTTCAAGGTATGTGTAACATTTTGAAATACCGAGGTCATGTGATAAGACTTAAATGGTCTCCTTAGGATCTAAACCAGTGTTCCTAGCCAATTAGGCATGTTTAGAGTCTTTGAAGTGGTGTTGGAACCAAAACTCCTAAACATCAGGCAAATTGGTTCATAAGAGGGCTAGAGTGTCCTTTTTGATTTAACCAAGTTAAAGAGTCAGAATTTGGTAAACAGTTGTAACCATAGGTGTAAAATATTGTGTGGGATGGTTTCATGCTGGAAAAAGTCAGGGTACGACTCCTCGAGGACCAAACGAGGACCCTCGAGGAGGACCCTTGAAGCAGCAGGGCATGACGGACCCCATGACGGGGCGTCACAGGCGCGACGGGACGTCGAGGCCTCCGTCGTGCCAGCCTTAGCTCCTGGGGAAAAGCCTCCGCCTGCACAAGTCTCTGACCAACGTGACGGATGTGCAGGACGGAGGGATGTCAGTCCGTCACGCCCACGACGGACCGTCATCAGGGATCCGTCGGGGATCCGTCGGGGAGGGTCTGTGGCAGTTTCGAAAAAGTTAGTTTTTAGTTAGTTAATTAATTAAGTGTCTTAGGGGTAATTAGGGGTTTAAGAGAGACTAATTAAGTGACTTAAGACCCCACTATAAATACCCAACCCTCATTAGCCTAATCATTCTCTCAAAAACAAAACTCTCTTCCTTCTCTCTACTCTCTCTCTCTATTGGAAGACTCCATTGGAGATCAACTTGGGGAGATCATTAGGGGCTGGTTTAGCACGAAATTCACCATCAAAACGTCATCAAACCTTAAGGTATGGGATCTAATTCACCTTTGAGATTCTTTCCTCAAAGGGTTCCTTCAAAGCTTTTTCAAAAAGTTGAGTTTCTTATGGGTTTCATCCAAATCCGAATTTGATCTTGTGAATTGAGTTAATTATGTATTCTTTGGGTTAGAATGAATAGATTATCATGTATTGTAACTTGATTATGGTGAATTGATGTAGTTTGATCTAGATTGTGGGTGATGACCCCTAACCCTTAACCCTAAGTGGAAAATTGATATGAATTAGGTTGAGTTTGATAGAATTGATCTCATATTTAGTTAAATGGTCTTTAATGATTGTTATTGCATTGATTATGGATCTATTATGATGAATTGAAGTTCTTCACACCTATGTTCTTGAATATTGAATCTAAGTTAAGAAGATACACTTGAGATCACGTTACTAAGCTTTGATGTAGTATTGCTTCATAGTATAGTGCTTCTCTTTGATTAGTTCTTGTGATTTATTATTGAATTACATTGATGTGATGATCTAAAGATTGTTTGATCTATGAGTTGTTGGTAAGGCCCTTTATTGATGGACTATGGAGGAGTATGGGTAAGTCTTGATGATCCTAGCCTTTTAACTTCAAATTATGGTTAATTGTCATCAAGTGATAATGTTATGTTGAAGTATGCTTTGATTGATGTGATGAGTTAATATGATGCATGAATTGATATGCTTAGGTTGGTTGTGAGGTTGCTAGGTGTAATGTAATATAGGGAAGTTGTACGAGTGCCTATTATGATGAGATATAAAAGGGTTAACTTCACCTATATGAATTGTTAATGAAAGGACTAATTCTCATACAATTCTTATTGAGTTATAATGATGATTATACGAGGGATTGACCCTCCTATCTAATTAAATTGAGAAGATTAATAAAGATTAAAGATTTCTCTAAATGTGGACTTAGCTTAGCACCGAGCGAACTTGACAGTGGGAGGTGATGACTTGTCCCTAGAAAGGAAAGATTCATCCTAGAAGTTTCCCATGTGACGATAACTCCCATGTTTGAGGGATGTGTCACTTTAAGGGATTCCCATGAGGAGCGGCCCATATTACCAAAAGGTATAAATAGGGATATCTACCTCTTAGTTCTTGAACTATGTTGCCACCATAGGATACTAGCTAGTGGATCCACCTAGATAGATATGTTTACATTAAGTTCTACCTTGGCCGGTAGACCACCTTCCATCGGTGTAAGGTTTCATGACACCGGATTCCACATTCGATTATGTGGTCTATGTCGGTTAAGGCAAATGTTCCCTAAACTAAAATGAATGAATAAGGTATAGACTAATCAAAATAACTTGAGAGGTTGGCTATAGCTTAGGTAGGGGTATGGGACTCTACCTACGCCTTGCACTAGTTTGCCTTGATAGGAACTTTGAGAGGTCAATATTATGCATGTAAAGCGATGGTATGATATAAATGGGTTGTATGTTGAATAACATGCTTATGAATATAATGTTGTTGTCTTTGCTTGAAGAAGGATGTATTATGATATGAAAAGTATGTTGGTAAGCAAATTGCTAATTGTAGTCTTGGTAGGTTACTTGATTGAGTAGGAGACATGGTAATTTTATTTGATCATTGCACTTGTGACTTATTGAAGGTTATTATTAGTATGCTTTGCTTCGCTATGGTTTAATGGTATATGTAGTCTATTATGTTTTCATAAATGACCCTTTTTAAATATATTTGATTGGTAATTGTATATGAGATTTCATACTTAGTACATGTGGAGTACTAATCCCTTTTCTTTCCCTTTTCCCAAACATTTTATGTTCGGGTCGTTGAGCTTGACCAAATTGCTAGGAAGGAAGACTTGGGTAATTTGCCATCCAAGTGGTAGGTCCTCACTCTCTCGAGGACGTGGCCGATATCTCTCTTTTATGATGTGTAGTTACTATGACTCTCTATTGACTCTTTTATTCTCTTGAGACGATGTAGTAGATAGCCTATATGCGGCTTCTTTCATTTGATGTAGGGATATGCCCAAGACTTATTGTAATCGATAGATGGTTTATGAGATGAGACGGTTTTATGAGTATTATTTTCTAAATGTATAAGTGTATGAAATAAAAGTAGAAGACTAAGTAATCTTCGTATATGAACAAGTCTATGTATACTTGATATATATAATGATGTGTATGTAGAGGTCTATGTAAACCTCCGAGTAGTATTAGATAAAAAGTTTTTAATTCTTTCTGATCTTTAGTCGATGAATGCTATGACGAAGCTAAGGGGCTTGTCTTAGTCCTCCGAGAGGACGACGATGCCGGTTACGTCTAGGGGGTAAACCCGGATGTGACAGTATGAGTCAATGTTGATAGATAAAGGAAATGGGTATACATTTAGATTCAAAATTCAAAGTTTTCATTGTGAGTTTAGGTTTGTGGTAGTGTCTTTTGTCAAGGTATGGATTGGTAAGGTTGTTTACATCCCCACTCTGTCAAAATAGGGCGAAACGTCGCGGCAACTCAAAAATAATTAATTGATTCAATTTTAATGAATTTTAAGAATAAACGAGTTTTAAAAAGAGTCGCCACCTAATTTTAGGGAAAAAAATTAGGAAACCATTAAATGATCTACGAAACCAATTTGATTCTAGGTAAGGGGTTCAAATTATTCCGAAGGGAAGGGGTTAGGCATCCTTCGAAATCCACAAATGTGGGTCCCGACTGAATTCACTTCTTTTTTTTTTTTTCAAATTGAGGAAGAATATAAAATAATATACAAGTATAATAAACATTCAATATGCACAAATAATAAAATAAAAAATATAAGAAACGGCCTAAATTTTGCCTAACGTTAATATATACAAAATAATGAATAAAAAGTATGATTCGAACTACATTCCAATAACTTCAAGGAGAAGCACCTCCGGGTACCTGTAAAGACACTTAGTAAAAGAGTTATTACCAAATAAATAAAAATAAAAATGAATAACTCAAATAATAACTTAAAATAAAAATCCGTCTTATTAACATGAGAGGCCTTGGAAATCGACGGTAATTTCTTCATCGGCCAATTTAACAAATAAACATATATGAACTTAAATTAGATTTCCGTCTTTTAAAATGGAAAAGGACTCTAAACCCGACGGATAGATTTTTCATTGGCCACTTTAACAATAAATAATATAAACTTAACTAAATTTTCCGTCTTTTAAAATAGAAAGGCCTCGAAAACCGACGGAAAGAATTTTTCATTGGCCCATTTTTAACAACTAAAATATAACAAAAAGAATAAAAAAACTAGCAACATAATATTCTAAATCAGTAAACAATAAATCAGTACAAAATAATAACCAACTAAAATCAATCGAAAGAAATTAGATTAACTATTAAATCATTTCAAAATGCGAATAAATGCAATATGTAATAAAATATGCAGTATCAAACCAACAGAAAGGACAAAACAAGTAAAATATTAGAGAATAACTAAGAAAAATTAATCCAACTAACACAAAATGACACAAAGTAAATGAAAACTTAAACACAAACATCAACTATAATGTTGCCAACAAATCCATATCACTAACACACAGAAAAAAAAATTACCGAAAAATTAAACACATAAGATAACTTAAATTAGAGGGGGAAAAACATGTCTACCCAAGTTAAAAAAAAAGATAATAAATAAAAATGATGAGCATTGTTAATATCTATTCAAATTAATTAATGAGGAAGAAGTAATTGAAAATGCAATAGAGAATGAATAAACACAATCCAAAATATATTAATACAAAAATAAACATATAATTAAAACATCAATATATGACTAAAAACAAAACAATAATATTAAGCTAAAGTTAGAGAAACAAAGCTTGCCATGGTTTTTTTTCTCTGGTTATGTATTCTGCTCGCTGGAGCTTGGTGGTTTTGAGATTGTTGTTTCAGTTCGCTTGGGAGCTTAGAGATTCGCCGGAGTTTACTGGATTTGAGACAAACACCTATAAAACAAGAAGAAAAAAAAATGTGAAAGGGAAAGGGGACTGGCAGAGCTTTATTTTTTGCTTCGGTTGTCGGAGATGTGAACTCCTCGCCGGAGTAACTGGTGATGTGAACGAGAAGAAGGAAAGGTTTGGGATCCGGTGGATGTGGGCGTTGTTTCTGGTTTTGATTTCTGGTGGGGTTTCGGCTTGGAGTTTGGAATGGAGTTTCATCGGAGTTCGGTGGCTGTTTGCTGGAAAACAAGAGGGGGTTTTGGTGGGTTTAGAAGATGTTATTGCTGTGGTTTCTTGGAGGCTTATTGGAGAAAGAGAGTGAATTGGGAGTTTGGTGGCCATGGTTTCTAGCCGGAAACGGGAAGGGAGAAGAAAGGGGAAATGAGGGAGTCATTTGGTGGTGGACTTGTCGGATTCCGGCGGAGCTCCGGTGAACTTGTCATCAGAAAAATATGAACACTATAGCATTTCTTAATACTTGAAAAATCTGAAAAAATACCCCTAATTTTTAATCCCCCTTAACCTAATGGACAAAATATTCTATATATAGGGAATTATAAAAAATGGGCCTAAATTATGGGCTAGAAATAGTGGAACAAAAACTACTTGCTGATAAAATATCCGTATATGCAAATTATCTTCGTATTTGAATGAATTTCTTAGACTGCGTAGAATATCAAAAAATAAATATTAACAATGTAAAGATGCTATTTTAAAATTAACTAATAAGAAATTCTAAATTCTAATAATTAAGACAATTATCGATAAACTTATTAAAAATTATAAAAAATATATATTTTTGAACTATTAAATAAATAAACTTAAACATCACGAATTTTTAAAATGTTAGGCCAAAATTGGGTGTCAACAGCTGTCCCTTTCGTTGTGTATGATTGATGAAAGAAATCGTGGACAACGAAAATTGACAAACCCAATTTTGACCGAACACATGACCTTTCTAGAGAAGTACGGTGAAAATATAGTGGAAGTTAATCCCGAACTCGCATCTAAAAGGTTTCACGCTTTGTTGCGTCTTTGTTGAAGTAATTCGCACATGTGGCTCCTCCGAGAGTGCATCCTCTAGATTTTTCTAAAAAAAAAAACAAAGATAAAACTCATTATTATAGGCAAAACTAAAAGAAAAAGGGTAGCATCTCTTATGATACGATAAATGGAGATAAATACAGGTCCCTTGGTAGGACGAATGAAGATGATGATCAATCTGTAGGATTTGGAATGTATGTTCATCGATAAGACAAATGAAAAGATTATCCATCGGTAGAATTTTGAATGCATGTCTATCGGTAGGACAAATGAAAAGATTATCCATCGATAGAATTTTGAATGTATGTCCATCGGTAGGACAAATGAAAAGATTATCCATCGGTAGGATTTTGAATGCATGTCCATCGGTAGGACGAAATGTAAACATCTTTCAACGCAAGTTTCCACCGACTTGAACGTTGAATAGATAGGGTGCACAACCTTCACCTCCAAATAGATGCGTCTTAAATGCAAATATCTTTCAACGCAGGTTTCCACCGACTTGAACGTTGAAAAGATATAGTGCACATCCTTCACCTCCGAATAGATGCGTCTTAAATGCAAATATCTTTCAACGCAAGTTTTCACCAACTTGAACGTTGAAAAGATATGGTGCACATCCATCACCTCTGAATAGATGCGTCTTAAATGCAAATATCTTTCAATGCAAGTTTCCACCGACTTGAACATTGAAAAGATATGGTGCACATCCATCACCTCTGAATAGATGCGTCTTAAATGCAAATATCTTTCAACGCAAGTTTCCACCGACTTGAACGTTGAAAAGATATGGTGCACATCCTTCACCTCCGAATAGATGCGTCTTAAATGCAAATATCTTTCAACGCAAGTTTCCACCAACTTGAACGTTGAAAAGATATGGTGCACATCCTTCACCTCCGAATAGATGCGTCTTAAATTCAAATATCTTCTTGGCAATGTATAAACTTTTGCGAGGGATGGAATCTTCTCGCGATGCATAAAATTTTGCGAGGGATGAAATCTTCTCGCGATGCATAAATTCCACAAGGTATGAAATCTTCTTGCGATGCATTAATTTCTGCGAGGTATGACATCTTCTCGCGATGTGTGAATAATAACTTCCGATGCATGAATATTAACTTGCGATGCATGCTCTTTTGCAATGCATGAATATTGACTCGCGATGCATGATTTTTTTTGATTTTTTTTTTTTGCGATGCATGAATATTGACTCGCGATGCATGATTTTTTGCAATGCATGAATATTGACTCGCGATGCATGATCTTCCGCGATGCATTATTTTTTGCTATGCATGAATATTGACTCGCGATGCATGATTTTTCGCTATGCATGAATATTGACTCTCGATGCATGATCTTCTGCGGGGCATGAATATCTTCCCGCAATGCATGAATTTTGCGAGGGATGGAATCTTCTCGCGATGCATAAATTCCACAAGGTATGAAATCTTTTTGCGATGCATAAATTCCGCAAGGTATGAAATCTTCTTGCGATGCATAAATTTCTGCGAGGTATTAAATCTCCTCGAGATGCGTGAATAATAACTCGCGATGCATGAATATTAACTTGTGATGCATGATCTTTTGCAATGCATGAATATTGACTCGCGATGCATGATGATTTTTTTTTTTTTTTTTTTGCAATGCATGAATATTGACTCGCGATGCATGATAGTTTTGCAATGCATGAATATTGACTCTCAATGCATGATTTTTGCAATGCATGAATATTGACTCGCGATGCATGATTTTTTGCAATGCATGAATATTGACTCGCGATGCATGATCTTTCTGCGGGGCATGAATATTTTCCCGCAATGCATGATCTTCCGCGATGCATAAATTCCGCAAGGTATGAAATCTTCTTGCGATGCATAAATTCCGCAAGGTATGAAATCTTCTTGCGATGCATAAATTTCTGCGAGGTATGAAATCTTCTCGCGATGCGTGAATAATAACTCGTGATGCATGAATATTAACTTGCGATGCATGATCTTTTGCAATACATGAATATTGACTCACGATGCATGATTTTTTTTTTTTTTTTTTTTTTTTTGCAATGCATGAATATTGACTCGCGATGCATGATTATTAACTCATGATGCATGATTTTCCGCTATGCATGAATATTGACTCTCAATGCATGATTTTATGCAATGCATGAATATTGACTCTCAATGCATGATTTTTTGCAATGCATGAATATTGACTCTCAATGCATGATTTTTGTAGTTGCTATCAAGCTTCTCGCAGTACTTATCAGAATTTTGAGGTCTTCCTCAAAATTCTGTCCCAGTTAGAATTTTGGCAAATCTCAAAATGATCTTCAATCTTGACTTGTTGGCGATAACACCTCTATTGAGAATTTTTGAGATATTTTCAAAAATTCTGTCCCAGTTTTTATTGTAAGGAGAAATAATAATCACACTGGGTATATGACCGAGCCGTCGTGGTGCCTACATATCCTGTTAATCAAGGAATCAGGTCAAATGTAGTTCCAAACTTGTAGATGATGAATACTGCAAAGAATCTGAAAGAAGAGCATCAGTAGAAAATGTACATATGAACATGATGAAATAGGAAAATAATATTGCATGTGATATCCAAAGCCTATAAAAAAAACATGTCACATTTTTGGACGAACAATTCATGCAGTAAAATAGGACTCTCACACATACAAGATTAACCCGATGACACTTTTTACAATGAACAACTCAAAAGGCAAATTTTTTTTTTTATTATTTTTTTTCTAAAAAAAAAAAAAAAATTGAAAAATTCTTAAAAAGGTTTTAAAATATTAAAGAATGAGTGTTTGCTCACTTTTTCTTTTCTTTTTGAAAAATAAAGAATATGATGAGATAGTCAAACCTTCACTACAATTGGTACCAACAGTTAAGATTGCAGGTAAATCTCTCATTTTTTTTTATTTTTTTTTTTTAAATTGAATTTAAGGTAATTCCTACAGCTTCAAGTGGTACCTCCAATATACTTAAGGATCAACATGATCTGTTCATCTTGCTTCAAACAAAGGTTTTGAATTGTATCAATCCTCATGTTTCAAGTGCCCTCACGACAAAAGCTAGTCCTATTTCACACATATTTGAAACATTTGATTATAGGACATTTTTCAAAGTGCACTCACACTCACAAGAATGTTCAATGCACACAACTGTGATACCATATGCTTGACCCTTATGTAAATCTCCACTAATGTGAGAACATTTGGAATGAGATCATGTAGGACTTGTCATTGGCTTGTAACGTAGGCTTAGGGATGGGTAGGATATTTATTTGGGATAAAAGTGACTTAATTCCTCCTTGAGCGTCACACATTTGTGCTCTTTAATGATTAATACGCCTTTGGCGTTAGATCCTTTTCATTGTTCTCTCCCCTTTCAACTTCATTTGAATTCTCATTTTTGACTCTTTTCCCTTCTTCTTCTTTTTTTTTCTTCTTTTGTTTTGACTTCTTTTGAGTCCTTATTTTTTGGAGCTTTTTCATTCTTCTCTTCTTCTTCTTTTTTCTTCCTTTGTTTCGACTTCTTTTAAATCCTTATTTCTTGGAGCTTTTCTTTTATTTTACTCCTTTCTTATAAATTTGTTCTCCTTTTTGTTGGAGTATTTTCCTTCCCACCTTTCATTGACCTTGTAAGGGTATTTTTGTCTTTCTTTATTTCTTTCACCTTTTCTTTTTCCTTTTCTTTTTCTCTAGAAGTCTTTTGTTTTCTTGACTTTGGGAGACTCGATATCTTTGCTTTCGGAAATTTCAAACTTGGATCTTCTCTTATAATTTGCATATTCTTGGTGCAATCAAGAAGGTTGGGTCAAGAGAGGATAGTGCTAGTAAGCACTTAAAAGGGTAGTGGTTAAGATGTGGTTGTCCAAAGAAAGGTTTCAAGCTCAAAGTGGGAAAACTAGGGATTAATGTAATTTGGTAGGTTTTGAAAGGCACAATCGGGTCAAAAAAGGCCTACAATCCTTTCTCAAACCAAACATTACTCAGGATTTCGCCTCGAAAAACATTCAGGTCAAGTTCTAGATCAACAGTGTAACACAATTGAACTTTGATCAAAAGCTCACCACACAATGCACATGAAACATAAGGTTAGTTTTATTCTTATCTTGATTGCATGCAAGAGAATCTTCAAGCATCACAAAAGTACAGATAAGAGGTACCACTAGAATCTATAGTTTACCACAAAGTTAATCTTTTCCATCATATCGAATATATTTACATGCTCTTAACTGCATAGGTCCCGATCGAGCTGAAGACATGACTCTTACAGTATGTACACGTAATTTTTTTTTTTGAAAGAATGATTATCGAACCCGAGAAGGGCTGCCTACGTATCTCATTAAGATGAGAATCAGGTGTGCGTATTTCATGTAGATATAACTTTGAAAATATTATCAAACTATTTTTTTTTTGCCTTTTTTTTTTTTTTGGAAAAATAATACCGAACCCAAGAAGGGTTGCCTACGTATCTCAACAAAATTAGAATCAGGTTCGCGTAGTTCGTGCAGATATGACTTGGAAAATATACACAAACTATATTTTTTTGTTTTTTTTTATTTTATTTTTACCCTTTTTTTTTTTTTTGAAAAAATAATACCGAAACCAAGAAGGGTTGCCTACGTATCTCATTAAAATGAGAATCAGGTACGCGTAGTTCGTGAAAATATGACTTGGAAAATATGCACAAACTATATTTTTTTTTTTTTTTTTTACCCTTTTTTTTTTTGAAAAAATAATACCGAACCCAAGAAGGGTTGCCTACGTATCTCATTAAAATGAGAATCAGGTACGCGTAGTTCGTGCAGATATGACTTGGAAAATATGCACAACTATTTTTTTATTTTTTATTTTTTATTTATTTTTACCCTTTTTTTATTTTTTTGAAAAAATAATACCGAACCCAAGAAGAGTTGCCTACGTATCTCATTAAAATGAGAATCAGGTACGCGTAGTTCGTGCAGATATGACTTGGAAAATATGCACAACTATTTTTTTATTTTTTTATTTTTTATTTATTTTTACCCTTTTTTTATTTTTTTGAAAAAATAATACCGAACCCAAGAAGGGTTGCCTACGTATCTCATTAAAATGAGAATCAGGTACGCGTAGTTCATCCAGATATGTCATATAATAATTTAAAGATTTAAACAACTCAAAGAAATTTCTAGGTCTAGCGCCACTAAAATTTGTAGTCATGAAGTATTTTTTTTACCCCCATTTTTTTCGCACCAATATGTTTTATAGTCTCTTAATCGTCAATTTTTTATATTGTCTTTTGAATGTAACCTGCGAATTTTCACAGTAATTTCTACGTATACTCTTTTTGGATGTTTTCTTGGAACTGTCTCCTCCCAATTTTCACGAGATCCAGACATTGTTATGACCATCCCCGACTGCTGTCGGGGACGATATTCCTACAAAAATATGAGAAATATGTGAGAGCAGGATAATCATGCAAAATAATAATAAAAATAAATGAATGTGACCTCATAGTTAAATACTCCCCTGATTTATCATTTTGACTTGATATTAATGTCTTGTGAAATACAAAGACTCGAATTTCGCTAATCCTCTTGTCTCATTCTACTTCAAACAAATAATAATTTCTGAATCCGGACATAAATTAATTTTTTGCCTTAAAGAAGAATAACTCAAAATAAAAGAGTGTTAGTTCCTGTACATAATGGATAATGCAAAATATCACACAAATAATGAATTAAACACATAAATTTTGTTTTAATTAAAGACAAACTGAAATATATCACATAGCATACAAACAATGAATACAAGTCTTATACAAATGTGTATCGAGTCTTGTATCATGCTTAATATAAGATTTTGGCTTCGCTCTACACTAAATGACTAAGAGTGGCTTTGAATGACTGGGAACCCAAGCGGACAACTTAGGCTGGAACTCACGACAACCATTGGACGCATGACGAACCAATAAATTGCCGATTATTCCAAAAAATGATTGAGTATAGAAAAGTCTGATCTGCGGTTCCGCAAAATCGTTCTTTAATATACTATACATACATATTAAAAAATGTCATAAATGCAATAAAAATATACAATAACTAATGAATGAATACTGAGTACAATATGCAAATAATCAACAAAATATATAAGATATAATGAATGACACAACAAAAGAATAATATCCTCAATTTGAAAAAAATAAAATAAACACATAATGGTTAGAACCTCTATATGTCCCCAGCAGAGTCGCCATTCTGTTTACATCCCCACTCTGTCAAAATAGGGCGAAACGTCGCGGCAACTCAAAAATAATTAATTGATTCAATTTTAATGAATTTTAAGAATAAACGAGTTTTAAAAAGAGTCGCCACCTAATTTTAGGGAAAAAAATTAGGAAACCATTAAATGATCTACGAAACCAATTTGATTCTAGGTAAGGGGTTCAAATTATTCCGAAGGGAAGGGGTTAGGCATCCTTCGAAATCCACAAATGTGGGTCCCGACTGAATTCACTTCTTTTTTTTTTTTTCAAATTGAGGAAGAATATAAAATAATATACAAGTATAATAAACATTCAATATGCACAAATAATAAAATAAAAAATATAAGAAACGGCCTAAATTTTGCCTAACGTTAATATATACAAAATAATGAATAAAAAGTATGATTCGAACTACATTCCAATAACTTCAAGGAGAAGCACCTCCGGGTACCTGTAAAGACACTTAGTAAAAGAGTTAGTACCAAATAAATAAAAATAAAAATGAATAACTCAAATAATAACTTAAAATAAAAATCCGTCTTATTAACATGAGAGGCCTTGGAAATCGACGGTAATTTCTTCATCGGCCAATTTAACAAATAAACATATATGAACTTAAATTAGATTTCCGTCTTTTAAAATGGAAAAGGACTCTAAACCCGACGGATAGATTTTTCATTGGCCACTTTAACAATAAATAATATAAACTTAACTAAATTTTCCGTCTTTTAAAATAGAAAGGCCTCGAAAACCGACGGAAAGAATTTTTCATTGGCCCATTTTTAACAACTAAAATATAACAAAAAGAATAAAAAAACTAGCAACATAATATTCTAAATCAGTAAACAATAAATCAGTACAAAATAATAACCAACTAAAATCAATCGAAAGAAATTAGATTAACTATTAAATCATTTCAAAATGCGAATAAATGCAATATGTAATAAAATATGCAGTATCAAACCAACAGAAAGGACAAAACAAGTAAAATATTAGAGAATAACTAAGAAAAATTAATCCAACTAACACAAAATGACACAAAGTAAATAAAAACTTAAACACAAACATCAACTATAATGTTGCCAACAAATCCATATCACTAACACACAGAAAAAAAAATTACCGAAAAATTAAACACATAAGATAACTTAAATTAGAGGGGGAAAAACATGTCTACCCAAGTTAAAAAAAAAGATAATAAATAAAAATGATGAGCATTGTTAATATCTATTCAAATTAATTAATGAGGAAGAAGTAATTGAAAATGCAATAGAGAATGAATAAACACAATCCAAAATATATTAATACAAAAATAAACATATAATTAAAACATCAATATATGACTAAAAACAAAACAATAATATTAAGCTAAAGTTAGAGAAACAAAGCTTGCCATGGTTTTTTTTCTCTGGTTATGTATTCTGCTCGCTGGAGCTTGGTGGTTTTGAGATTGTTGTTTCAGTTCGCTTGGGAGCTTAGAGATTCGCCGGAGTTTACTGGATTTGAGACAAACACCTATAAAACAAGAAGAAAAAAAAATGTGAAAGGGAAAGGGGACTGGCAGAGCTTTATTTTTTGCTTCGGTTGTCGGAGATGTGAACTCCTCGCCGGAGTAACTGGTGATGTGAACGAGAAGGAGGAAAGGTTTGGGATCCGGTGGATGTGGGCGTTGTTTCTGGTTTTGATTTCTGGTGGGGTTTCGGCTTGGAGTTTGGAATGGAGTTTCATCGGAGTTCGGTGGCTGTTTGCTGGAAAACAAGAGGGGGTTTTGGTGGGTTTAGAAGATGTTATTGCTGTGGTTTCTTGGAGGCTTATTGGAGAAAGAGAGTGAATTGGGAGTTTGGTGGCCATGGTTTCTAGCCGGAAACGGGAAGGGAGAAGAAAGGGGAAATGAGGGAGTCATTTGGTGGTGGACTTGTCGGATTCCGGCGGAGCTCCGGTGAACTTGTCATCAGAAAAATATGAACACTATAGCATTTCTTAATACTTGAAAAATCTGAAAAAATACCCCTAATTTTTAATCCCCCTTAACCTAATGGACAAAATATTCTATATATAGGGAATTATAAAAAATGGGCCTAAATTATGGGCTAGAAATAGTGGAACAAAAACTACTTGCTGATAAAATATCCGTATATGCAAATTATCTTCGTATTTGAATGAATTTCTTAGACTGCGTAGAATATCAAAAAATAAATATTAACAATGTAAAGATGCTATTTTAAAATTAACTAATAAGAAATTCTAAATTCTAATAATTAAGACAATTATCGATAAACTTATTAAAAATTATAAAAAATATATATTTTTGAACTATTAAATAAATAAACTTAAACATCACGAATTTTTAAAATGTTAGGCCAAAATTGGGTGTCAACAAAGGTAATAAATGATCGATCACATTGAGTATGAAGCACTTGGAAAGACTTAAAAATAATTTGAGTAGTAAATTTGGTGACTTTTGATTATTATACCTAAATGGGGTTTTACTTTAAAAAAAAATATTGATTTAAAGAATAAGGTAAAAATATCATGGGTTATGGGTCAAATGATATGATTGATAAGCAAGTCAGTGAACGAACAAAAATCTGGTGCATTGAAGAGTTTAAGGTATAAAATTTGCATCATGGGAAGAATTTAAGAGATGTGAAAGAATAAGACCTGTAATATAGACTCTTGGTTTGAAGTTAAAAGGATGTAAGGGTTTTCATATATAAGTTATAATATGACTATGGAAGTGAATTGGTTCAGTATGGACTCATTAGGAATTTATCAACAATTTTTATGAATATTGAGTTTTTGATTTGGGTGAAAAATAATGTGAGTCCTGTAAGATTATGTGTTGTTATGTGGGGCTAAATTATTTAGTGGTAGATAACTTTTTATGGATATGCGTTAGTATGGACCTATAATCATACAGGGTCATCGAGAATTTTGAGGAGATTGAAACTACTATTTTTTTTTTGATAACATAGACTGTTATGATGTGTTACATAGGTATTTGACGGTAAGTAGGGATTTTGAGCTTATACTATACAGAATTATTGGAGTGACCAAGAATTTCTTCGAGTTTTGGCATGAGAGAGGTACATGATGGTATGAATGGTAGTTGCGAAATAGTACTTGAAAGTTTGCGTGAAGTTGACATTTAGTGTGATTCAATTATCGTACCTCGATGGAAAAGTACTTTAGATTTGAAATTAGAACTATCAGTGTTGGATGTGACTTAGAGTCATATTTTAAATTTTTTTGAGGTGACAATGGATTTACAAGAAAGACTTTAATGATGTAGTTATGATGTTTGTTGGTATTTAGATTGTTAGCTTCAGTGGGATACTGTGAGAAGTATGTGGGAGTTGATGAATTGAGTATTCGTAATATTGTGATGGAGATCAAATTGATTGGTTGTGGGTGGCTAAAAACATAGAGATTGAGTTAGATGAATGGAATTTTATTGATATGGACACTATGCAAAGAGTATCTTGTGTTATTCGAGCTTTCTTCTATATATTCTTATGTGACAACCTTCTTCGTTTTGGACATGGTTTTAGTATGATTCATGTACGTGTTTCACTTCTATGGGTGTATCCCTAGTGGTGGATCGGATGTACCGATCCTCTTATGTCCTCTTGATAGGGTAGGTTCTTTAGGCAGACTTGGTTATTTCAATTATGATAGATTTGATATTGTTTGGGATAGTTAAAGTATACCACTATATCTACCTACACGACCTTGCTTATGAGAACTTATGGAAGAGCTTCCATGAAATGTTTACAGTTATCTGAAAATGTTGTTAGAGATTTTGCATTTTGGAGTGTATCGTTTGTTGGATGTTTACTTTATTTTGTTCTTCTTTAGGTTAGATAAGTTTGATTCTCCCTTGATGAATATATGATGACTAAAGGTCAAATTCCTATAGCTTAAGCTCGGGAAAAGATGATGTTTTGAGAAGAGAATTTTGACAAGATCTATAATGGTATGTGCATTATGAGTGTCTGGTAGTTGGTTCAGGTTTAATTCTGATTGTAGTCGGTATTAATTCAGAACGTATCTTGGTTATGTGAGAAAAGATTCATCCTAATGGTTGTGAGGTGCACTAGAGAATTTTGGTTCATATTGGATTAGTGAGTTAGTTTGTGACTTGGTAATCACTCCTGATATGCAAATCTGCCAAAATTTGATTTGAAAGTTCCATTTCTTAGTAGTTGATCTTGATGATATAGTATTAAGGAGGATCTCACCTTGAGAGATAAACACATGGAAACTCTGAAAGATCATAACTGACACTTCAAATAACATCTGTTGTTCATCCTTCGCCTACTTTATGTTCGAGGACGAACATGAATTTTAGTGGTGGATAATGTAATGAACCAAAATGTAACTTTTGATAATTTTGAATAGTCATTTAACTATAGTTAATTCATTTGTGGGTAATTTGTTTAACTTTAATAATAGTGGGCTAAGTATAAATATTAAAATAGGTTAGTAAAACTTTTTTTTAACTTCTAGTACATAACTAATTAAAGAATAAAGAGAAGTGTTTGACGAGAGGAGTTGCGGTTCAGCATCAATGAGAAAAGCGGCCAACTGCTTCAGGTAAGTTTCTCACCAAATCCTCTAACTATGTAGTGATTCTAAAATAGGTGTACATTAAACATATTAACTGGAGGCAAAAGAATTTAACTCTCAATTTATTTTTATTAAAATTATATGGACAAGGGTTAGTGGACAATCACATGCTACCAATTGACCAACTAACGTGTTGCAACTAATCATTGGGTAGTTTTTGATGACAAATGTATAAGGCTATAATTTTCCATGTAATTGTTTAGAAGTTTCTGCCTTTGTAATTATTTTTGCTTTCGTGGCTTTGTAAATTGTGTTTAACTGTAGTTCCATTTTTTCTCTTTTGACTATTAAGTTACGTTTTAAGTTTGGAATGGTAAATCAAATCTAGGAATATCATATTATATGAATATCCTCAGATTTATGTCATTTGGAGAGACTGAAACTTAACCCTAGGTATGAAATTTAAAAAAAATATGAGAATTGATATATATTAATTGACATCATGGATAGGAACTTGATTATAGAGTTGAAAAAATGTTTGGGTCTAGGCTAGACTTGTAGTGATATGGGTGTTGTTAGTTTAAAATTCTTATTGTTATTATTTATTTGAATAGATTGTATTGATATGAGAGTCAACCGAAAGAGGAAGGCTCAAGTTCTGGAGAAATTTTTCGACTATTAGAGGCAAGTGGATTTCTAAACTCTTGTTAAGTGTATGAAATGCGTGTATTTCCTTGTGGTATATGTGTGGGAGTAATGGGATTTGGTTATGGGTTGACTTGTCCACATTGATTAGTTTTAATGATGAAAACAAAGGGTAATAAAAGGCAATGTGAATAATTGCTTGTGTGTGATGTGTTGATAATGGATAATGATTTGAAAGGCTTGTTGAATTATTGTTGATGTTGTTGTAAATTGTGCAATTTTATGAAAATGGTCGTATCCTCTTTATTTGTGTGAACATGTCATCTGCATTATTTTAAGACATGGTTGTGACAAGTGTCATGTGCATTGAGAAAGAATGAGATCTTAAAGAGGATGTACCATTTCGAGGGACGTATCGCGCGCCGCGATGGATACTATATTTCGAGGGACGTATCGCGCGCCGCGATGGTTACTATTATCGAGGGTCGTGTCGTGCACCGCGACAGATACATGGACAGATATGTCCCCCATGGGTCCCAGACTGAGAGACAACGGGTGTGTATCACTAGGTCAGACATGCATCATTATACTTGACATTGCATTGCACATACTTATCATTAGTGAACTTGATATCGTGTTTTGCTGATCTTGTGATTGCCTTTCTGCGGATTGTGATTGATCAATATTGAGCTTGTTATTGAGGATATGTAATTTGTTCAAGTATTGTTGTTGAGGATATGTAATTTGTTGAAGTGTTGTTGTTGAGGATATGTAATTTGTATAAGTGTTGTTGTTGAGCTACGTGCTATGTAAATTGTGAGTTGTTAGGTTGGACTGATTTTTATGCAGATTGTAGTTGTGGAGGTTCGGTTGGGTGGTAGGAGTACTCGTATTTCATCCCATTAGCTTGTGTTTAGAGGTTTACTTGTTGAGTACCGTGTGGTTTGGTACTCACCCCTTGCTTATACAAATTTTTGTAGGTTATGAGCCTGGATTTTTGTTGTACTTGTCATTCTCTTCTTTTTCGAGGCTTCTTGGAGATTTGTGAGGTAGCTGTTTCCATCTCAGCAGACTTTCTCTCTCCTTAATTATGATCTTGTTCTATTCTAGAAACAAGTTCATTTGAGACTTGAGTTTTTCTTTTGAATCAATTATAATACTTTAGAGGTTTGTACACGTGACTACCAGGTTTTGGATTTTTTATTAAGTTAATTATATTTTATTTCCGCAGTTTATTGTAATGGTTGAGTTTTAGGCTGACTTGTCTTGGTGGAATAAGACGGTGCCATCACATCCATTTTTGGGTCATGACAGCGGCTTAAGGCGGGCTCTGTCTGATAGGCCCTAGCGCGGCGCGCAATCCAGAGCACCCTAGACCAGGGTCTGTCCAACAGGCCCTAGCGCCATACGCCTCTTAGAGCGCCAATACCCCCTGGAGACCCCATTCTTTCCTTATCTTTTCGTACTGATTCCTAAGTGATGTACCTTTCATTCCTAGTTGATTCCAACACTCTAGAGTACATCTAAACATCATGAAATCATCCATAAACATGATATCATGATCGTTGAATCCATAATATAAATTCAAGGGAAGTTAGGATCAAAGTCAAGAAAGAAAGAAGTCAAGTCTAAAGCTATGAAGTGAGTAAAACTAAAGTTTTTCAAAGTTCTTAGAGTGTTACTTAAATGTTTTAACTTCGTTTTAAGGATCAAGTGCGGGTTAAGGAAAAGAGTAAAGGTTGAGTTCATTTCTCAAAAACGTATAAGGGAACTAAGTATTCCCTAAGACTTAACGTTAAGTAAAGAGCAAGAGTTGAGTTCATTTCTCTAAAGTTATAAAGGGGACTAAGTATTCTCAAAAGATTGATAAGTGTTTCACATTTAAGCTAAAAGGAAACTAAGAAGTTTCAAAAGAGTTTTGAACTAAAGAGGGGAACATTGTTTCCAAAAAGGAGCTTTTAAAGCTAAAGGGTTCTATAAATTATCTCAACCCAAAGGAAGGAAGTTTTATTAAAAGTATGAGCTAAAGTATGTTTTGGGAGTAGTACTTAGCACCGATGTGGGAATGAGAGTTCAGATAACTCAAGTACCCATGTAAACCATGTAGTCATATTGGGTATTATCATGTCATACTTTTTAGATGATCACGTAAGTTTAGCTAGTGGATCCACTAGGTAGAGGATGTCCTATGCGAAAGGACATAAACCAAATAAGTCATCGTGCGTGATTCCACGCGCTGGGACCCCCACCTTGAAACTCTCTTTTCTTCTTTTTCTCCCTTTTCTTGTCCCCCCCCCCCACACACACACATTTCCCTCCTAAACTGAAAGAAGAGCAAAGGTAGAAAGAAAAATCCAAAACCCTTTTTTCGCAATGTATTTTCAAACGATCTTGCATCACCAAATGATTTCGCTGCATATTGTCAACTTCATTTTGTAGTTTATCAAGTGATATCATCAAAAGGTTAGTTCTTTATCCCTTAGTTTCGAGTTTGTGATTTATCCCTAGGGTTTCTGTTGATTCGTGAAATTAAGAGCATTATTGTGTGAAAACTTATGTGTGGCTTACGATTATAGTGTTAGGTGTTCATTTACACTATTATACCATGTTTTTCATGAAATTTGTTTTTTCCTTTCTCGTCTAAGTCGCGTAATCTTGTATTATGATAATCTTAGTATAATATACATCAATTTTTGTATTTATGTTCTTCTTAGTATTATGTTCATAGAGAAGCTGCTAATTTGCTATTGTGTTGTATTTATGTTCATAGAGAAGCTAAGTACTCTGTTGTATTTTGTTCATTTTCTACTGTGTTATATAATATTCATCTTTAAGTATTGTTCTATTTTTTGGACTGACCTCAAATTAGAGTATATCTATAATTACTACTCTATTTTTTTAGTTGCCTTCAGGTAAGTGATGAGTGGGTTTACTTTGATTACTCTAAGGTGGTACCATGGTGGTGTGTTATATTAAGTAGTGGGGAACCAATATATAATGGTGGAAAAGTTACATAATTTTTGGATGTTGATGTAGATAAAATGTCATATTTTGAGTTAAAAGGCTATGTTAGAGAATTGGGATATAGTACAACTTGCACCTTTAGTATTAAAGCACCTAACTATGGCATTTTGGTAGATGTTGATAATGATAAGGATATTTTAGACATGATGTGTTCATTGGAAGATGGAGATGAAGTATATACTTAACATTATTATTCATCAATAATATCATGATTCATCAATACTATCAATACCATCAATATTGATCAACATATCAATTTATCGATACTGATCAACCTATCAATACATCAATAAATATCAATAAAATCCTTGATTTCTCTACATGAGATTTCTACATGGATTTTTATATGGTATCAGAGCTTAAAGCTCTTCCGCTCTTTGAGTATTGATAAAAAAAAAACTACACTTGCAATGGACCCTTCTACCAAAACCATGTCAACCTCCTCACTTCACCGGTTAATTATCGCTTGCTCCATTAAACTTAAGCCAACAAACTACCTTATAAAGAGGACACACATATCCCAATTGATTCATATCACAGAGAATGAACGAAGTAAAAGTAGTTGTTCCACTGGACAAACTGCTAGAGAAGTTGTAGCGGCTAAGAAAGATGCAAAAGATAGTGGCACTATTAATGATTGAAAGGAGAAAAATGTGTTTCTAAATAGTTGGATCTCAAGCACATTGACCGAAGAAAGCATGCACCTAATTGTGGGCTGCTCAACTGCCAAGGAGATGTGGAAAACTTTAAAAATAAACATATATTCAAGCAACAGAAACAATAAATTTTGCTCGAAGCTTAGGCAGGGGAAGAGGAAACAACAACATCAACATATCGAAGCATTGACAAAATAAGTTTTTGCTGGGTATTTAAAGTTTTTTTCTAGATATTAGGCAACAATAACATCAATATACCGAAGCATTGACAAAATAATTTTTTGCTGGGTATTCAAAGTTTATTTTACTGGATATTCAAAGAAAGCTAGGATTAATCGTTCCTCTACTCACTAGCTTGAGGGGAAGTGTTAAAGACAAAAGAAACTGACTATTGGAACATGTCAAAGAAATAGATCCAACGCAGTTGACTGACCTATCTGCAGCAAGTGTTGATAATGAAGGAAGTTGATGATTGGAACAGGTCCAACGAAGCTGACCGACGAGTTTACATCAATGTTGTAGAATTAGAGTCGCATTAGGATTAGACTAATTATATTTATTAGGATTATTTTCGTCTATAATTATATTATGATTAGGATTATATTACGACTATGATGACTATTAGAATTATAGTACAACTAGGATTTAGATTATTTATAATTGCATTATTATATTAGTTATAGGTGTTGTAGTAGGACTCTAAGTATAGTTAACTTAGGACTTTATGATTCTCTATATATAAGGAGTATGTACTTAACATTATTATTCATCAATAATATAGTGATTCATCAATATTATCAATACCATCAATATTGATCAACATATCAATTTATCGATACTGACAACCTATCAATACATCAATATTTGTCAATAAAATTCTTGATTTCTCTACGTGAGATTTCTACATGAATTTTTACATAGTATCAGAGCTTAAAGATATTCAGCTCTTTGAGTATTGATAAAAAAAAAAAAAAAAAAAAAAAAAAAACCCTACACTTGCAATGGACCCTTTTCCCAAAACCATGTCAACCTCCTCACTTCACCAATTAATTATCGCTTACTCCATTAAACTTAAGCCAACAAACTACCTCATAAAGAGGACACACATATCCCAATTGATTCATATCAAAGAGAATGAACCAAGTAAAAGTAGTTGTTCCACTGGACATACTGCTAGAGAAGTTGTAGCGGCTAAGAAGGATGCAAAAGATAGTATCACTATTGATGATTGGAAGGAGAAAAATGTATTTATAAAGAGTTGCATCCCAAGCACCTTGACCGAAGAAAGCATGCACCTAATTATGGGTTGCTCAACTGCCAAGGAGATGTGGAAAACTTTAAAAAAAACATGTATTCAAGCAACAAAAATAATAAATTTTGCTAGAAGCTTAGGCAGGGGAAGAGGAAACAACAACATCAACATATCGAAGCATTGACAAAATAAGTTTTTGCTGGGTATTTAAAGTTTTTTTTCTGTATATTCGGCAACAATAACATCAATATACCGAAGCATTGACAAAACAAGTTTTTGCTGGATATTTAAAGTTTATTTTACTGGATACTCAAAGCAAGCTAGGAGTAACTGTTCCTCTACTCACTAGCTTGAGGGGAAGTGTTAAAGACAAAAGAAACTGACGATTGGAACATGTCAAACAAACAGGTCCAACGCAGTTGACTGACCTATCTGCAGCAAGTGTTGATGAGGAAGGAGGCTTATGATTGGAACATGTCAAAGGAACAGGTCCAATGAAGCTGACCGACGAGGTTACATCAATGTTGTAGAATTATAGTTACATAAGGATTAGACTAATTATATTTATTAGGATTATGTTTTGTCTATAATTATATTATGATTAGGATTATATTACGACTATGATTACTATTAGAATTATAGTACAACTAGGATTTAGATTATTTATAATTGTATTATTATATTAGTAATAGGTATTGTAGTAGGACTCTAACTATAGTTAACTTAGGACTCTACGATTCTCTCCTATATAAGGAGTATGTACTTAGCATTATTATTCATCAATAATATCATGATTCATCAATACTATCAATACCATCAATATTGATCAACATATCAATTTATCACCTAGATGTACATATTTTTCTTAAAATATACTTGCAAAAAAAAAGGCCATCTCTCTCCTAATGGGATACCATGTCACATAATTCTTTTTTTATTATTAATAATTTTTAGAACTCTTTTAAGACAATCCATATATTATTCATAGTATAAAAATTACATAGCGCCAAAATTTTCTACCCTAGTTCTATGGAATTCAGAAGCAAATCCAAATAAACAACACAGAATTGTTATCTTTTGTACATCAATGTTTATATAATAACATTGACCAAAATAGTGTCAAATAATTTTGTGGTTAATATTAAAAATTCCTATTAATTTCATTTAGCCACAAATCATGAAAAAATTATTATCAAGGGCATTTCAATGGAAGATTTGCAATAATTATGTAGCTAATTTTTTCTGTTAATAATTATCTATGATTAATTTATTCTTAAACCCTGAATTATCAATTGTTCATAAGTGTAACACCCCAAAAAATCGAACTAAGACTCGAATCGTTCATAGTAGGGAGTGAGATTTTACCAAGGAATTGAAAATTTCTTGAGTATTAAGGTCAGTTCACTAGATTTAGCACCTTGAGTTGCAAAAAGAATTAAATTAGAAATAGCAAAATCTGAAATTTTGCAAGCTAAGTTAAGTATGAGTTTTGGGTCAACTTCAAACGGTCATAACTCCTATTACAGGATGAGTTAGGTGAGTTACAACATACCATAGGAAATATATTTGAATTATCTTTCCAACGCTTCCGAGTTTGCTAAGTTTCGAGTTAGCATGAGTGAGATATGATCTTTTTAAGTTAGGTTGTCCAGTTAAGGAAACTTAGCTGAAAACAGTGAGGGTATTTTGGTCCTTTCCTTACCCAATCAGATTAAATTCATTTTTAGTAACAGTTTAGGGGTATAATTCTTTTAGATACAGTTTTATAATTCTTATATACGCCTAGGATTTTAGTTGTGAGCTCAAGAAGAGAAATAAGGAGAAAAGAGGAGAGGATCAAGCGTTCGTCGAGATTATTGCGTCTTGTTGCAGAATTTTGCCATGGGTTTAAGCCCTAAGAGATATTTAAGATTCCATAGTGTTGGATTAGTTCACCCACATGCCAAATATGTTATTTTCAGCGTAATTTCATTCTCAAAAAGTTAAAGGATTTAAGTTCTAGATAATTGTTCTTGAGGTTCATTATAGATCTTGTCTTGTTAGGGTTCTGATGATTTCTTGAGATGAAAGTAATTTTTTGGAGTGTTGTTTTGACTGTATTAGTTTTTACTTAGGTTGGACAATTGAATCTAAGGAAAACTTGTGAAAATAAATTGATTAAAAGAGATTTAGGGTCAGAAAACGAGAGGCGGAATTCGCTGAAAGCATGAAGGGGAGATGATGGCGCACCGTGGCCCAAATGCACCCAACTGGCTGGGGCGGCGCGCCTGCAGTGCGACGAAATGCAGCCTCTGATGTTAGGGGTTGGCGCCTCGTGCGCCCAAATGCAGCCTCTGATGTTAGGGGCTCGCGCCTCGTGCACGGAACGTGCCAGGGTCACCTGCCCCCACTCCTTTTTTTTCAGTTGTCCCGTTTGAGCTCATTTAAATTGTATCTTCAGTCCTTTTGATTCTAAATAATTTAAACTACTTATAAAAACTTAGAAATCATTCATAACATGAATTATAACATTGAATCAATAATTCAAATTCAAGGTAAAGTTAAGATTAAGTTTTGACAGTCCTTCTGAAACCTTTAGAGGGAGTCCCTTTGAGTCCTTTTGAGGAGCCTTCTATAACTTCTAGAAACTTGTTTCAAGACTCAAGTAAGTGAGAACGAGAGTTGGTAGAATGTATTCATGAGTCTACAATAATTACCTAGATCCTTCATATCATGAACCATAACTCTTGAATTCATAATTCACATTCAAGAGAGAGTTAAAGTTCAGGAAAGCCTTTGAATTTAAATTGTGAATCCTTTGAGATCAACTACTGATTTGAGCTATGATATGAGTAAGTAAATAAGAGAATTAGAAGATTTTCATACGTGAATTTCATGTAGTTATGTAGACCTTCGAGTCGAGTCGTCCATGTCCATAAAATCCGCATGGACTCCACAAATTTGAGTACCTTTGAGAGGAGTAGTATCTTCAAGTTCTAAGTATTGAGTATTGAGTTCTTATTCCTTTTGAGATTATATTCCTAATCATGGGACTATTAAATGTTATCCATGAAATCCTTGAGATGAGTAGTGCATGCACATGATTCCGCATGAACCCTATAAGTTGAAAAATCTTGAGATAAGAAGTGTCTTCAAGTCCTTGAGTTAAGTATTTCATGCTCATAATTCTGCATGAACCCTCCAAGTTGAACATCATGAAATCATCCATAAATATGATATCATTAACTTTGAATCCATAATCCAATTCAAGAAAAGTTAAGATCAAAGTGAAAGAAGTTAAAGTTAAGTCTAGAAGTTAAGAAGTAAGTCAAAACAAGGTTTCTTGAAGTCTCAAAGAGTCTTTATTAAACTTATTAACTTCGTTTTAAGGATCAATTTTTAAGTTAAGTAAAGAGTTGAAGTCCTTCCTTCAAATAAATATAAGATAACTAAGTATTCTCTAAGAGTTAATTTAAGACTCCAGTTTTTAAGTTAAGCAAAGAGTAAAGAGTTGAGTTCATTTCTCAAAAGTTATAAGAGAAATAAGTATTCTCCAGAAAGTTTATAAATCTTTTCACATTTGAGTTAAGAGGGAACTAAGATTTCCCAAAAGAGTTTCGAACAAGAAAAAAGGAACATTGATTCCAAGAGAGATTTTTAAAGCTAAGGGTTGAACAATTATCTCAATTGAAAGAAAAGAAGGTGTTTTAAAAACACATGAGTTAAGTATATTCTTGGGAGTAGCATTGAGAACTGATGTGAGGGTGAGAGTTCATATTAACTCAAGTCTCCTTGAAAATCATGTAGCCATCATGGGTATTAAGGGGTCATACTTTTTAGATGATCACGTAATTTAAGTTAGTGGGTCCACTAAGTTAAGTAAGGTCCTATACAGATGACAAGGTATAGGATGGTCTTTGGCAGTGTGAGGTAAAATGTTGTACCATCACTTAGGCTCATTGTCATGGTTGTCGGTTAGAGAATCTCCCACAAAAATTATTTTACTTTATTATATAAGTAAAGTTGAGTTTGTTATTCCATTTTCTTTAAAGAACAAAGTTGTTTCTTAATGTTTTATAAAGCTTTCTATATATTTCATGCCTATTCTTGCTTTATATTTAGTTGAGTATCTAGAGTCGAATATCATATCTTTGAGTTGAGTATCTAATCTCTAGTTGAGTATCTTATCCTTCAATACTTCTGAGTTGAGTAAGTTGAGTATTGTTGTGTATCTTGAGTATTTCTTGAGTTGAGTAAGTTTATAAAGAGGTAAGTATGTTTTCCTTTTCATCAAGTTCAAGCCTATGTTTATGCTTTAGATTTCCAATTATATGCTGGTATATTCCACGTACTGAGTCAATTGGCCGGCATCTTCTCATGATGTAGAGACAGGTATTCAGGATATTCAACAGGAGCTTCGTTGATACATCCGAGCGTTCGAGTAACTATGGTGAGCCTCCTTGATTTCAAAAGATTTCATTTACTTTTCAGTTTTGTCACGCCCCGAGCCTACACCCTGAGCTAGAGGGGCACTCGAAGACCATTGCTTGTCCCCAAGCGAACCCTTGGTCTGGCTTACTTAACTCAACAGAAGACTAAACTCAATTTAATAAAGAATGAAACATGTTTTAAATAAATACTTCATCCATAAATCTGACCAAAATGGCACTTAAGTCTCAATAACTGAAAAACAAACTCTAAACAAAATTTCTACTGTCCACGAAGCCTCTAACTGACTGAATAGGGATGTTGGGACACACATCACAACATCCTAAAGCTAAATTACTAAAAGTAAATGAAATGGATGTCCTCCGGGAAGCAAAGAGGCTCACCACTGACTCTGGAGCTCAATCTGAATCAACGAAACGCTGCGTGCTCATTCTGGTTACCTGCGTCTGCATCGTAAAATGATGCAGGTCAACTGGCAAGTATATTTAATGTACAAGTATGCGAGTTGGAGAACTAACAAAACTTAGGCTTGAAAGGGAGTAAGAATGAATACTTACCTTGGCTCTGCTCAACTCATGATCTACTAACTCTTATTCAATATACGTAGTTAAAATAAATGCAATATAAAGAAATGATGATTGAAAACATACTTAAATCTCTAAGTGTATATATATATATATATATATATATATATATATATATATATATAGAGAGAGAGAGAGAGAGAGAGAGAGAGAGATGTACAAGTATACAACAATGTCTAAGATGTATATAAAATACAATACTGATGTATATGAGAATATAATACTGTTGTGTATTAAAATACAATGACTGATGTACATAAAAATACATTACTCTGTGGGAGATTCTCTAACCAACAACTGTCACTTAAGAGCTACAGTGTTGATACAGAGTTACTCGGCCCACGATGCCCGACCATCCTAACCTTGCCAGAGTATAGGACCTGAAATGTCTAATAGATCCACTAGTAAACTATGAAGAGGGTTCATCTAAAAAGTATGACCCTTTTCTATCCATGATGGCTACATGGTTTACATAGTGACTTGAGTTATCTTAACTTGCATCCCCACATTGGTGCTCAATACTACTCCCAAATATATATATATATATATATATATATATATATATATATATATATATATATATATATATATACTGGCTCTTATGTTTTTAAAATATACTGATTCTGTGATTTGAGATTAGTGCTCAAAATTTAGCTTTTAAAAAAAGCTCTCTTTATTCTATTAAAACTAGTCGTAGGCTCTGTGGAAGTCTAGATTCCTTTCCTTCTCAAAAGTTTGAAAACATCTTGTTTAAACTCTTAGGGACTACTTAGTTCCCTTATAATTCTTGAGAAGTGAACTCAACTTGATACTCTTTGCTTACTTGAAACTTAACTCTTAGGGAATACTTAGTTCCCTTATAGCTTTTGAGAAATGAACTCAATTCTTTACTCTTTCTTGACTTGAACTTTAATTCTTTTAAAACAAAGTGAAACGTTTGTGAAAGACTTTAGAAAACTTTATAACTTTACTTTGACTTGATTCTTAACTTCTAGACTTGGCTCTTAACTTCCTTGACTTTGATTTTAACTTTCCTTGAATTGAAGTATGAATTCAAGGATCATGATCTCATGTTTATGGATGATTTCATGATGTTTAGATGTACTCTAGAGTGTTGGAATCAACTATGAAGGGTACATCACTAGGAACTAGTACGGAAAGATAAGGAAAGAACGGGGTCTCCAAAGGGTCGGGGCGCTCTGAGAGGCGCGGAGCGCTAGATCCCAACGGACAGAGGCTGTCCTCAGGAGATCTGGCAGGCGTGGCGCGCCAGAGCCTGATGGACAGACTCTGCCCTGAGGCGCTCTGGAGGCGCGGCGCCCCAGTGCCCATCAGACGGGTTTTTCCGACTTTCTTCTTCGTTTTGCATCTCTAAACCTTCCCAAACTCCATGGATCCCACCGCAAACACTTAGGATCCCTAAATAACTCATTACCCAATAGTTTAGACCCAAAAACAATCCGGAAACAAGAATCAAAACTACTAGAGATCAACTACCAATCAATCAACAAGAACTTTAAACTTTTCATCAAGAACTTCAAGATTTGCTTTTCAATTAACTCTAAATTTATGTAATGAATCAAATTGGAGGGTGGGTGAAAGAACCCAATACCGAATGATCTCACATACCTTGTTAGGGATCACCCCCGACGAGATCCACGAACGAATTCTTGGCGTTCTTGCGTCTTCTTCGCCCTTCTCTTCTTTTCTCCTTTCTCTCAAAGTCCTAGCTTATTTTCTAAATGTGAAAACTGATTGGGATCAGCTTAGACCCCAACTTATTACTGTTGACAACCAATTTTAACCCTGCCTGATGGAAATTAATTCACGAGCTTCTTAATTTCCAAACAATTTAAGATAATTAATTTTAAAAAATCCAAATACTTTCCAAAGTCATTTTAAGTAATATTAGTCGATTTTTATAATTTATAATTAGTAAATATATATTCGTATAGTTTTATAGATATAATTGGTATATCTCATAAATATTTGAAAATCATCTCAAAAAGATTTTAATTTTAGTAGGTATTCTATTAAATTAGTTTAGTTTAAATTACGGCTATATTTTTTAATCACTAGTTTACAATTAAATTAATTATTTTATTTTTGTTAAAATTAAGAACCTCGTTAATTAATTAATATTAATTTGTATTTGTTATTTTAAATCAATTTGACTATTTCCTAAATTTAACCCATCTTTAATTTCTAATTTAACTCAATTTTGGGCGAAAATCCAATTCGATTTTCGGCGGCCCACTTATCTCTAGTTCACTCAGCAGCAACCCAATTCCAATAGACCCACTCCTAGTCCCAACCAACAATACGTACAACAATCCAACTTATCAAAATTCCCAGCCTAACATACAATACACGACAACAACTATACGCACACCAAACGTGACCCCACCCCTATACCCTTCGTTCTTCTTCTCCAAAAGTTCAATGAAACCCAGTTCACGCGCTGAAAAATCCCAGAACTCCAGTTCAGCCATTTATTTGATTATCGTCGAACCCGTATTCTTTATTTTCTTTATTTTCAAAGCTATTGTTGGTGTTATTGGATTTTCACGACGAGGAACTGATTAGTTTGAGGGGTGTATGTTATTTTACCTATTGTTTGTTGGATATGACAACTTGTCTCCTCCATTTGCAAATTTCATGATTGTACTATGGTTTCGCATGTTGTGTTTGTTTCAAGGTTATGCCTCCATTCTGTCTATAAAAATAAAAAAATTTGCTTGTGATTCTGAGATAAGTTAATTTTCGAGTAGCAAAAAATGAGATATAAACTGATTCTCTCTTTCTAGTTGTTTTGCTCCTTACTATGAGTAGCCGCGATAAATAATGTTAGCCATGAGTATTTGGTTTATTTACTGTTATTCAAATACAATGTGAGGTTTGAATTTTAATTCCTTGAGGCAGTAGCTTTCTTGTCAAAATTAATCACCTTTTTTACTAGTTTTTTTGCGTGTGGTGTCTAAAGTTGATTCCTTTGTTATTCACCAAACAAGTCGTATGTGCTCTTATCCTTGAGATTGTTCTAATTAGATTGTTCAAATGGATTGAATTTGGTATTATTCATGATTTGTTGAAAATTGACTGATCGTTGTTGTCAAGTTTTCATTTATTTTAAGCAATGTCTTTTCTTCAAAAAAAAAAAGTCATAATACATATATTAGACCCTAAACTTGGCTTCAAATTTTAACTTTGACCTCCAACTTCATAATACACCAATATACACTTTAACTATCCAACTTTTACATAAATAAACACATGAGTCCTACATGGCACAATACATGTAGGACACCACGTAAGACAAAAAATGACATGTAGGATGACATGTAGGACATGCGTATCTATTTGTTCAACTTTATACAAGTTTAAGTGTCTATTTGTGCACATCCAAAGTTGAAGGACATAAATGTGATTTAAAGTCAAGTTAAAGGGCACATTTATGTATTATGCCAAAAAAAATAGTAGAACTTGTGAGCTTAATCTTTCCAGTACCTTGTTTGTGTCTTAATTCTCTGAAAATGGAGCATGTGACCAGATTGAATCTTAATTGGGAAGTATGAATATGTGTGTTTGGTTTCTTACTGTGTTCTTTTCTTCGGTCTTGATTAGTTCCCTTTTGTATTTTGGAATGTCGGGATCTTTTGTCCTTTAGTTCATCTCCTTGTGGTACCTGCTTATATCCTTAAAATCAGTTAACTTGGTGACGTATTTTAGCTTGATTTTGTTATAAGTCAATACCTCTTATCTTGAGTTTGATCTTTGACCATTTTCAGCGTGTCTAAGTTTGTAATTCCCTTATGCTTAGCTCGTCTTAATCGAAAGTCTCCTCATCATTAATTCAAGCTTTGGTTCAATGATTTTGTGTTTGTTTGGGGCGACTTTCTGTTAGCGTTAAGCTCATTTAGTAGTAATTTAATCGAGTCCTATTTCTTTTTCTTTTTTCCTGTATTATTAATTATTTGTTTAAATCTTATCATCTTCCTTCTACTTGTCAGTTTGGAGCGTTTTCCATCAGACCTTGGAAGCCTTTAGACTTAGTTCGTTTGACTTTGTCGTGACATTTTCTCAATTCGTCTCCGAATACCGTACTAAGCTTATTTTCTCTTCCATTTTCTTTACTCGAAGTAGTAATATTGTTAAAATCCCTTCGTATTCATGTTTAAGAATTAAGCGGATTATTTTCTTGCTTTGTACATATCATTCCGATAGTTTGTGTATGTTGATGCATTTGGGTTCATTTTAATATTACCTAGGTTGCTTACTACTTTGCTTGATCATGTGAAAAATAGGATGTATCTTTTCTGTTTTTTTTTTATATCTACTGTTGCTTTAGAACATAAAATGATAACATTTTACTTAAGTTACCTTGCTTGTTATTATGTCAAAATTAGTGTTCACTTACCATGACCCTCTATTTTGAGATTCAACCTTTCCTAGCCTTCATTTAGTTCCAATTCGTATCTGATGGTATTGTCCCCAATTGAGAGGAACACATAGCCTATTTGCTTGTCTATCGGTTTAGCTGATAGCATATGTATAGTCATCTTCTGACGCTCTTTAATCAATTATATGTTCTCTGTTTTAGATCAAGGTTTGAATGATATTGATTCCATTTTCATGTTTATTGCCTTATTTGCCCTTCAAGACCAAATTGTTTTCTTGTTATAATCCATGTGTCAAATGTGTATTTGCTTACTTCGACAAATTGGTTGTGATCTAGATCAATTACTAACCCCTTTTCCTTCGTTGCATGAGAAATCTGCTCGAGTTCGCCAAGAACTCTTATCGTTCCTTTGCGTCTCGAGAGGGCCATGAAGGCCCCACAATTCCTAATCGAGTCAAGTCGAGTCAAGCCCATAAATTGACGAGCAAGTCCCGAAGTTGAAGAATTTGAAACAAACCAAGGAGTTGAAAGTTTTGGGCCAAAGTGTCCAAATCCTTTTTTTTAGTGTTGTATTTTATTATCTTTGGGCCTAAGCCCTTGTCATCTCTTCTTTCCTGTAATCATTATTTATTAATTGTCTGATTAGTCTAGGGCAGGTACAAAATAAAATGAGTCCAAATACCGGTCCAGGCGGACAAAAATCGAATTTGGACCCAACTCTCTCTCTCTTTTCACTTTACCATATATTTATTTGTTGTTGATTGTCGTTAGTTTTGGGGTTAGATTAAATAAACTTAAAACAAATTTTGCAAATCTCAATTAGATAGTAAATTAATACTTCATTTTCAAAACAACTCTATCTAATTTTATCTCAAATTTAAGTTAGATGTTTTAGCCAAATAAGTTAGTTATTGGATAATCGCGAGTTAGCGAATATTTTAGGTGCCGTAAGAATCTTTCTAAAATATAAATTTGAATCCCTGAACACCTTTTAAACTCTTTCAAGTTGATTTCCTATTTTAGTCAATTGGAAGAATAAGTTTTCTTATTTTTTCTTAAAAATTAAGTGGTGACTCTAAACAAGTCCTAAAACTTATAAATTGTTTTTTTTCTTTAAAACAAAACAATTACCCCTAAAACAAAAATAATAATTAATTTAGGAAAAGACCAAAACACACTTAACAAATCCGGATTTGGAACTTTCCCTGCTCAACAGCCCAAGTTTCGAAAGTCATATCTCTCATACGACTACGGAAATTCGCAAACTTAGCGTCGTTGGAAAGATCTTCCAACGAGCTTTCCATCCATATAAATAAATCACCCAAAATATTCTTGAGCTGGAAGTTATGGCGCTTTGAAAATGACCAAAACTCATTTTTCAAATCTCGAAAATACTTACTTCCAATTTTGATTCTTCTTTTTTTTCTTAGCTTAACCTTAGTTTATTCTAGAATACGAGATGTTACAACTTTAGTTAGGATGTCTCGGGCTTTTCCCGACTTCATATTTATCAGTTAGAGGCTTCATAGATAGTAAGTATAGTTGAGGAGTCTGTATTATTCATTTATTTTATTAAATGTTTTAATGACTTAAGTTGTGTATAATATGGCGAGTTGAATGCATTATATTATTCAGAGTTTTTCATTTGAGTTAAATATTTGTGTTTTAGTTTCATGAATTTCGTTCATTTTTTAAGCTTTTGTATGTTTAAGTTAGTCTTATGCTTGTAGCCAACTAGGATGAGGGTTCGCTTGGGGACCAGCAATGGTCTTCGAGTGCCGGCCACGTCCAGGATATAGACTCAGGTCGTGAAATATTTGGTATCAGAGAATAGAATCCAAGTGTCCTAGGGTGTCTATGAAGTCGTGTCAATAGGATCTTATTTATGGTTGTGAGGGCCCCATTTCTATGATGAGGTACTATAGACATTTAAGAAATGTTTCCCTTCTTTCATACTCTTAATCATGCAAAAGAGCTAAGTCATAGAGATCTATTATAACTCGTGCATTCTATTATTACTTTGACTACCCATCATACGAGAGGTGGATGAAAAGGAAAGTTTAAAGATCCTTATCATGAGTTGTTCTTAGCAAGAGTTTTGAGAAAGTCACGAGACTCCAAAGGACTTGAGAGAAGCCCAAGACTAAGTTAAGTGTTCAGTTTCAGAGTAATGCACCCATATTCACATGAATCATGCGTTTGAGCTAAAAATGAGTTGTACTCTTTTCCTTAAATCTTGTTTTTGCTGAGATTTTTATGAGAAAGTATGTTTAGAGCTTGGGTATGATTTTCACTCGAAAGAGTAGCATGAGTTACGAGAACATGAGCAGTAGTCGTGAAAGAGCCCTGAGTTAGAGTAAAGTATGTGGAGGTTTAGTAATCCTAATAATGGATATAGTGATGGGGGAACACCTAGTAAGTTAATAATGAAGAGTTTTCCCTTAAGAGTAGACTAAGAAGTGAAGAGTTGGGGATATGAGGTAGAGTAAGTGTTGCAAGTTAATATGAGTTAGAATATACCTTAACTAGAAAGGGGTTATAATGATGTATCATTGGGTAGATAATGACCAAGTGTAAGTGTTGAATAAAAGAACAAAGTATTCATAAAGTGATAGATCTAATCTAGGATTATGAATTTTGAAAAGAGAACCGCATTGTATTCAGAGGATAATAGAGTTATTTGAGGGTAATGTGCAATAAGTGAGTAAGTAGTACTTAAGTTGTGAAGTGGAAATGTGATAGTAAATTGTAAGAATGAATACTAAGAGGTGAAATTGAATATTTTTAATAAGGTCCTAGTGGATGAGTGTTTCTGAGTTTGTATAATAGGCGAACAATCATATAGATATTCGGGTTTAGTTATGAACATTAAGCTTGAATTTGAGATGAGTGTCATGATTCAAAGAATGGTAACATGAGGGTGATGACGTTAGTCTTGAGATTTGATCTAGAAGACTTGTCATAGAGTAGGTGAGAAATTGAGGTGATTAGTTGCAATAGATATGAGTGATGTAATTGAGAGACCCTAACCTTTAGATAAGGACAGTGAAGTGTGTCTAAGTCACAAGAATAGCAAGAGCATAAACAAGTGTACCAAGAGGGTATTCAAAAGAGGTTAAGAGAAACCCCTTAGAAAGAGGTCTTAGTAACTGATTATAGAGAGTTTGGTAGCCATGAGATAAACTTCTCCCAAGTGTTAGCTTAAAAGAGGATGTAGACCAGTTTAGAGATGTGAAATAGGTCCATAACATTCAAGAGTTAGATTTAGACCTAAAAGGGAGATGATAAGATGTGAAAGAAAGTCAAGTGTTGAGAATAAGATAGTAATGAGTTCCAAAGTGATTGAGAGGATAAGGTTTTACTATGAGAAATAGTTAAATGAGAGCCCTTAGTTGGTTAGTAGGAGTCCATGGAGTTGTTAGAGTACTCAGCTTGAATGTTGTGGTAAGGAGTAATAGTTTGATATGAGATTTCCTAGAGAGGTGTATAGAATCTGAACTTAAGGATTTGTATTGATTTTGATTATAGTAAGAACATACCATTAGACTCAGACCTTAGTAAGAGTAACTCATTCCATACCCAGTCCAGTCGTCATTCGAGGATGAATGATCCTAAGAGGGAGATATTATAACATCCCAGAAAAATTTTCGAACTAAGACTCAAACCGATCATCCTAAGAAGTGAGATTTACCAAGGAATTAAAAAAAATTTGAGTATTAAGGTCAATTCACCAGATTTCTCTACACCTTAGTGACTTCAATTTCCTCCAAATCTGAACAAGGTTGGAAAAATCCAAATACTACCAAAGAAAAATTCTGGCCCCAATTTCCTGTTGGCATTTCTATAACGACGAAAACATCACATTACAATAGATACCAATTTACCCATCACTCATCCCGAGTGACAAAACACGGAGATACCAATTATGCGTGTGCTAATGTTAGGCCATGAATATTTGGTGAAATGACTTTCGGATAATGTTTTGAAAAAACTTTACGAGATCTTTCGTAATAAATTGAAGAAGTTGTACAAATAACATTTTAGGTAAATATTAGCAATAATTTTGTAGCTTAATTTGTTTTATAATTATTATTCATGATTAATTTATTATTAAATTCGGAGTTTTTAATTTTTGACCAAAATTTATATAAGATGTCCATCAGAAGATCATAAAAAAATTAATTATATTTTTTTTCAATTAAGAAAATCATATGTGAACATTAAAAAAGCATTATGACATTTCAATTTTACATCATTTCAACTTATTATGACCATGTGATTTAATTAATTAAAAATACCTATCAATTAACCGAGATTAAGTGATGAAATTCTATGTAAAAACAATATCATTCTTCTTTTTGATTTTATGTAAATATTGAGGCTGAATAAGTTTTTACCATTTAATGCTAGAACTTCATTAAATAGATGAGAAGTAAGAGTTTTTTCTTAAAAAAATTATTGAACACTACTACAATTACAATAGCTTGCATCATTATACATAGTAATACCACTGAAGGATCTGCAAGGATTATAGAGTTGGTTGAGTAAGTGATCTCTCAAACAGTGAGTCTTGGATGCAGATCTCCTACATGCTTCATTGGTCGTGCTCGTCGCACAGAATTTGTCTAGTAAAATTTAATTTGTGAACTATTATATTAAAGCAAAATTTATCCTTTACACTCTCAGTAAAATGAGCACCCGCAAAAAAAATTAGTTCATATATTTTAATGTATATATAATAATTTTTTATACTCTCATCAACATTAGATTGCTTTCTCAATATGAAAAAAAAATTATATTATTATATATAGATCCAGTAAAATAAGATATAATAAGTAATTGATATTTAACATACTAATAAAAATTTATGTTACATAAAAAATGATCTCACAAATATAATTTTGATGTCCACATATATGTGATTTTAGCATAAGGAAATTTGGAATGATAGACATGTAAAATTTATATTTAAATAATTTAATCTTAATTTTAAAATCGAAACTCATTAAACTATCAATGTTATAATTTTGAATTTGATATTATTGAAACTATAAAGTCTATGTTATAATTTACAAATGTAATATTGAATTATGATTATTTAATTTTTCATTCACATAAAGAGTTAAATATATATGAAATAACATTTTCATTAATATCACTCTGAGTGATTGTCAAAGCATAATAAAAGTCAATGAAGTATTCAAATAAATAAATTGAGTTACCTTCGAACTTTGCTATTTTATTGTAATATTCAATAGTTAAATGAAACATATATAAATATATATTCTTTAATTTGAAAGAATTTTTATTTTACCTATTAACACAATAACAAACATTACTATCTTGACCAAACATAAGATCAGGCACACACAAACCACGTAATAATTCGCACACCGATATGGTAAGATGCACTCTCGATTAATGTGACATGGTTCCAATACGAGGCCGCATACTTCCTCTGTACCATTCACGAAATTCTCTATAAAAATTTATCAAAAATATGTATAAAAGTTATCGTCGTAAGAAAAATATTAAACTATTAAGAAAATATGTGATTTGTTGTTGATGTAGTTGTGGAATTTATAAAATTAAAAGAACAGTTTTGAATGAATTCATTTTCTCTTTGTTTAAATGTAGTTTTGAGAGACAAAATTCTCAGAAAATATGTGATTTGTTATTGATGTAGTTGTGGAATTTATAGAGAGTTTAGTGCATAAATTTTATGGTAAGGTTAATATTATCATCGAATTAGTATTATATAACTCGACTAAACAGGAAAAATCATAATGAATTTGTCATATCCCCCTAGAAGATGGGGCAACCTTTGGGTCGGGACAATTGCGTACTTGACAAATTGGAGGTCTTGTACTAGCGTTTTTGCTATCATTCATTACATAAGCATGAAAAGTCGTGCGGAATTAAAACTTTTCACGATATTAATAATAATAAGGAAAATATCTTTTACAAATACTAAAGAGTAGTCTCGTCGTCACAAGCCAACTTAAAGATACAACTTAAATATCTTAGGGACACGATCCTTTTACATTGAAAGGAAATACATAATAAGTCTTATACAAGAACTAAAGAAATAAATATTATGCCCTCGGATATATGAGTACATACTTAGTCTTGAGAGAGTCGATTCTCAAGCTTGCCTTCTAACATTCAACTTGCCTCCAACCTATACTTATAGAGTATAGAAAAGTATGGTGTACTAAGTATGGCATTATGAAAAATCATGCAAAAGAGGACATTTTAGTAGAAATATGATTTCATGCTAAATAAGTAAAACCTTCATGAATATAGAACTAAAGTAACATACAGATCATCATTTAGCACATAGAATAAGGCTCCCAAAATTTTAACACAAAAGACCATTTTACAGTGAACTCAACAAACATTACAGTGAACCCAAATCTATTACAGTGAACCCAAAACTATTACAGTGAACTCATTTCCTTAGAAGTTTCCCTAATCAAGGTTATCCTAAGATTCACTAAGGTAAGACATGAAGGAATCATGCATACAATCCCTTCAATACACACCTAAGTGATCTTCAATACTACCTACCATAGGCTTACTTCAAACAGATAACAAGTCCACACTCCAAGACTAAACACTAGAGAGACATACTTGCATTTAGAACTTCACATAAGTGTCTTTCCCAAGTGGACTTACAAGGTACACAAAGTGCAATGTGAAAGTAGCATCTCATACTACTACTCCCACAATGTGCTCCTTGAGGATTCCATGAGCTTAGGCACTCCACATTCATTATTTATAAACTTCGTAATGCAAGAGATAACTTTAACATGCTTTCTCATCATTAGACATTAGGTCACATAACTTCATTTACATCACATAATAACTCATTCGTCCATTGCATAAAAAGACACACCAAGACTTCCCTTTCAAGTGCCTACTCGTGCAATGGATAGATAGCGTCCCATACCACCACCATCCCTAAGTAGTACACTCGTTAGAAGTCTTAATTCATTACATTCATTTTGTGGGGGATGGCTTTAAACGACATGTGTTGACATGGTATCCCAATATTAACCCCTATCGGATGAGGGATCCCCACTTGCCTACGGTAGGATCATTTTTTTAGCCTTTACATGGAATCTCTAATAGCTATACATATGTGGGTGCATAGTTAAGAGATAATGAGATTGTTTCTAAGTAACTCACTCTCTACTCAGGAGGTGTACTCATCTCAAGAGGTACATTGGGTACAACATCTCTACTCACAACGTGTACCTACCCCTTCTTCAAATCCTCTCGGTGCTAAGCATAACTCCCCCAGGGAGTCATAAACATTCATTACTATATGTTAAGGAATACTTATTGGACACCACATCTCAACTCACAAAGGGTATCTATCCTCCAACCTATCTTAGAAAACTCTTGGGGGATAGTGAGATTGCTACTGAACACTTCATCTCAACTCAGAACGAGTGTTCACCTCAAAACTCCCTTTTTCATTCACATTCTTTAACTTCATTCATTCATTCAAAGTCTGTGAGTGTGAGTGTGAGTGTGAGTGTGTACATGTGAGCACACCTTTTCACATAATCACCATTTTCATAACATTGACTTCTCATCATGCTTACATCTTCATTCATCATATTTCACACTTTAACATGCTTCATGTAAACACATACTTCATTTAACATACTATCCACAATACATACAATTCAAGCTTCAATAAGTATGTCAACATGAACATGAACATTTTCATTTATTTACTTCACATTGTATGCCTTCATGTCCATAATCACAATACACATATTCATACATATATCCATATACTTCAAGTAAAACACCGCCACTAAATGTGGACAATACCACTTAAAGCATTTTACAATTAGAACTAAACAGCATAACCAACTTACCGTACATCCAAGCTTTCACCACCTATTCAATATTTCTCCACTAATTTATCACAAAATATCCCTTAGAGGTAGTAGCTAAATCACAAAATAACATAAAGAAACCATAACTCTAACCTCTTCTAATTATGCTCATTAAACCCATTTCATAAGCTAAAAGTTGATAAAAAGTATAAACATGGTTTCATTGGGGTTTTAACATTACAATAATCAATTAACACTAAAAACAACTCATCTTAATCATTAAAACACTTTCATGCAAAGACCCATAGTTAGAGTCAAGGAATAAAGAAGTTTAAAGTTTGAAACCCTTTTTGAAATCTCTTTGAAGTGACTTCTTGAATGAAAGAAGGTTCAAGGATGACTACCATACCTCAATGAGAAGAAACCCACTAATATTTGATGAATAAAACATCCACAAACATCCCTTCTATCCCTTCTTTGAGTTCTAGCTTCTATGGGATTTCGGGAGAGTTCTTTCTTGAGGGAGGGGTTTTGAATATTTGAATAAGGGGTCTTGTCTAGGTCTAAGACTTAAAACTAACATAAAACACTTAAAAACACTAAAATAATCATCCATGGTTCATAAAATACTTGGGGTGAATTTACCAAAACACCCCAAGCCCAGTCGTGTCCTTGACAACTTTCACATGGACCAAACGACGAACCCCAACTACTGGGCGTCGACTGAACAACGGCCCGTCCTGTTGGGCGTAGTTTGGTTCAGAGGCTGGAATAATGGGGGGCTAAGCTCACACCACCATGGGTGGATCTACGCCCCCAAACGACGGCCCATCAACAGGACTACGGTCCGTTGATGAAGGGCGTCGATGGGACAATGAATTTGGCAGTTTCTTCCTTAGAGTTGGGGTCCTCTTCTAGGGCCCCTCGTGGGTCGTAGGTGGAGTTGTACCCTGACGTCAAACCCCTATACATGGCCATATAGGTACTAGGGTCCCCTCACTTCCATTTCAACCAAAACGAACATGTAAAATTTGGTATAACACATAAGGATACACAAGCACAATCCAAGGCACATCTTCCGAACGTCATGGACGTTCTTGAACGTTTGACCTCCAAACATCACAAAACTTTATACACTGCCTAAGTACATGAATATAACCCATTTAAGGACTTTAAAACCTCATCACACTCATATCTGTCTCTAGTTCAACCTAGTTCATTTTAGGGTGTTACATCATCCCCCACTTGGAACAACATTCGTCATCGAATGACACTAAACACTTTTAAGGATATCAAGGAATCAACTAGCAGAATATATTACGTATCATAAAGGTCATCACATTCATAGCCAATGAAACAAACTTACAAGGAACACCAACTGCACATTAATAAGCATTTGTTAGCAACACAGGCAACTTTAGGAAAAAAAATTCATAATTCAAAACACACTCTCATTTCTTCATTTATGGAGGAACTACCTTCTCCAACATTAGGAATTCTCAAATACATCATATCTACACACATTAAAACCCTTTTTCATGAAAATACAATTTTTTCAAATTTTGAATTTCTTATAGTGAAGCATGCTTAATAATTCAACAATTCATATTTCAAGAAATTAACATGAAGCCATGACAACATGAGAGCCAATACCATACTAAACTCACCTTATAACATAATCATAACAACCAAAAAGAAAGAGGACTTACCGGGGATTTCATTCCGGATTAGATCCTTACTTTGTCCCGAGTACAAAGAGACGATTCCTCTTAGGAGCATTAGGATCCAGACCACCTTGAGGAGCTTGGTCAACCTCCATCCCTTTTGCCTTGTATTTAGGAAGTCCCTAATCTTATGACCCCTCTTACCACACTCAAAACAACCATCCGTTCCGGAAAGACACTTACCCAAGTATTGCTTCCCACAAGAAGCACACCTAGACCTCTCAAAGGCATAGCCACCTCCTTGGGAGTTTTGGTTGGAAACTATATCCTTGTCCCCCATGGGAGACTCTTGATGATAGAATCTCTTCTTAGGTTTGGGTTGACTTGGTTCATCCATCCTAGGCCTCTTCCCATCGCTATTCCTCTCCCTAAGCTTGGACTCCTCAATTTGTTGGGCATACACCATGAGCCTAGAGATATCCATATCATTAAGTAGAATTGACGTACGACACTCTTTTTCCACCAAGCTAGACACTCTCATCACAAATTTGTTCATCCTAGCCCTAGGGTTGGCTACTATGGTTGGGGCATACTTAGAGAGTTGGGTGAATTTGAGAGAGTACTCTTTCACACTCATTCCCCCTTGACGAAGGTTCATGAATTCCACCATATTCTTCTCCCTCCACTCTAAGGGGAGGAACCTATCAAGAAAAGTCTCTTTGAACGCCTCCCAATCTACCGGACCTTCCCCTAAGGGTCTCTCATCCCTCCATTGCTCAAACCACACTTGAGCTACATCTTTGAGTTGATAAGCGGCTAATTCCCCTTTCTCTCTAGGAGTTACACCCATAGCATCCACCACCTTGACCACCTCATCCAAGAAGCTTTGTGGATCTTCATCCACCATAGCCCCGAACTGTCCTAATCGGCATTTTTCGCCCAGTTTTCGTAGTTTAGTCTGAGTAAGCTCTTCTAAAGTGTTGTAACACTTCCTAATAATTCTAACATGTTAACTTCGTTTAAGACTTAAGTTGAAAACAGTTCAGAGTAAAGTGAAGTCTTTTCTTCAAAAACAATATATAGGGACTAAGTATTCCCAAATTGTTTTCACATTTAAAGGAATGGAAACTAAGATTTCCAAGAAGCCTTAGTGCTAGTTTTCAGAAAAAGAACTATAGCTTTCAAAATGAAGCATGTAAGGAAACTAAGATTTCCAAGATAGCCTTTGAGCGATATATTTTGAGCACTAATCTCAAAACCACAGAATCAGTATGTTTTAAAAATATAAGAGTCAGTATATTTTGGGAGTACTATTGAACACCGATATGGGGGAGAGTTTAGATAACTCACGACCCCCATAAATCATGTAGTCACCATGGGTAGAAAAAGGATCATACTTTTTAGATGAACCCTTTTCAAAGTAGATTAGTGGATCCATTAAGCAGTTGAGGTCTTATATCTTCCGCCGGGTATAAGATGCGCTGGCAGCGTGAAGTAGATCATTGTATCATCATTATAGCTCTTAAGTGATGGTTGTCAGTTAGAGAAACTCACACAGAAGTTAAATGTATTTATTTATATAAATTAGGTTATTTGTATTTTTACATAAATCTCAGAGTTATTTGTATCCTTGTATACATTCAGAGTTTCCAGCATGCATTCAAACAATTTTCTTTATATTGCACTTGTTTTTAAATTTCTTTATATTGAAATAAGTTATTTATTCATGAGTTGAGCAAAGCCAAGGTAAGTGTTTCTCCAGAATCTTTTGTAGCCTATGTTGTTTAGCATTCCAACTCGCATACTCGTACATTCAATGTACTGATACCAGTTAGTCTGTATCGTATCGCGATGCAGACGCAGATAACCAGGATAAGCATCTAGCGCTTTTTTTATTCAGTTTGAGCAGTCGAAGTCAGTGGTGAGCCTCCTTGCATTCCGGATGACTCTTTTATTTCTTTATAGTCTTTACTTATAGGATGTTGTGAGTTCTGTCCCAACATCCATCTTAGTATGATAAAGGCTTCATTGACAGTCAGACAAGTTTGAGTTTTAAGTCTTTCTTTATTTGCATAGTGTCGTTTGGCCAAGACAATTATTTAAGTTATCTTGTGAGAGTGTTTCTTGCTTTATATTGAGTTGAATCTTCTGCTGAGTTAAGTAAGCCAGGCCAAGGGTTCGCTCAAGGCCAGCAATGGTCATCGAGTGTCGACCACATCCAGGGTGTAAGCTCGGGGCCTGAAAAATCACCAACTGCGTAGCATATCTAGATAAAGCATGGAACTTGACTTCATAAGCAACCACAAACATCCCACCTTGCTCCAATGACATAAACTCATCCTTCTTGTGATTACTTAGAGCTCTAGACACATACTTTTCCATTAACAGAGCATGAAACTGGGTCCAAGTGTGTGGAGGTAAGTTGTAGATTTGCACACCATGTAAGCTCTCCACCATTGCTTGGCCTCACCTTGAAATTAGGAAGAAACAAACTCAACCCCATGTTGGTGAACAATACCCAGTTTAACCAGCCTCTCATAATAGACTAAGATAAACTCATAAGCCTCTTCAGTTTCAAAACCCAAAAATACTGGAGGTTTAAGCTTCAAGAACTTGGTCAATATGTCATGTTCATTACCGGTAATAACAGAACCCAACAAAGGACGTAAGAAATCATCATTACCTCAAGTTCCACTCACCTTAGGAGCAGTGCTTGTAGTAGGAGGATTGGCGGGAGCCTGAGTTGCTTGGACAGCGGGGGGAATTCCAGGACCAACCAAACCCTTGAAAAATGACATGATCTGCTGCGCTAGCACTGAATCCACGGGAGGAACAACTGTGACTTCCACTAGTACCTCTTCCTCATGTAAAATTTCATCAACATCTCCAACCTCAATATCCCCTTCTTACTCCATATCATGTGCATGAGGGTTTTCATTGATAGGAACATTTCCAATCGGTACCTCATTCCCAGTAGACGCTACTCTTCCTCGACCTCTATCCCTAGCTCTTCATCTACCCCTGCCTCGACCGTGACCTCTCGCTGCAAGTTCCTCAGCAGGAGTTTTGACTAGAGCGACGGGACGGACACCGTTGAATCTTGTATTAACCATTTGCGGACAAAGGAGTGAAGGAGATTAGATATCAATTGGATCCAAATTATAGCACGAAAGGAGACAAGAGAAAAATATAGAGATTTCCTAAAATCCTATAGTCTCTCGAAGAAAAGTAAAGATGGAATTATAAGAAAAGTAAAGGTGTCTCCGTACCATTTTGCGAGACTCTATTAGACTCGTTTTGGTACATCGAGATCAATGAACCTAGGCTCCGATACCAACTTTGTCATGACCGAGACCGTCATGATTGACACCCACCCTAATCATCTGGTGGGAGAACCACTACTACAACCAAAACCAAGCAACTAAACCAAAAGTAAGGCAATTAAGTTATGAAAATAAGTTAATTAACTAAATAAATGCGGAATTTAAATACCTAGATGAAAAAGTCAATGTACCGAAATATTAAATCAAGATCCATAAATCTAACAAGAAGGGATACATCCCTAAACTAATGAGTTATTCAACTAACTAGAACAAATGTCTAAGTCTGGAAATGGTAGACATAGATGAAAGAGAATCTCATGGCATCCGAAAGAATTGGATCTTCGAAGCAACGATCACTGATCGTCTAAGCGAGGTCTGTCAATAGTCGCGTGAAGATGCCCTATACTCAACAAAAATAAGAGCAAGTGCAATATCAGTACACAACCACGATATACTGGTAGGATCACGCGGCTATCCCACTAGTGCAACATAAAAAAGTCAAACAACATTATAATCACATGCATATATATCAACATATACAACATTATCAACATGAAGAATCAATAGAACATTTCACATTATTATCACATCATTGGTCCTTTCACGAAACGCATATCCAAAAAGTTAGTTTGTTGGAATATGGCAATCTGGTTCCAAAGTTATGTCGAAACGTGGAAATCCGATCCAATATTATGCCAGAACGTGGTAATTCAATCCAAGGTTATGCCAAAACGTGGAAACCAATCCAAGTTAGTTATGCCGAAACATGGAAACCAATTCCAAACACACACCACAATCACAATCACAAGTATATCGTCAAGATCATACATTTACATCATGATTTCATGGCAGGCATCATCCATCTATCTCATTTACAATAAGTGTGATCAATATTGCAACATTCATATATATATACAAGTATCATAATAAAGCAAGAACATGCATACATCACACAACATAGAATCATAACCGTCACCTACCTCGAAACAAACTTGAAACCTTAAGAAATTTAATCCTTCCATTTTCGAATTCGTTCCGCTTGTTCTTGGTCTACAAACAATCACAATAACACGGGAATCAACAAACAATCGCTAATAACCTAAAACTATAACAATTTTATGAACCCTAGATCAACTCATGATCCCAACTAACCAATTTAGGGTTATCTCCACCATAGAATCCATACAAAACCCTTTCCCATCAGCATTAGCCTATTTTATTACGTTCGACGAATTGAAAAATGGATTCAGAGAGTGTAAAGCTTACTTTTAGCCTCAAGAATGGTGAAAAATGAGTAGAAATCGCATGGGGTCGTTCCTTACCTCTTAAAGTCAAAAAGTCCATATTGAGGTCGTTTAGGGGTTTATTAACGACTTTAACTCGCGTCATGCCCGCCACAGCGGCACCTATCCCACCACAAATGCAGCGCCAAAGCGGCGAAACCCGGCGCCAAAGCGGGATTTCCAAATTAGTGAGCATACTAAAGGATTCTCAAATCTCCATTTCACAACACACTTCTAACCCACAATGCTCAGAAAATACCTTTTACGCTAAGATCAATTCTCAAAGTTCTACACATCCGAATTTGATTCCCTAAAGTCGTACGGACTCGTTAATGAGTTATCTAACTACTCCTACAATCAAAATTATAAATGGTTCTCCCGATTGCTACTAGATTTCTCTACACCTTAATGATTCTGATTTCTTCTAAATCCGGACAAGGTTGGAAAAATTCAAATACTACAAAAAAGTTTTTGCGGCCTCAATTTCCCCCCGTTAGCATTTTTATAACGACGAAAACAAGTCGTTACAATATATTTATCGAATTAATATAAACATCAAGTGTGAGTAAATTTTACTTTCGAGTATTGATTATGGATGAAATTTCAACTATCATCCACCCACCCACCCAAAACTAGGGTGTTCATGGTTCGGTTTGGATCGATTATTGGTTAAATTCTAAACCAAACCAATTTAGTTGATTTTTAAATTTCTTAAATCAAACCAAACCAAAAAATAACTTTCGATTTGGCTATTGGCGGTCGTTCAGTTTTTTGGGGTTTGAACATAATAATTTGTTTAAGGACGTACATATCTCAATAGATGCAGACATTTAGTACATGAACAATCCACAGGAAATCTACCGTGGATTTAATAAAGCAATCAAATAATACTAGAGTTATTATTACACAAATAGAGTGATTCAATTAAGAGATAGGGTGACTTTTTTATGTGTAGGTAAAGACTAAAGAAATGAATTTGATGGATTTGAACTTAGGATTGTTATAGTTGAGCTAAAATTTTGTTGTTAGGCTTGAGAAAATGATAAAATTAACGATTTAAGTTGATTAAAACTTAACAAAATATGTATATTTTATTTATGAATGATATATAAATAACTATAAAATTTATATATATAATTTCTCTGTTCGATTTGTTTATTTTTGTGGGGTTTTTATAGTAAAAACAAACCAAATAGCATTAATTTTAAAATTTTAAAAACTAAATCTGACCAAACCAAATTAATATCAATTTTTTAATAAATTTTATTTAAATTGTGACTTAATTTATTATTTTAACCATAACCATGAAGGACGCTAAATCTCCAAATGATGTATCTGCTTCAAATGTTACAAAAAAGTCCCCTAACTAATATAGAAGAAAATGCAAAATGTGAATGTATGTATCAATTAAACAATAAGAGGAACTGTACTTATTATTCTCTCACATACTTTTTTTTTTCAATGTATATGACACAGAAATTTTTGTTAGTCAATTTAAAAAAAATGCACATTTACTAATTTGATAAATATTTAATCACTATTAATATTTAACCTATGTTGAATTTTATTATTTGACAATTTTTTCTATAAAATGTATTATTTTACTCTTTTTGTTCACTTTTACTTAGCTTGTCTAATATTTCAAACTAATTTTTCATTTTTAATTATCACTTTTAACATATCAAGAAAAAATAATAATGTAATAATTTTGTTTTTTTTATTTTACTATCTACATTAATTACTTTATTTCTCAAATAAGTGAGCATTTTCTAAAAACAAAAATTATACATATAAAAGGGTAAAATATCTATACTTGAACTAAGAGAGTATTTCAAAATTCTTATATTTCAAAGACAATTTTAAAATATTAAAAAGTCTCCTCATATTTCATAAATTCTGTGTCTAATTAAATCGCATCACATAAATTAAAACTAATAACTGTTTATTTTTGGGGGGCCTATTTTTAGTCATTTTCATACTTTTGAGAATCAGATTCTTCTTCATCCTAACATTGATTTCTCATTTGCAATTGAATCCACTTTATAGGCTTTTTTTATCTTTAAATTCTCCCATCTCAATCAAGCACAAATATTGTTTCACTATATTTGTGAAAGAAAAAAAGGAAAAGTGAACACTTATATACACATTTTAAACTATTGTTTAAAGATCTATGAGCAGATTGAAAATTCTTAGATCATATCTAAAATCTGTATAAGTTTTATTATAAATATAAAATAATAATTTAATATTATTTTATTTATAAAATTATTTAATATATAAAAATATTAAAACAGAGTCTAACGTTATCATAAACTTTTTTTCCAAAGATGGGGTCTTTTAATGTTTAACAATTTAGAGCATTTTGTATTGTTTCACCCTCTTTGTGAAAAAAGTGAATAAAATAGAATAGAATAAAATAAATATTGTATGTTTAGCATTTATTTCTCATGGGATAGGCAAATTACAAATGGGGTATCTACTAAAATAAAATAAAATTCTCTATTGCAAAAAAAATAATAAAATTATAAATTATGAACCTATTGATGCTAAAAAAAATTATTCAGAGTCTAATTATTACAAAGTAGGACCATTTAAGTGTGATTTAAATGACTAGAAATTGGCTGTACAAGTTTGGTACTTCTTTTTGAGATGTAGAATAAATTTGAGTCACCATTTATGCAAGAAGTTCTTAATTTCAGTTTTTAAATATAATTAATTTTAATAAAAGAATTACCTTTCAAAATAATCTTTTAATATTAATTTTAATTAACTAATTTTAAAATAAACATCGAATATCGAATAAAAAATTAATAAGATTTATGTTTAACATGGTGTGACTTTTTATGTGTGAGTAATAAAGGAGTGGAAGGTTGCATTGTAACAGTACTGTTTACAATATAATTGGTTGTACTATAGGTGGAATATCTACTATTTCAACTACCTAATAACAGTGGCCAAATATCATATAAAAAAAATATATCATATAATTCCCTGAGTCCTAATTCCTATAGGAACTTTTTTTTTTTTAATGTTTCTTATTCGACTATTTAAATTTACATTAAAAAATTTTAATAGAGAATATTTTTTAACCTTAAGTACTTTGTTTATAAAATTTATTATCGATCAAATTGATTTGAATTTACGTTATAAAACATTATAAAGCAATTCCTTTTTCTCTGCGAGATGTCAATTGGTGATTAGTTATCCTAATTAATTCAAGGGAAAAGGCTCAAATATTCTATCAAAGTTTCAGAAAAGGGGGTCATTTATGTCATTAGTTAAAAATTTGGTTCATTTATGTCATTACTGTTAAAGAAAAGGTTCATTCATGCCATTATTTTTAACGGTGATTTTGCAAAACCATTTTTGACACGTGGCCAAATTATAATTGGCCACGTCATTAATTTTTTTAATAAAAAAAATTTAAAAAATTAATTTAATTTTTATTCAGAATTTTGATTTTTTTATTAAAAAAATTGACGACGTGGCCAATTATAATTTGGCCACGTCATCAATTTATTTAATAAAAAAATTAATTCATTTTTTTTTTCAGAATTATGATTTTTTTAATTAAAAAATTTGATGACATGGCCGAATTATAATTGACCACGTATCAAAAATGGTTTTGCAAAACCACCGTTAAAAAATAATGGCATGAATGAGCCTTTTCTTTAACGGTAATGGCATAAATGAGCCAAACTTTTAACTGATGGTATAAATGAGTCTTTTCTAAAAGTTCGATGGTATATTTGAGTCTTTTCCCTTAATTCAAATTTATATTGTTAGAAGAAAATTTTGGTTTAATATATTTGAAAATGATTAATTTAAATTTGTGTTATAAGAAGTATATTATTAAGGAGAGTGGTTTAGTTAGCTCTTGATGATGAAAAGGTTTTCGTTCTCGTAACGTAAATTTTAAACTTCTAATTAAAAATAAAATAACATTTATCATTTCATTTTCAGCGCACTACATGTTACACTCATATAAGTGATGTTTGCGAGAGCGTTAGGAATGATCTTTTTCAAAACGCTTTTCTCTTATTGAATACTCCATAATACAAATTTAAAATAAATAAATTAATAAATATCGAATATCGAATGACTTAAATAAAAAGTATTTTTTTCACTATTCATCCATTGATTAGAAGTGAGTAGACTTATATGAAGGACAATATAATTTCCCCTCCAACCGGACATAATGTCATCGAAGTTAAAGTTGGGTAGGTGGGGTCTTTGCAATATATCACTAAATAAAGCTAGCGTTGACTGTTAAAGATGACTTTATTTTCAGATTTTAAATCAAAAATCTTATAATTAAAAGTAGCGGGATACACCAACACCCCCATAAACTTGCTAATATATGTTATTTAGATGCTCGAACTACTACATGTTCTAATTCATGAACAAATTACACATGATAATATATTTCATTCAACTGGACATTTGCGACTCAAATTTTGAAAAAAAAAAACTTAAATTTTATTACATAGATAAATTAATCACAAAAAATATATTACATCATTTAATTGTATACATACACATCAACCTCAATTGGAGCAAATCTAACAGTTTTGCATCGAGAAGCAATCTCATCATTTTATGATATAGCCGACACTCCTTACCAAAAGATAATAACCCTAGTTCATTTCTATGACTTGAACTCGAAAACTCTAGTTAAAAAACGAAAAAAATACTTACCATTACACGATAATCAAATTTATGCTATATATATGTTTGTTTAGTTCCAAGAACCAAAGAAAGGACCTCATATTATGTGCATTGTGCAGTGAAAACTAATTGCCAAAGTACTATAGCTGTAGTTGTTACTTTAGCACATGTTTTCATGGAAAGTTCCATTAAATTATCACCATTTATAATTCACATTTTGACAATAATTAAAAAAAAATGTTTTATTGGGACAAACACTATAATGGGAGGTTCAGTTTGACTCTCACATACATGGTGGATCTCTTAAAGAAAACAACAATAACATATTAAATATAATTTCGCCATTATATATAAAATTTTGTTTTTATCTTTATAGTGATATAAAAATTATTTTTTATTAGATTCTCGATTTGAAAGAAGTGTAATCATAATGTTTGATTGAAGAAAATACTTAAAACAATTTTCTAGTTATTAACATTTCTTTTATCATTTAAATGTAAGAGAAGACAATTTTAATGCGTAAATTAAATGTTCATGAACATATAGACTTTTAGATGACTCATTTATTACTTCTTTAATCATTTGTTGTAAAACTAGTTTTATTATATTAAAAATAGAGGGGGGAAATTTGGTCACAAAATTTAATCATAATGATAAAATAACATATTTCATATTATGTTATTTTATCTTTTTTAACATTTTTATCCTTTTAACTTTAATACTTTTAATTAAAATTAAAAAAAAAAGATCATTTTATATTTAAAAAAATTAAATATTATAGACTTTTTAAGTTCTGATCAGATTTTCTGGTCATTTAGCATTACCCTTAAAAATAATTTTTGTTGTGATTAATTAATTAACAGTAATAACTTAATTGTCGCTAAATATATTTTTTTAAGTGACGAATGAACACTCTTTGTTGTCACTAAAGTTTATAACGGCATTTGATCTAATGACAATTAACTAATGTCGATAAAAAACTTTAACATTCTTTATTAATGTGCATATTTATTATCACCATAAGCTATTTGTATCGTAGTAAATTTACTTCTAAGTATATAGTTTACAAGTTTTTTTTTAGTTTTTTTTTTTAAGTATGACATTTGCCTTAACAATTACTTTATTTCCTTAATGACTCTTTTGATATTTAATAAACAAGTACACATCCATTCTTAATTTAAACTTCGTTTGTTTCTTCTTCATTGGACAATTCTATATCTAAACATGTTAGATACTAAATTTACATTTAATCCCTAATTTTAACAAATTTCATTATTCTGAATATTGAAATTCCAACTTGAAAATTAATTATTTATATAAAATGAGTATCGAAAAACAAGGACGACATATGGAAACATAAATTAATTTTTATTCACTATTCAATAGAACTCAGACTATTTTAAATTCGTGTCATATAAATTGAATCGACCAATAACAACATATAAATCTTTTGATAGAATTTAAAGCAGCAGAAGTAGAAATAGTATACTATAATAATGTCTAATAATTAAAAACTATTTTTAATTTGTCAAACAAAACTATAGGGTGGCCCCTCTATTTTTAGGACTCATTAAATTAATACACATATTTTTCTCATTTATTAAAATCTGCCCCTTCTGTCCACCGACGCTTTTATAGTAGCCCCACCGTTTTACTCATTATTACAACAATTGTCCTTTTTAAAAATTTTAATTTGACAAATTATTTTTTCAATAAAATGTTCATTTTGATTTTGAAATAAGAATATTGTTTTTTTTTTATCTTTTATGTCCAAAATTGTCACTTCAAAAGTCAAATGAAAATTTTGGCAATAATCTAGGGAAAAAATGTTTTTTGTTAAACTATTTAATATCATGTCAAATAATTTAGTTTGTTACATATAAAACTTTATAGAGTGTATTACTTTCAATGGAAAAGAAATTTGATTAACCTAATTGATTCCTAAAAAGGAAAGTATAAATTCGAGGGTATATATCAGTGTTTTAAAAGATTCTTCTCGGGGCTCGCTCTGGGACGGGCTCTAGTAAAACGTCTTGAGACTCAAGTGTGGAACTTAGTTCTATAAGACTTACGCCCTAAGCACCTGACTGTACAGCCTAAGCATGTCCAACGTCCAACGTCCAACGCTCGGGATTTGCACTAACAAATCTTATACAAGTTATGTATTAAAATCTATAATTAACATTGTTGACCTTATTCTTGAATAAAATGAATGATACGTAACTTTTTAATCTATAGAGATATCAAGATTGAGAGTAACTCAAACAACAAATGTAGTATCACATATTTACTATTTGGTAACACTATGAAGGTAATTATACATTATGTAACATTTTTCTTAAAAATATGTAGCGGAGTTTTACTTTTTCACTTATCATTGGTCTTCATGGTTTTGTTATGTCTCAAAATTATCATATTTTATTTAACTATTTGAAAGTAATTTTATTTTTATTCATGAAAGAGTGATGTTAATACTATAATACTTGTCTATGAGTTTTCTTAATCATGTTTGTATTTATTTTAAACTATTGATATATTTTTATAATTTTGTGTTAGTGGATTATTATACTTTATTGTAAATTAAAAATTTAATGATCCATAAGGCTGACACCTCGCCCTATACTAAGTAAAATGCCCCGCCTCACGCCCTAGCCTAAAACACTGCTTTAAATCATATTTTTATTATTATCGGTGTAATGATATTTCTCAAATAGTAATTATAATAAATAAATTCTTTATTATAGATTGTTAATACTTATCTCAAATAAAAATCATAATATAATTTCTATCTATTATAGGTTTTTCATAAAAAATTGTTTGTAGAATCATTGAAAGGAATTTATTTAGTAATAAAACTATAAAATTGAATATACATGAGACTATCCCCGTAGATCCATGAGACTTACGGGGGTGTCTCGGGGCTTACGCCTCGCCCCGTACTGTATAAAATATCTCGCCTCACACCCCTGCTTTTTAAAACACTGATATATATATTTATAATATAAACTTAAAATCCCTTTGAAAATTTCACTCTTGTTCAAATTTTATTATGCATTAAAAAATGTAAGAATTATTTGAAATTAAATAACAATAAATTTAATTATTATCATCATAATAATAATATATAAAGCTAGAAACTATAAATTTGAAATCTGAATATAGGTTAATTGAAATTAGTTTATAATAATAAATATATATAAATTCAAAATTTTGAATTCAACTTTGATAGAAATTTAATCTAAAGCCTAACGACTCCAAATTATGATTCTGACTATGCTTGAAATTGATCTAGAAACTTATAAAATTTAAAATTTTAATTCAACTTTCATCGAAGAGACGTTAAACTCTAAATCTGATTCTGATCAAATTTAATCTATTAACCTATAAATTTTAAATTATGATTCCGACTATGATCGAAACTAATCTAGAAACTTAAAAACTTTAAATTTAAAATTCAACTTTTATCGAAATTGATTTAAAAACCTACCTACTTCAAAATAAATTAATCTAGAAATCTATCAACTTTGAATTCTTAATCTAATTTGAATCAAAGCAAATCTAAATACCTATATACCTTAAATTTTAAATTCCGAACTTCAAATTCTAAACTCAACTATCTATATTATTCATCCAAGTTCTCCCTTAGTACCTCACATTCATTTCCATCACTAATTACACCTTTGTAGAAAGAGACAATAGAGAAACTTCACCCACATAACTTCCATATTTATACATGGAGGTGCAAAGATTGATAGCTACTTATAGAGAGAGAAATCTAGAGAGAGAAAGTGATAATATGGGTATGGGGTTTACACCAAAATCTAAAGTAAACAACACCAATAATAGTAGTGAAAATTGGGGAATGGGTTTTCTCTTCATATTCTTCCCTGAAGAAGAACAAGAAGAGCAAAAAAACCCTAATTTCTCTTTCACAAATTGTTCTTCTTCATCTTCATCTTCATTGTTGCCTTCGTTTTCATTCAAATCGATTAATGCAATTCGTAATCGTAGCCGTTCATCTCATCTCATCTCAAAAGCACAATCCACAATTTCAATATGCGTATTGTTGATTTTCATCACTCTTTTGCTTTTCACTCTCTCAACTTTCGAACCCAACAATTCGTTAAATCAAAAACGAAAACCCCCAAATCTTAAATTACAAGAGAAATTGATTTTCACACCTGCATTGCAAGGTATGGGTTCGTTGTATCGAAGAGGAACAAGGGCTATGAATGACTTAATCGTAGCTCATGTAATCGAATCCGTAACGGAGATCGAGCTGAAAATGTTCCTCAGACTACTCCATAGATCCGGAATCACTTCAAAATCAGACATATTGTTCATATTTACATCGAAATCAAGCTCATTTGATCACGCCATTGTTGAAGAGAACAAGTCCTTTCTGAAGCTCATCAATGGCTATTACAAATACAATAATAACTCAAGTTCTGACCCGACCCGGTTTGTGAATTCAACTTTTGACCCGACCCAGTTTGTGATTTCGAGTAAGAAAGAGAAGGAAAGTGGAGAACCCATTTGGGGTAAGAAAATTCGGGTTTATGAGGATTTTGGTAACTCAACCGAGTTAAGTCTAACTCGGTTGAGTTATGGTTCGGTGGTGGGTTTCGATACAGGTGAACTTGATCCAGAGAACTCGTTATCCGGGTTCTTGGATCATGTTCCAATGAATTTAAGAAGATGGGCTTGTTACCCGATGTTATTGGGTCGGGTACGGAGAAATTACAAACATGTCCTTTTAGTAGACCTAAAGGAATATCTCGTACTTGGTGACTCACTAAGCCAACTCAAGAATCGTAGTCCGGAGTCCGTTATACTAACCACATTACCTACTCGAAAAAAGAACTCCGAGAAAAAACTCGTTACCTCGGGGTTTGTATTTGGTGGTGCACGTGGAGTGAGACGATTGGCTAATGCGATGTTAACGGAAATCGTTCGAGCTATAACGCAACATAAGAAGAGAAACGTGGTGTCCGAGTCAACATCGTTCAATCAATTTGTTGCGAATGAGTTTATGTTGAAGAATGTGAATTTGATCGTATCGAGTGAGTCAACTCATGAACTGAGTTCACTCACCGGGTTGATGAACTCGAACTCGAAATCGAGTTCGAGTTCATTTTCTATTTCGAAATTTCCTATTGTTAGGCGTGGGAATAGTAATTTGGATATTAGTTATGTTTTTAAGAAGTATTTATGTTCTTCTCCTTTGGATTCTATAGCTTATAGTGATTGTTAGTAGTAAAAAGAAAAAGAAAAGATATCATAGGTTTATATATTTTATTTTATTTTGTATTTTTTGGAGAGGTTTTGTAATATTTTGTTCATAATACAATTTGTTAAATAAATATTTTGATTTTAGTGTTGAACTTGTAATATTTTTTTACTTTTTTTTTCTCTTGTGTAACTTACTATGGAAAAAAGAAAAGGAGAAAAAAACTAAGTGATATTAGTAGTGGCGTTATCAGAATTTTTATTGAAATGAGTCTTTGAAAGCGAGTGTCTTTGTCCTTTCCTTAACATTCTTGTCGAAAACACTCTCATAGAGAGGGTATACAGGTTCACTGCTCTTAATGACGCTTCCACGACTTGTGGAAAGCGATAAAGAAAAGGGGATCAATTTAGTCTCATTCTATTTCATTTTATAGTCTCTCTAGCACGTATTACGAATCTTCTCTCCCGCACATGACACATCTAATCAGATTGTTTGGTTATTAATTGATCTTATTTAGAGTCAGGACTCATATAACACAAGCTCGTTTTAATTATTATTTTATTTTTTTTGGAAATTTCAGTTGGTAGTTAATTTAGAGAAGAAATTTAACTATTCCAACATTTACAAACTACAAAGTAATTGCAGAATTTAGTGAGGGGAACTAACTTCCATTAAATGCTTTGGCATTTATAAATTACTTACTTATTTTTAGCAGAAAGTCTGCTGTTATTCTTAATGAGGGACAGTCTTAAGTATTTAGCATTTTATAGAACTCTTCTAGGTCTTTTGTTTTACTCTCTCCGTTCTCTATAGTTTGTCATGATTTTATTTTAGAGTTAAATTATAAAAAATATTATTAACATTTTAAGATGTATTTTTTATCATATTGATATCCAGAAAATTGCAATTTATAGTACTTATCATGTTGTTTTGAATATCTAAATTTTTTAATAACTTTGAAAATTAATCTATTTGACTTTTGAAAAACGCAACATAACAAATAAAAGTGGAAGGAGGGAGTATCCAACTTCATAACAAATATTGTCTTGTTGGCTTTAGCCCTACGTGCTTTTGTAAAGATATGAACCCTTGAGTTTAACTCAAATCTAAAGCTAACTCGTGAGAGAAGGATTGCTCAAGTTCAAATAAGGAAATCGTATTCTATTTTTCAATCAATGTGAGACTTTTACTCACTCTAACACCTCGTTCACTCCCCGACCCAATTGGAACATGGACTGAGAGTCTAAACGAGGATGAACCTGACTCTGATAGCATATAAAAATAAAACATTTAGTCTTAACTCAACACTAAAATTGTATAGATTCTAACTATTCCACTATATTATTCGCCGATAGTAATAACATTCAAATTATAATACATGAAAATTAATCAACACCATAATTACCATTCTTTTTCCATAACATGATTCAATCATGGATTTACAAAAACTAATTTAACTAACTACTTATGACTGTTTCCCGCCACTAAAAAAAATCATTGTTGCCCTTTCACCTAAAAAAGTACTTAAAACGTTTTTTTTTTTTTTAAATAATCTCACTTTTAATTTTAAAACATCCTAAAATATTCAGAAATTATTCTACTAATAAGATTATGATTTTACATAAAGTTTACATTTTCAAATATATTTGTCATTTTAGAAAAACAAGTGCTAGCATTTATACTATATTCAATAAATTGAAAATAGTTACTCCCTCGATTACATGTACCTAATACTCATTTCTTTTTACTATATCAAAAATATATTACTTTACATTTTCTGTTTTACCCTTAATAATAAGGTTTTACAATTTAAAAAAATCATTTATAATAAATTTAAAATTTAATTAAAATTTTTAAATTTTTAAATTTTATATCAAATCAAATATACTCTCGAAAAGAGAACGGAAAGAGTCATGGAGGGAATGTGAGGTTGCTAAGTCTCTTTGTTGATTGGGAAATGGGAAATGCATTAATTGAAACCATGTGTTATGTAAACACATTTCCACCTATTTTTTCCTCTTTATTTCCTTTTCTTTCCCCACTTTTTTGACTAAAAAATGTATTAAAGGATAAAAAGAAAGAAAAAAATAGAGGTAAAAATAATGGAGTAAACGTGATTAATTTAATTTTCATGCCTTTTTACAGCTTTATCCAGCTAAACAAACAAGACTTTATTAACCTATCAACGAAGGCGAGGTCGGATGAACGAGATTTTTTTATTTTTAATATGAAATTTTAAATATTTAGATAATTAAATTTATTTTTTTAAGAGTATAATTCAACATTTCATTGATTTTTGTTTAAAGGAGCTTGCTAATTATTTAAGAAAATTAGGAAATTAAATAAAGAGAAAGGGATAAAATTATATTAATTTATTATGATTAACTATTAAAGATGAAAATATATATATATAGTAAGAAATAAGGGTGAATATAACTTATTAGACTGACAAAGGATAAATACGGTCTTAATTATTAACGAATGACAAATTTAAAAGTGAAATAATTTATTTATATCCTTTTCTCGTAAAAGAATAATAATAAGAAAAAGAAATAAATATAATTTTATTTTTAAATTTCACTGTTCTCTATGCTGATCTCTCTTTCCTCGAATGATCTAATTATTGTTATTAATTTTTTATTAAGTCATTGAGATTAACAAAAGAATTATCCCTTGATTACGCAAACTCTATTAAATTAATTGCATCTCAAATATATTTTATTTAAAGTTTTAGAAAATTAAAATACTAATTGTTACTGGTCAAATCTTTGCACAACCCAAGTCAACTTTAAATATATTAATTTAACTATTTCCGTAATCCCACAAACTTCTATATATATTATTTAAATGAGGCTTATCATGATATTAGCAATGCTAATTAGGTCAAACTATAATGACAAAAGATGAAAGAAAAAATAATCATATATTTGTAAACACCTTTTGGCTAATTAGCACTAGTTAAGCACTAATTAATCATTTATCTTTGCAAAATGTTACTTTAGTGAAATGTTATCACGTTGATGTTAAAGGTTAGCACGATAAGCGAAAGGGATTCATCTGAACCCTCATCGTTAAAAAATCACACACACTATATATAAGATTAAATTTTAAAAATATTATATCTATCTCACCGGTTAGGACATATCATGAATTCGATTCCAACTACAAATTAAAAAAATTAAATTTAAATAAAAAGAGTAAAGAAGTGAACTCATTATTCACCGATTTATAACTTGTTTGGATGTTTGTTATATTATTAGTGTGTGTCTTTACGAAACGAGAAATAACGATACAATCCATTTAAGTATTATATATTTATCGAAATAATACTATAAATATAATAAAATATGACATCAGATGCTATGAAATAATACGTAACAGTCATCCAAACAAGTTATTCAAGAATTTTTTCCTCGTTATAAATTAGTTATCATATTTCGTTGCTCGATTATTATTTTTGTTCTTGCATAGTGTTGGCCTAGGATGCCAAATCTAATGAGTGTTTCATGATATATACATATATTTTCATATCCAAGAAATAGCCAATAGCCAATAGCCACCGACAGTCATAATTGTGCCACATTTCAAACACTCAAGTTGATAATAAAAGATAAATACCTAAAAATAAAATAAAATAAAATAAAGAGAATATTAACACTTTATAATTTTTGGCTTTTTAGAGTGTGCATGTAATTGGTGGGGTCCAATTTTGTTTTAATCTTTTTTGTTGGCACTTTTATTCCAAATGGGAATATTGAGGAAGAAGATTTATTGGTTGTGTGAGACATCATCCACAGAAATTGGGATAAAAAAAGATTTTTAAAAAAAAGTTTTGATATTTTTGAGTGGATTAAAAAAGAAGTTGACATTTAGCAAGAAGAGAACAAATTATGGTCCCTAACATATCTTTCATCATAATTTTATTTGGGAGAACAGTATTTTTGATTTATTACTTAGAAAATATATTATATTTGGATTGTTTTTAAAAGAATATTATCTTAATAGATCGAATTAGAATAGAAAGTTAGTAAATAATAAAATGTTATCTTGCTCATTCCTTCATACTAGCTAGTTGTCATAGTATTACTTTTGTAATTTGTTGTATTTCGATTATGATACTGTTTTGTTGTAGTCACTGTTCTTTTTTGCATGATGCTTTGTCATGCTTTCTAGAGTATTTTTGGTCTCTTTACGTAGGAAATATATAATAATTAGATTGTTTCTTAAAAATATATTATCATAAGAGATCGAATAAGGAAAGTAAGTAGGTACGTAGTAAACTTTATCTCGCTTATTCTTCTATACTAGCTAGTTTTCATAGTATTACTCCTGTGGTTTGTTGTGCATCAACTCCTTTCTACAGAATCTTTTATCATACTTTCTATAATATTTTGCTATGGATTCTTATTTTTGCTAAAAAAAAAATATATAAAAATCCAAATTTTTTGAAATGTTTTACCTTTAGTCAAGGGTATCTATAAGAAACAATCTCTAAACCTTCTGAAGTAAGGACAAAATTTACTTATATTCTATGTCTTCTAAACCTCACTTATGAAATTAGGCCAATATGTTATTATTGTTATTTGTTGTATCACCCTCCTAAAGTAATAATTACACACTTCATATCACATATGGATAATCAAATGGTAAGATAATTAACAATTACAAGGGATTAAAAGTGCACATTAAAATTAATTAAAAATTCAATATACTTAATTAAATATTACAAGGACTTCAATTATAATTTATCAATAATCAAGCGATTAAAAGTGTTGTTAAATTATTTTTCCTACCCTTTTTAAAATTGACTCAAATTGAACTTAAATAAAAATTAAAGATTCATATATCTGATATTTTTAATTAAAGACAAAAAAATTTCAATTATCCTATCATAATTCGAAATCTCCAATTATATAGGTGTTGCATTAATTAAGTTTTCAAACAACTTGGACTGAACTGCAATTGCACTATTCTTTTTGGATGTATAAAGATTAATTTAATTCTAGCTAGTTAATAATCTTCTTTTAAATTATTATAGTAAGCTACAAAAAATGATTTATGTCCCACTATGCTTCAAAAATCGTAAAGATTTTATATGGTTTTCCCCACATGAAAACATTCAAAGAAATAAATAATAAAAACAATATAAAAAACATAATTCTAATTAGCCGTCCAAGTTGAATTATATATTGGTTCTAATTATGGACGCATCATAGATTTAAATTTAAATAAATCTTATAAAAGATTTTATTGATAGTCAATTAAAGTCGGGCAAATCAATATGTATTAGAAAAAATTACATGAATTGGTACATTTTAATAAATAATTACTGATTTTAGCAATACTTTTTATTTATTACCATTTATAACAATACTATGTTAAATCTGCAATATGTATTAAAAGTGAATTATGTATGCAATATATATATGAATTATAATTGTTTTTTAAATATATTATGTTTGTTGGATAAAAAATTGACACATTGTATTATAAGTGTATTAAAATGTGTGATAAATGAATTATCTATCATTAAAACTTGTATTATATATGAATAAAAAATTATTCTTTATAATATGAATTAAACTTGTATTATAAATGAATTAAAAGTGATCAAATAAAAAAGAAATATTATTGCTATAAATGATAAATATTTTTTATTATAGTATATTTATTTAAGTTTCCCGTATTAATACACACGAAAAATAATAAAATATATGAATTTGAGTTTTATGACACGAAAATGACTAAATAAATGATGTTAGTCATGTCGAACATGATAAGTACTCAACAGATCATTTTTAGTGGATCTAGTAATTTTTAGGCTAATTTAAGTCTTTTCTAACAAATCCACTAAATTTCAGATCAATCTGAATTTGTCAATTAAATTTAGAAAATTAAGCTTATAGTTTAAGCCCTATGATTTAAGTTTCAAATCAAATGCCGTACTTAACAATTTTTTAAATATTGATTTTGATACATGATTATGACATAGCATATTATAAATATAAAGAATAAAAAGATGATTATTGATTTTATTTCTTATTTTTTGGGAAGAAGATTCTTTCTACCATGTTAGAGAATTTTAATACGTAAAACCAAAGTCCTTATTATATTTAAATTGATTCTATATTTGTATTATTACATATAATTTGATGACCGCCAAGTATTTCTATTTTATTATTACTCGATAGATAAAGTTTATAAACTCGATTAATTAAAATTTGAACTGTATAATTTTTTATAAATTGTAAAATACTTTTGTAAGAATATCCAATTTTTAAAAACTATTTAAAATTTAGTCAATATCGACAAACTCCAAACTTGGCTTTCGAAGGATTCAATCAATATACTTCTTCTGTCCACTTTTATTGTCATGTTGTATTTTTCGAAAGTCTGACGAGCACAAACACACTATAAGTCTAGTGCTTCGCTGGTCAAAGATAATATAGTATAAAGATCGTTTTCACAGGAATATAATTCAATCAAATCTTTCTAACTATTATTCAGGTGATCAAAACAAAAGAGTTGATTGTGGTTATGAACCACTTTCATAAACTAAATGATAATAAAATCAATTGGTAACTATGAAGTTTAATATTGATACTAAAACATAGGGTACAAGACTAAACAAGTGCATGATGATAGTTGAGATTTGATTACATTCATTATCACATCTAAAGTTCTATCGATTCTCTCGAATTTGATAGCTTATTAGAGTATCTTTAAGACTTAGATATTTCTTTCGAGTAAATCTCAATTTAAATAATAAACAAATTATACCCAATTAATTCTGATATGCAAAAAGATGTTAATGATTGTTCTTAAGGAAGTAGTCCTTCGACTATTTTTCCTTGAGATTTACTCAATAATTATCAACAAGATCCTTCGATTACTTTAGAGAAAATATATTGATCAAATCCAACAAAACATGCAACAATACCAAGCTACTCCTCTTTCAAATAAATATAATAATGAACAAGCTTTCAATTTAATTCAAATTCTCATAACAAGTTCAACCATAAGAATGAAAATCAAAATTCCAACAAATACATCAATACAACATGTTTGTCAAATACCCTCTAAGAATCTACTCCATGGATGAGAATAAGTTTACTAAGAACAAAAAAGAAAAAGAAAACACAGTCATCTTCGTTACTCTTTCAACTTTTTTTTATCGATGATCATGAGCACTAGGGCAAGCTACAACATCATATAGCATATGGTTCCCTTTAAAATTTCAAAAATACCATTCCTTTAATGCTTTCACGCCTCCATGCCTCCACGCCGCGCGGGTGCGCCGCTGAAACCCAAGCACGCAGAGAGGCAGAAGCTTCAAAACCCAACACGTGGGCGCACCGCCGAGAGCCAGAGTGTGCGAACACCGCGCGGACGGATAGCTTAGTAGATGCACATTTTTGTTCTTTTTTTCTTTCTTTAGCATTCTTGTTGGCCTTTCTAACTAATCATGTTCAACACTTGAATTTGTACGCCTACACATATGAAACATAGACAATTAATTGCAAAGTTCACATTCAAAACTTGTCTAAATTTATTTCATTAAATTACCCATCAAAGTCAATTTGACTAATTTTCAAAATTAAATTAAGTTATAAAATTCGATATTAAACAAAAAAAATAGATATACAAAAACTATATGAAAAGTACTATAAATTCCAATTTTTTGCATATCGATATGATAAAAAAAAATATCGCGAAGTTTAATCAAAGTATTTATTGTTTGACTCTAAAAAAAACTATGTGTAACGACCTATTCCCGTCATTATAGAAAATTCAATGTGAAAAGAATTTAGGCCAGAAAACTTTTGAGTACTGATTTGAAAATTTCTATCTTAATCTATATTTGAACGAAATCTGAGTTATGCGAGGTCTAGAAAAATCTGGTAATGAATGAGAGATTTAATAATAAATTTGATTACATGAGTAGATAGCTAAGACGTTAAGGAACCCGTACGACTTTACAGAATAAAATTCGAGCGAGTGGAACTTTTGAAACTGATCTTAGCGTGAAAGAATAATCTTTGAACATCATAGTTGAAGGTGTGTTGTGAAATGGGTGTTTGGAACTCAATTTCCGACTCTCTGTCTCTGTGTAAGGCGCTGGGGGGGGGGTATTTCCGCCATGTCAGGTTGGGTCACGCTACGGCGGGGCAATCTTGACTTCAGTCGAGATTAAACCCTAAAATTATTATTTTATACAAGCTTCGTTCTTGGGCTAAGAGACGACCCAGAGATATTTCTTGAAGGTTTTCCACCTCATCTAGTCTTAAAAGTAAGGATTTTACTCCCCTAATCCATTTTTCGATCCATAGAATTTACATTTTTGGATAATTATTACTGGGAGGTTTTAATATGAAGTTAATGGTGGAAAAAACGCTAAAGTGGGAATTGAAATCATTGGTTGGTCTTGGGTTATTGATTTGCTATAATCTGAATAATTAGACCTTAAATTATTGATTCTTGTGTATATATTGTTTGTAGACTTAGAACAAGCAGAAAGAATACGGAAAGAGAATATTCAAGTGCCTTAGGGGGATTCAAGCTTGGTTTCGAGGTAGGTGATAGTTTGATTTCATGTTTTGCATGATGTATGTTGGTAATTGCTTCATTGTAATGCATGTATGTATGTGAATGATGCTTGTTGATAAAACCTAATGAAATGAGTATGAATGAACAAATATATGTCATGATTCAACACTCGGTTATGAGTATGTACATATGAGTGCGTAATTGTGATTGTGGTTGTGTTGAATGGATGGGGTGTCACGTTTTGAGACACTTATTGAGATCGGGTAACACGCTCCGACACTTATATTGGAGCGGTTGTCACGTTCAGACACACTAATATTGGAATCGAGTGTCACTTTCCGGCACACTAACAGTTTGGATATGGTTCCATAAGAGGACCACTGAATTCATATTTACTTGTTATTTAGAATGGGATAATTGCACATTGCTCCTGGAATGATAACTAATGTGTATATATGTTCAGTACATGTCGTGTTTACTATATTGTGACTGCCTACATATGTTTCATTTATTGGAATAGCGAGTGATCCTACCAGTACACTGTGGTTGTGTACTTATATTGTACTTGCTCGTTCTTTGTTGAGTACATGATATCTTCAAACGGCTACTGATAGATCTTATTTAAAATATCATTGATCGAGATCGAATGCAAGGTTAGCCAATTGTTCCAGCCTGCCATTAGTTCTCCTTTTACTTAGCCCAATTTCTTCGGACTTAGATTAGTACTTTAGGTATTCGTTTGTTTCGTTTCGGGGTTGTGCCCCTCTCCGTAGACTTGTCAAACTTTAGAGTTTTGGTACATTGACTTTCATATTCTAGGCCTTGTTTCGGCAAATGTTTAGTATGGTTTGTTAAACTTTCGGAGATTATGGGAACTCCAGTTGGTTTCTGCATTTAAATCTGCTTTTGTATTTTTAAATGTCTTAATTTTCGTAAGATTTGTTAGACTAGTTGTAGTAAAGGTTCTCACACCGAAAGATTAGTATGAGTGTCAATCACAACAGTCTGGATCGTGACACTATGGCAATTAAAAGTGGAAGAAAATAGTAAATCTTTCTTCAAATATTTCTAAACAACTATTTATATTTTATGCACTTTTATTCTATGTGTGCGTGCGATTGTGTTAAGCTATGAAATTCAAACATCACCTTTTTTTATAATAAAAAGAAATGTTAACCATGGCCAAGTACAAGTACATGAGACAATTTACCTACCCTTTCATAATTCCATTTTATTTGTGCATTTTGGTGGATAATATTTTTTATTTTTTTTTTACTTTAAAAATAAAATAAAAATTTGTTTTGGTGGGAGTGATGATGGAAAAGAATAAGCTTCCAAAAAAATTAAACAAATAGGAATCTTTGATCCTCCAATATATATAATTTGTTTGCACATGAAGAATATGTATAACTATATATGAGAATTTCTTTTATGAAATTGGAGTATGAACAATTATCTGAGTAATGAACAAAACTCCAAATTCTTTGTGTGACCACAAGGTCTTAATATTTAAATAGACCTAGCTGATAATGACAAATTAAAATCAATTGAATAAAATAATAATGAAATTTTGCTGGTATTAAAATTTTAAAGGGCATTTTAAATCCGCCAATTTTATAAGAAGAATGAGTTTAATATTACAACTAATTGAAGATGATTTTATTAATATTGAATTTTGAATATGCTTTTTACTATTGAATATAAAAAAAATATGTATATTTGTGAGTATTCTATGAAGCCCGTAGGCTCTTTTTGTTTTTATTCTGAGGCGAAAAAATTTCAATATGAAAATAATTAAAGTACTTCTTACGAAATATAATTATAAAATCTCTGATTAAAAATGAAAAAATTATTAATTATCATTCCACGATGATTTAGGATCTAGAGTTTTCTGCTAGTACTATACTACTACTCTCATTTTATAATATTCTCAATATTTTTCTATAATATTTGAATATCAATCATATAAAAGCTAATAATTTAATATCTGGCCTACTTTAGATTAAATAATTGATGAAATTTGTGGAGATTTTATTTTATATTAAAGTTACCCTACGTGGACACACAAGAGCAATCACAAAAATAAATTAAACTAAATTTTGGTGTTGCCATCTCATATGAAACAATTTTTGGCCTTTGTGCTGGACAAATTATAGAAAAGGACGTGTACAATTTTTAATTGTAGTGAAAAAATTTAAATAAAATAATACTTTATGCCCCGTTAGAGTTAATAATTTTTAATTTCTAAATTAGAGGATATAGAAGTTAATGATTTAAGGTGGACAATCAATAGATAATCGAATGTTATTTAATTTTATTTATCAATATTGTTATTTTTACTTTCTTATGTATTATCATATTTCATATTGCTTCAGTTATCGTATTATTTCAATTACTGGCTTATTACTATTGTTCTCTTAGCCTTTTTATTTTTTATCGGACTTTTTGGCTATTGTATTTTTTTTTTAGCGTGTGTATTAGGTTTTTCGATTTGATTTTATACTATTTGATTTGAATTTTTGGTTTTTAGTTTTGAAGAAGTATAACCCAATTCAAATCAAAATAAATCAGTTTGGTTTGGATTTTTTCGGTTTAGTTAATCGGTTATGTCAATAATTAAAAACATAAAAAAATTATAATTTTATATTTAAAAGTATAAAATTATATTTAAAAGTATAATTTTATATTTAAAAGTATACTTTTAAATATAAATCACAAGTAAAACGTAAAACACAATATTTAAAAATATATCAATTATAGATGTCCAAACATAAGAAAATAAACGAAATCATAATGAAAATAGTTAAAAGGGGACAAAAGTGGTTAACTCCAACTTAATATATATATAATATAATTCAGTTTTTTTGGTTTTTCGGTTTTCATTTTTCTAAAACCGAAATCAAACCAAAAAAACCAAACAAAGTAAATTATAAATCCAAAACCAAATCAAGAATCCAAAAAAATAATACAAAGAATTCGGTTTGATTTGATTTGATTTTTTGATTTAATCCAAATAGTACATACTCCTACTCAATTTTGATATTTTATAATTAATTCGATGGTATATTGAAAATAACCTCTCAATCTTTATAAGAACAAAACTTCGTACACACATTTTTTCCTGTTGATCTTATTGAATAGTGAATATGATATTATTGGAAAACTTACATAAATATGCCATTTTAAAAAATATTTATCATTTATAGCAATAATAATTTTTTACTTGATCACTTTTAATATATTTATAATACAGTTTTAATACATATTACAAAAGAACATTTTATTATTTACATATAATACAAATTTTATTGATAGATAATATATTTATCACATATTTTAATATATTTATAACACAATGTGTCAATTACTTATCAAACAAGAATAATATATTTTTTTAAAAAATTATTATATACATAATTTACTTTTAATATATAGGATAGATTTTACTATATATTATTATAAATAAAAAAAGATATTGCTAAAATTAATAATTATTAAAAGATAATAATCCAAGTAACTTTTTCCTTATGGTAATGACACTTAATAAATTAGAGCACACAATAATTTAGTTGTGCAAGTTAGTTTGCATTTTAAAATAATAATCCAAAAATGATAGCTGTTGTGGATAAGTGATACGAAATTAGTATATAATTTGAGATAAGAACAAAGTATAAAAGCACAAAAATATAATAATTGATGTAATACATGGGCCAGAACCTTAAATGGATGTTATTACAAACATAATTGTTAGGTAAAGAGTTCTTTTCTTTCCTTTTTTTTCTTGTTTCTATGTTTGATATCTACATCAAAATTTAATTAATCTGAAGTTATATTACGTAATCGGTAAAGGGTTCTTTTCTATGTTTGATATCTACATCAAAATTTAATTAATCTGAAGTTATATTACGTAATCGGTAAAGGGTTCTTTTCTATAGTACTAACGTTTCCCTTTCTATTCTTTGCTATTATTTCCTTCATCATCTTTATGTGGAGAATACTGCTCTCTTCTCTTTTATTTTTAATACAATTTCATTATTACTACAATAATTTCTTTTCATACTTGATTTTTAAGATTGTTACTTGAGTCGAGGATCTACCAAAAACTACTTCTTCATAAAATAGGAGTAAAACTACGTATTCTACTTATGAGATTATACTAAATATATTATTATATTCGGAGATCCTTTCTCACCTTGCAGTCCCCATTTTCTATCATTTTTCTATTTGATGTTTTGTCCATATTGTTTACCAAGAAACATCCTTTTTTATTTATTTTGGCGTTTAAAAACCACTATTAGTTCTTTTATCATGTCACAACATACTTAGGTTAGATTCTAAAAGAAAATTATACATGCTGCCTAACATGAACTTACAATAGCAATTTATACATGTATTTTTACTAATATTTTTATTTGGTACATAACATGAGTTTAAAACATGTTTTGGATTAAGGCATAGCTAAAGGACTAACAAAGAGAAAGATTGTATACGATAAACCCTTTTAGTCTAACCCTACTACAAATCCTGTGCATAGCGAAAGTTTAATGCACCGGTGACCAAGCTCAATACTTGATCCCAAAAAAATTTAAAAAATTTAAAAATTATTACAAGTAACACCACTTAATTATAAATGAAAATATTTAAACATGAACAAAGTTGTTCAACAAAACTCTCCAATAATGGAATTGCAAACCACCAAGAGACTAAACTCTTGATACATTGTCCTTTGATTTAGCAACCAAACAAACCTCAAATACATATAATAGAAATATCTGTGGCCAATATGTGAACTTATAAGTAATACAGGAACCAAAGCATCCCCTCGATGCAAGCTGGCCTGGGATACAACCGTTTAAAAAATGAAAACAAGAGCAGAGCCAAATAGGTCTCTTGATGGCAAACCCCAAATCTTATATTCCTTTTTGTATAGTTACAACATAATGTATACACTCTTTAATTAACAAAATACATGACTTCAATGAACACAAACTCGGATACACTGATCAAATCAAAGAATCAACCTGACTGCTGATTTCCAATCGAAAAAAACCAAACTTCAAGCAGGCATCACAAAATCGAAAAAATAAAACTACCAAGAGCTATGGTCATTGAGAGAAGCAAACGAAAAAAATGCTACATACACAATCCAGGCAATATGTACCTATAAAAGTAGGTTGCTCTGGCAAGAAACATGGGAACGAATGTCGAGAATTGCAACAACAAGATAGCAAGAGGTCATTTGGTTTCACCGGTGCAGGGTCTAGAAGAGATCGGTTTTCCTTTTGTGCATATCTTGTTTCCATTTAGGCAACTTATAGAATGCTTCTTTTTTCATACCAAGTACAGACATAAATTCTTCATCCGATAGATAGGCCTGGAAGAGACAACCAGAAAAGAAAGATGGAGCTCAGCGATGTTGTAGGACTTAAAAGCAGGCATTATACGTAAAACATACACTCAAACTTGACCTCAGCTGACAAGCGCACGCACACTCCAAATTCAAGTATGCACATCTAAACACCTCAACTTGTCTCCACAGTGTCAAGTGAACACCAACTCACAAAATGCTTATCAAGACGCCTCCGAAATTTATGTGTCACGTTAGCGTCAGGTGTTCACGAGAAACAGTGGGGACGAGTTGGAGTGTTTAGTTGTCAGTTGAGACCAAGTCAAATGTTTGATTATGTATTATGCCTTAAAAAGTATTCAGTATTTATTGTATTAGCACAAAGAAATATTGGCCTCTGATTCGACTCATTTTATGGATTTGTTAGAACCATTTGCTATATAATATGTATAGCAGTAGTTACATCATATGAGGAATGCCAAAGAATGGTTGAGCTACAAACCTCTCTCCGCTTAAAATCAATCCCGGTGACAGGGTTGTCAGATTTAGCCTTCAGCTGTTCATAACTAAATATAGCTTGACCACTTTCATTTCCACCCTCATCCTGCTCTGGCTCTGATCCATTAGTCTCAGCGGGCTCAACAATCTCCTTAGGTTCTGAAACTTTTTCGGAATCTTGGACCTCAGCAGTAGAAAGATCACTTTCTGCTTTGGTGGAAAAGTAAACATTGAGGTATGTCAAACCACTTAAAGAGCTGAACTTAAAGGTAATTTTAAGTAGAATAATTCGATTTCCATAGAAACAGTCAACTTTCACTTCTCATGCAGCCAATACTTCCCTCAATAACATCAACTGATAGCATAAGCACAATAATTTATATAATGCATGCACAAGTAGCACAAGCACTTAAATTATGAATTAAAAGCACAAGATTAAGAGAAAAAAGAGATTTTGAAGTCGGCACAAGATCTGTTGATACAATAATCGCAACTCACAAATGGAGAATGCACCAAAAGCTAATAGCAAGAGGAAGAGCAAAACAGATTTTAATACCAGCAGGGCCAGAGTCTACTGATCGAACAGGAGAGCTTCTGCTTGATCGGACAGGTGAGCTTCTGTTTGATTGGACAGGAGAACCACTCTCACTCGACTGCTTTTTCTCAGCTGTAAGAACGTTAGATAATGCAGCTATTGCAGCTGCTCTTTGTGAAGAAGCCTGACTTGCTCCAGCAGGCCTCGGTGCAGAACCAGATTTGGGGGGAGATGGGGAACTGAAAGCCGAGTTTAAAGCAGCTAAGGCTGAAGCCCTTTGGGTTGGCCCACCTGCCCCATTTGACCTTTGCTGATTCTGAAATATAGAGCAGGCTGTTAGCACATTGGGATTTTCTTGAACATCTGAGATTTATCGCATTCCACATTTGATTGATAACAAGTACTGCTTAATAACCATGATATCTACACAGACTATTTTACTTATGTACATTCTCATAATCTGTAACATTTTGATACCCAAATATCCATTTCGTTCTTTGGCAATTGTCGTTCCTTCTCCTATTCCAGTCTCTTTTTTTTATACTCCCTCCGTTTCACAAAGAATGACCTGGTTTGACTTGACACCGAGTTTAAGAGTATAAAGACTTTTGTATCCTGTAGTCCTAAATTAAAGTTAGGTTAAATGTACAAAATTGCCCTTTGATCTTGTGGCCTTAAACATGCCACGTGGAAAGCTGATTTTAAAATATTACCAAAAAAAGAGGTCATTCTTTTTTAAACAGACTAAAAAGGAAAGGAGATCATTCTTTCTGAAACGGACGGAGTATATAATATCACTTTCTTTTAGTTTTCCTATTTACCCACCCTAAAGGGGAGAGGGAGCGGGGGGAGGGGGGGCTCTATATTATGATACTAAAGAAAACCCACACAGAGATATGACACTTGCACAACCAAAAAGATTTCCTTCATTCTACAATGGCCAGCTTAGACAGGAAAAAGTAGTCACATATGCTATACATTGGTCTCTGGAAGGAATCAAAAATTACATGATTAACAGATTTCAGTAGTCTTAAGATGACAGAAATGAGAAAACATTTGCAAATACGAAAAATTGAGCATAAACCCATCATTGCTTAAATGAAATCAAGAAATTACCTCTGAAGCATGACCAACCCCAAAGAGTAGCATAACCTTCTTCTGGAATGAGTTTCCATGGGCCTGGTTAAATAGGAAGGTTAGTGCAATGTACAGATTATAGAACTTTTAGAAGTGAGATAATTGATGAATCAATAAGTTACAACCACAAATATTGTGAATACCAGAATTGCAGTTAAAATGACTAATTAAAAATTTCACCCTCAAGAAAGCAACTTTGCCTTCAACAGTGAGAAAGAAGAAGCTTCAATATGTTTGTTTAGTCCCTAGTTCAAAGCTATTGTCTGAAATCTTCTCTAGGAGAAATCATTCAGTATCTTGTACAAGATGGTTTATGAAAACTGCATGATTTTTGTTTAAGGATCAGAAACAGGTATCCAAATATGTCATTAGTTTGTCCTTACCCGTTGTTCAAAAACATATATACAAATACTGCAGATCTAGTCATCATCAAAGCTGAAATGGTAATTGTGTTCAGCCGGCAAATACAATACTGTACAACTTATCAGTTCCATGTAAAATTGCACCTCATCTCCCCATCCTCTCCGAAATCATAAAAGAAATGTATAGATAAAGGATGACTAATGGAACTCTTCTATGGCATCAACATAGTGTCTACGAGTTCATGCCAGGAGGACTCATAATGACAAGCAGACGAGAGGTTTAGTCACTTACACTGGCTTTTGCAGGATCCCATGAGAAAAATGTTGTAAAGAAGCAAGGTTCATTTCCTTCTGTGATTTTATAGAGTGGAACATTTGGTGATAATCCTTCCAAAGATGCAGCCATCTCCACGTATTTCTGTGATCATATTAATGGATTAAAATGTAAATTAAGAAACATGCTTACATAATTCTAAATGCCTATGATAGCCTTGTGCATTACCTGCCCAATTTCAAAAGCACTCTGCTTTTCTTTGGAGTCTGCTGACTGACCAACCCAAACAAACACTTCAGCATGTGTATCGAGTAGTAAGACATCCTCGGTCAATAAATCATCTTGAGCAAAGTTGTAGATTTCTTCAACCTATCAATTGAGTAGAGAACAAATTTAAAAAAAAAACAGTAAAAGGGCGGAGTAGAGAGTGAGAAATTTTAGATTTATTCTATAGAACATTACCTCAAATTTTCCTGGATATCAATGTGACAACATGCAAATGATTGAAAAGATCGTTAGCAGATGAAAGCAAATAAAAAATCAAAAGAATTATAGAATAATGGACATACCTTTATTAAATGAATAAGTAAACAAGTGGGGATCCCTGGAGACTTCTGGAGCCACTTTCTTGCTGGTGTAACTTTGTTTTCCTCCAAGGGCAAACCAGAAAGCAGAGCTCTCTGTTCCTTCTTTTGTGTGTTTCACTGTCGCTCCAGGCTGAAGTTGCATAAAAGGATTAAGTACGTTAGTCCAGTGCAGGACGCACTAAGACAAACATAAGGCATATCGGCTGGGGATATCTTCTTCACAATTTCAGAGTGGATGTCAATATGCATGTGGATACTTAAACTACACAGCCGGTAAAACGCACAAATCAAAGCTATGCTATCTGCTACAAGCTAGAAATCATAACAGTCTGAGCTTAATATCCACGAAACTAAGTGAGGAAATTTCAGTCTTTTGTGATTGCAACGAAAAGTCAGCGGCAAGAACAATCATATGAAATTTGAGGTTGGCAGCCACTTACAAATTATTCATTATTCATTCCAGGTAAAAATAAAAAGCTGAAACACTAGTCAAAACCGATGAAGATGAAGAGCTGTTCATGCAATCCTTTCTAGCTATAATGCTGTATATTTTGCTAAAATTTCACCACCGTGGTTATACATCTTAACAGATGCAGGCTATGCTTGCATTTGTCATATTTCAAATAGTTATTTCCGTCCCGATGTTACTGTATCACAACCTGAAGACTGTAATTTGATCAAGTAGGTTTATGAAATTTCACTGCATCATCTCCCAAGTAGTGCATTTTAAGATGGTTTAGCTTTCTTACAAAGTGCATTTAAAATTGTTCTACAGCATCAAAGTTAAAGAAATCACGTTTCTACGGAGACATTTATTAATGACTACTGAAAATAGATTCATCAAGCACAAACATAATGATACAATCATACAAGCACAACCAGTCACACAAGGTGAACTCTCATGAACTGAGTGGAATTTGCTCGAGACATTTGCCAAGAAAAAATTACCAAAATTTTAAGCAGGATAAAACATGACATTTTGTCCAATTGGAGTAGATTATCACCCTCCATTCTAGAACTCAAATGATGAGAATTGCCAGATAACAACTTCAAGCAACTTACACCATACAAAAATCACATTTGCTGTAGACAACTATATACTTTATTTCATGGTAATCTATTCTATATCTAGAGGAACTCACATTAACTCAGTGGGGATTTACCTATGAGAAAAGAAACTTAAATTCCCCTCAAGTCTTTGAATATTTCAAAGCAAAACCATAAGCAATTTCTCCCGGAGTACTTAAAAGATTGAGCCCTTCTAGTTATAAAGAGAATGATGGGAAAAAGGTGAGAAGTCTTTCCAGTTTCAATAAACATCTCACCTTCAAGAATTCTGCAACCTTTGCTGCTAATTGCTGCTGCTCATAAGAACTCTGGTTACCATGCCAACTGAATAATGAAGAGCCAGATTGCAGAAGAAAACACTCATTAGAGTTCAGTGAACTTGGCACCTGACAGTTTCGAGACAGAAAAAAATAAAAATAAGCAATCCCCGTAGAAAATTTTATTTTATAAGTTCACAGTAATTTGTATACTAAGAGAACTGCAACTTTCACTAATCACAGAATACAATCATCAACAAAGCCAGACAAGTTGTATGAATTAAAATTAATGAGCTCTCACCATTACCAACACAATCAAGTATAATTCAATGATATCATAAACTGCAAAAAATACAAAAATCTACATAGTAGATGTCAATGATTGGGGTTAAGGATTAGTAGCTGTACTACTAATATTCAGTTTTCTTTGTTCTGGTTTGAGAACATAAATGTCCATGTAAGAATCATTCTGGCATTACTGGTTCCTTTAAGGATTAAAAAAAATACTTATACATCCAAGAGGATAACTGTGAGATCAAGAGAGCCACTAGTTGTAGAAAATCTGTAATTTGCCCTTAAAGGCATTATTTAGTATAGAAGCAAAATAAGCTCGAGAACAACGGGGTGGATACTGAGGACTAATACCAGATCTCAACCAGTTTGGGATTGAAGCATTTGATTAATAACATGTTAATCTTTATCCTGGGCAGGCCTAAAGAAGTCCTAATAATTTCTCATCAGAATATATTATAAAGCCAATCCCACAAAAAGGAGCATAACTCAGGTTCCCTTCTCCCAAACTTTTGCTACAACTATAATGCATGTAAAGGACATGTTAGACAAAAGCAAAAGACATACATCACTACATAAGGTAGTAGAAATCCCACACTAAGCCAGAAGATAGAAAAAGAGGTGTGAAGACTCAAAGAAAGATTATATCAACCTGGGGAGTAGCTACTCATCTATCTAAAAACAGGTTGGCATATCATATGAAGTACTATCAACAAGATAAGTATATAGGAGAACAGGTACTGTAGGAACAAAGGATATTATCTGCTTCGAATACTGAAACAATTAAGATAATCTGCAACTTTATAGACCAAAACAAGAAGAAAAAAGCTGAAGGTCCATAAGCTTACAGCATCCACTTGAACCGCTTTATTATTATGCACAGAAGTTCCAGATAACCGAATAAGTGCAACTGAATCAGCAGTATAGGTTTCATCATTCAAGCCTTTGTCAGCAATATAGTTTTTGTAGCCAGTGCTCAAACCACCCTGAGGAAAATCAAAATTCATCAGGGCTATTGATGATGTAAATCAAGTACTGCAGCAACAGCAGCCTGTATTACGCTGTATGAAGAGGTACCTTAAGGACCAACATGGGCTGGAAGATTGCAACAAACTGTGGAGGTTCTTTCCCTTGAAACACCCGACCCTGGACAATGTTAAGTGTCAAATTAAAACCTTACCAACTTTAGAGAGAGATAACCAATATGTGACGAGTAATACCAGCACAGGTCTTCCTTTGAGTGAATTGCACATTGTACTGGCCAATCGAGCAGCCGTGATTTGGTCCTCCTGTATCAAGACACAATTTATCACATATGGAAACTGGATAAGTCCTTCAGACTCATTACCTATCTCCAACAAAGCAGAAATATGGAACACAAACTAAGAAAGGGTACTAGATGAAAACCACGGCTGGTTTTTTTAGTTCCTTCAATTTTACTTTGACCCCTTCCCCTGGTGGAGAAGATCAGAATCTCCAAATTCAAACTAAAACCAAATAGTATTATTGCAGTAAATTACTTATTCCTTGAAGGGACATACTTACTACATACCTCACTTCAAAGCACTTTATCTATTATTAAAATCACATCTACCTCACTCTAATGTAATAAATCCTTTTTTAGGTAAGACTTTCTTTTATAACTATCTCCACGCTGGTCAAATTAAAGAACAGTTCACAAGTACAAACATATGAGAATCATTTACACAATTGACGTTCTTAGATGTACCATTACATTTTTTGGTTTCATTTCCTTTTTTCACCAGGTCCATGAAGGGCTAGCTCACAAGCAAGTTAAGATAAATGATAACTATAATTCTCAGATGCAAGGCATATCAACTAAATTATCAAATAAAATGGGAAAAAATGCATGGACCCTTTAATTGCAGTGACAATCCACATTACCTCAATACTATCCTTTCCAATCCACCAACATAGATAGTAATCGTCTCTCCTTTCATGAGAGTGGTAGTTGTAGAAAACCACATAGCAATCTCCACTGTAGAATTTACCAATATCTTCTTTGGGGACAGGTGTCTTTGCACTACCATTTATGCGCCACACCTAATAAATCTCATATTTTAGTAAAACAAGCTGGCTATATCAACACACATTGTTGAAGAAATGGAAATAACAGTGCTTATCAGACCTCTAATTTTCCACCCTCTTCAAGCAATGGAGGCACTTCCTCAATTACAGGAGCACTTTTGCTGGCACCTTTGACGCCAGCACCTTGCTGCTTCAGCAAAGCTGTAAAGATGCGACAACTTAGAACTACTGGCAACAAACAACATTACACTTCACAAGTACAGAAAAAAATTACCTGCTACTTTTCCTCTTCCCTCTTCAGGGGCAGGTGCAGATCCTGATGGCCAAGAGTCAAAGTTGGACTTGAATGAATGGGTTTCATAACCTTGAATAACCCGGGTTACACGCGTTGCCTTGGGTCTATTTTCAGAGACAAGATATTCCTGGGGATATCACAAGCCATTTAGCAACTAAAAAAACGTATCACATAACTAACATGTGGACTAAACAATTCTACCTCTGCAGTTTGAATGGCAGCTTTCCTCTCCTCCAGTTGAGTTACACGGCCAATCCAAACAAACACCTCAGCACCGCAATCCAAAAGATAGCATTTATTGTTTTCCAAGCTAGACTTTGAAAGTTCACCATCTACAGGACTGACTTGACCATCAGTGATGCTGCAAAATGAGTAAGCAATCAGCTTCAGCACCAACACCATCAAAAGGTTGATATAAAAAATTCAGTGATGATAAAGTAGCAAACACAAGGGCATTGGAATTGACATAGAAATGGAAAAAAACGAGGGAATCAATTAGAGCAATTCAGTTTAAACATCTTCTACAATGAAGAAGTCATGTTGAGCAGTTCAAGGTCAATCAAGGATGTTAAATAATTTTGATATGCATCATCATAAACCATAGATAGAACTTGACACTGATAATACACGACATGCACCCGACGAAACAAAATTCCAAATATCCCATCATGCATCTTCATTTCTTTGCTTATTTTTCCGGCCAATATTTATGTATTCACTATTCCCAAGTCCAAAACATTCAAGCTCCTCTCAGACATTCTACCATTACATCCCTCCCACCCCCCACCCCCACAATATCCCAACAAAACAACCTCTTCAAATCTTCCAACAGAGATATTCTCTAAGAGATGTCCAGCTATTGCAACCAGCACCATGCAAGAATACATCAACCATAAACTTGACAAAGTTCATTAATGAAAGCGATTCAGTTTTCACATGTCCATGAGTTGATAAGGATGCAAATCAGAAAGGTAACTCCTCCAATGTCATCCCCGGTCTTCAGGGCCTGAACACAAGACACGTTCTTTCTTTTCTTTAATGTGTCTAACAACATAAACCAACATCAAGGAGACGTGGTGCTAGTGATTTTTCTTTTGATAACTATTATCCCAAACTCGACCATTAACCAGCTAGCTTCGATCACTCCAAATATGTAAGAACCAATTGAATTTGAATGCAAATGATCTCATCTCATAGTTCTATCACTTTATCCGGTTTGTAATCATCCCCGAGGATCCAGGCTAGGTATAGACTACTTCTATAGTATGACTAATCTTTACCTCTTAGCATCATTGAGAATCTAAAACCATTTCCCTCAAATAAGAACATTTATAATATCAGTAAGAGACAACAATCCAGACCATGCTAAATCTAACAAGATAAATTCATAAATAGTTTGCTCCTAGATCAACTATGGATCGCTCAAGGAACTCAAAGTTCTCCTGCTTTCCTACACCTCGACAGATTAATTTCATAGGGTACTGCTACCACCTACCACCACGAGTATCACATAACATTGTCCACTAAGGGTTGGATAGATTGGAATAAATAAATCACCTAGTATTTTTGTTTCTACTGGGATTTGAACTTGAGACCTCATGGGTCTCAACCCACCTCATTGACCACTAAGCCACACATGTTGCGTGCAGAACTAAAAATTGTCCTTTGACTACCCCCCAAAAAAAGGTGACTCAAAGTTGCCAATATGAATTACTAACAAGTTACAATTGAGTCGCCAACCTAATAACAAACATAAGATAAAAGGAGGCAACAATACCTGCTAAGTTTAGGAGGTGTCTTCTCGGGAACAATATCATCTTCAGTAATAACCTTTTTGCTAATTGGAGCAAATCCACCAAATAAAACCCAGAATGATCCAGAATCAGACTCAGCTTGCAAATTTCCATCATCTGAGATATACATAAGAAAAGTAAGGAGTAGTCAAGCCCAGAGTTATTTCGCAAAATTTAAGGGAAGTAACAAAAGAGTGATATGTTAGGCGCCACACATGACGGATAAACATACATATTGACTCTATCCAACCCAATCTGCATGGTATTGACATCATAATGATAGATTATTCCCCCTTTAGCTTTCTAAGTTTTAATGTTTGTTCCCTATCTTGGTTGATCAGATCTTTTTCATGGGTGTAAGCAGTTTAGTTCCACCTTTTAGTTGAATCAAATGATTCTCTCCCACATATCTATTAACAAAGATATAAAAAATTATTCTCTCACACAAGAAGCATTCATGTAAACAAAATTCGCCCAAATTCATTAATCACATCTTATGCACATTTTGAAATATTTTATTCATTGTTCTCATGAACCAAATCAATTGCGGCACACATAATATGCTTTAAAGCATAGAAGCATCCCATGGAAAACACTCTTGAAAACTTTCCACCAAAGGTTTTAAGCATAATATCTAGGAACACGTTATTTTTACAAGCATAGTATCTCGGAACACATTTGAGAAAACTTTCAAATCTTGTATAAAAATAGTACTTGCTCCATCCATCCCGATATCAGCGTCCTACTTTGATTTTGATGGTCAAATTAACGAAAGTTCAGAATGATATTAGGCAGTTACTTTTCATATGAAAGTACACTTCAAAATTGAAATGCTACCAAATGCTTAAGTATTAGTTGCAAGATATAGAAACAAAATATACCAGAACTAACTAAGGGCAGATAACCTTTTTACCAATCAGATTCAAACAACGTCAGTTAAATTAAGATAAAGAGAGTGCAGAAATATATTCAACTTGATCCATTTCTCTTATAATTTTCCATGGCAACGTACCAACAATTGCAACATCACACGTCCCCTCATGATACTTTTCCTTCAAAAACTGAATAACTTCCAATGCTTTGGCCCTTTCTTGGATATTGGAGTTTGCACCATTGAATTGATATATCTTGTCTTTAGTGTCCAGAATGAACACATCATCATGATTTAGAGAGGACCGGGAGAATGGAACCTGACAATATTTTCAACTCGGTTATAATCAATTCAACCACAATTCAAATAAACTACGTTAAGTCCTGATGATCTCACACACAAGTTGTTAAGACATACCTGCTTCATCCTTACTACTCGTTTACCCTTGCAAATATACAGCTTTGTTTCAAATTCTTCCTCCTCTGGTTTCTTGAACCCAGATGCAACACCACCCTCCAGAGGTATAATACATGGTTTAAAGTATGACAAAAATTTGTCGGTTTCGTGACCTTGGACTTCTCGATACTGTACTGCTCGCCCTCCAAGTACCACATCAAGCTCCACTGTTTTGATAGCTGCAGTTCCAGCTTCATCCTAACAAAGCATCCACTTTAAAAAACAGAAAAATAACATAAGCTAAATCTATAAGGAAGAATGAAACTGAGTTCATACCTGACTAGTATCCTTTCCAAGCCAGAAATGTATATCATACAAATAAGCACCACCCTTTCCTGAAGTTGTCTGAAATATAAATGCAAACATTCTGTAAAGATAGCACAGTGTAAAATGAACCAAAAACTTATATATCAATATATGTACCTGCAAGATGATGTATGAATCTCCCGAGTAAAATTTACCATAATCAGATTTTGGCAAAGGAACTGGTTGGAAATCCTCAATTCTCCAAATTTCAGTCCCTCTAGATAAAGTTAAGTTGAAACTGAACTTCAAAATTTCCGAGCAGACAAAGTTTAACTTATAAATAATTAAGATAAAATTACAAGAACTAGTAACCAGTCAGACCGCAACTAAACACCTTACAGCTTTCTGTAAATAGTACGCATTCAAGAAATACCAACGAACCAAACTCAGTTAAGGATACACTCTTTGACCTGCGCCCTGAAATGCAGGATCCAAAGTTTTCACAGAGCTAGACATTGTGCAAAGTCCTCCTTGTTACCACTTCGTTCACAAAGGAAACTGGAATGCTGAAGCTCCTAACCTCAGCTATCTCAATATTCTGAAAAAAACAACTGTACAATGGAAAATGAGAGTAATAAGTATTCGTGGAATATAGACCAAATTGAAAATGCAACAAATTTAGGAAATAAATTGATGTTTACAGTAACACATCAGAATGAAATCTTCATAAGAACAAATCAATCCTCAAACAGAAAGTTCTTCACATTTGAAGCCATGATACAGTTTCTTCAACTTCCCAATGTTAGTTCCACAAAACAAATTTAGAAGCTAGAAATCATACTACAAGTACTACCACTACTACGTGTCAATCCCATACAAGTTGGAATCAGCTATATGAACCCTCACCGACCAAGGTTTTTTCTGTTTAAGCTCAAATCATGTCTTCACCATACCCAAAGAATAAAAGAGAAATAAATTATACATAAATAAATCTATAATAAGGTCAAATATCCTACAAAAGCAATAAGCACAAAATCAACATACTAACAAGACCAAAACCTTTTCTCAACTAGTAGAGATCTATATCTTCCATTATAACCTATCTTTAGCAAGTCTGCATTTATTTCTAGAAATTGCAAGTATTTTGAGACTTCCTTCCATGTGATTTTAGATCTACCTCATCCCCTTGAAATCAAAATACTCTTTCTCCACTCGTTGGGCATTCTACCACTTCTTAGTATAGCATTGAATAGCTTGGTTAGTTATTATACTCCAACCTCTCCAAAACACGTCCATACCCATGCGGGAATATTATGCCAACACGCTTTTCTAGTCCTCATATTTCTCATGGCATCATTTACCCCTGTCAGCCTAATTCTACAAGTGTAACTACAGTTTCTATCGTGCACGGATGTGTGGAGGTCCGAAATGATATTCTTTTGGTTCGAGTTGAACAAGTGATCAACTCTCTATCTCTCATTGACCTATCTACTATCAACACTTGGTTAGAATCATCTTCAATACACTTCCCCATGTTTAAATCCTTATCCTTTTTATCAGTCAATCATGCTAGTTTGAACGTGTCTTTCTCCCCTTCTCGTGTCCCTAACTTTTGGTACAAGCCATCTTGAGCTTCCCTTCGAGCTTTACTCATAGCTTTCTTAGTTTTCCTTTGCTCTCTTGCACACTTTAAAAGTTCCTCCGTCTTCTGCTTTTGGCAACTTCCTATAGAACTCTCCGTTTGAGAAAAAAGAGTAACAGTAAATCCATCACCAACATTAATTCACTACAAATTCCAAACAATTGAGAAACCAGTAAAAGATATACAACAAACATCCTCAATTAACATATCTTCCTCTATGCTCATTGAACCAGCTATGCTCAGAATGAGACGAACTATCGAGGACGCAGAGAAGCATTGCCACATCAGCGACATTGCATGCTTCTTAACTTAACTGTCCTATAGCCCAATCTAAGCAACTACTAGTAGACCTCGATCCCAAGCCAAGCCGTGATCAGCTACATGAATCCTCAATATCCATTCCGCTCCATTCAAAAACTCAATAATCAGTTCATCAACACAAATTAGGGATTCACTGAAACTAAAAAGACTTATGATAAACATCTAAATTCCTCGTACATAACATACACCAGAAAGTAATGATCTTTTGCAAGATCACCTAATAATCAAACATACTCATCCAAAATTCACAAATTTTAACAAAAAAAGTCAAATGACCATTCTCGAAAACAACATTTGACAAATTTAAACAAAAGAGTTCATCTTTAATCAACCAATAGAATGAACAGATCAAACAAAATCCAGCATATCAATTAATCAAATTCCTCAATACCTCAAAACTAAACTAAAGCACAGATCTTCACTCATCAGATTATTCAAAAACAACAACAACAACAACAAAACCATTAGACCAAAATAAACACATCACATCAATTCAATTCACAAAAACAAGATCTGAGCAAGTACAATTGAAAAACCCAAATGATCAAAAACCCTCAAAATGATTGAGAAAACACACCTATTCCTCCTCTACAGAGAGATCTATGCAGCAAAAACTCTCCCTCCACAGAGAAGAAAAACCAAAAGGGTATTCAAAACACAGAAGAAAAAGGGGTTATGCAAAGCTGGCCAAATACGAAAAAGTGGTACACCAAAAAGGAAGTGAATAATTGAAGTAATGGGGTTCCAAGATTGTATATCTTGGACCTCCCCTTTTCTCCCTTTGCCTGGAAAATGATTGTACTGTAATTATTTTTTTGATATTCTTTTTTTGCAGATATACAGAGAGACAGTATATATATATATATATATATATATACGGAAATCAAGAACAAAAAGAAGAAGAAAATTTAGATAAATTTATATATTTTTATGGAGACAGAGGTGTAGAGAGAGAAACTATGGAAGAAGAAGATATTGAAATGTTGAAAAAAATTGAGTCTTTGACAGATGAAGAAGGGAGGCACCGGCCATTCTTGTTTTCTTTTTTGGCTTTTTTTTTTTTTTTTTTTTTTTTTAATAAAATAGGGTTTAATCGAGGGCTTTTAAGAAATGGTAAAACTATTATCACGTAATTAATATTAATCCTATTGGAATCATAACGTTAGCTAAATACTTTTATCGAGATAAAGTTGACTACATTACACTTCTTAGTATAGGACTATTTTCTTGAATATGAAAGAGTATAATAATGTGAAGCATAAATAGTATACTTTTTGTTCAGTTGCTCGTGATATTTTGTGTGTTGTTATTTGTTTAAATTAATATGTTTAAAGTTATACTTGTATGACCTATAAGTTATAGGTTTGAGTCGTGAAATCAGTCATCGATATTTCTCTGTATCAAACCTATAACTTATATGTCATACAAGTATAACTTTAACATATTAATTTAAACAAATACAACCGAACAAGAAGTGTAACTATCTATGCTTCACATTATTATACTCTTTTGGGATAAAGGATGTGGCCCTTTTTTCTGAATTCTGAAAATTGAGTTTTAAAGCAACGGTAAAATTATATTTATGACATACAAATAATGGATAATCACAAAATCATTAATCAATGTTTGTGTTAAGATAAATTATCTACATGACATCTCTTCATTGTGATCCTTCTAGAAATTTGCATTGACACAAAATGCTTGTGCCAAAGATAATGTTCATATAAGTTTACGTACGTCTTACTATTTTTCTGAATACTTATTTAGTATGTGAATATAAGTATGACATAACTCTGTTTAACAATATTTATAGAATAAATATTATTAAATATGAAAATTTTTCAAAAAAAGTTATATTTCGAAAATAAAAATCATAATATGGTCTACTTAAAAATTATATTCAATATTGTGAAGTCAAATGCAATTTTGAATTGTCTTCTCACTCGAAAATCAAATTTAAACAACATTTAAAAAATAGTCTTCCTGCCTTGGCATGATTTTAAAGGAAAAAAATTCAGATGAGGAAAATAATATTTGAATTATTAAGATCAATTCAAGAATTATAATTTCTAGTTAGAGTAATTAGGTCAGCAATATCCTTCAAGGTTTTCTCCAATTTTTTTCTTTTACTCTCTTTTAAACATGATAAATATATCATTATCATAATAATATATAATATAACTTTCATAAATAAAATCTAAAAAAGATAAAGTGTACATATATATTACCTTATGAGGATAAGGAGATTGTTTTTAATTAATCATCAACTGAAGAAGAGATGAAGTAAAGGAAACAATAACAATCAATAACAATAGCAAAATAATAAGGTAAACGAAGTAAAATAAATAATGAGATAATATTAGAAATTAATGACTAAGCAAACGTAAAAATTCATAATAAAAACAATCAGGTAAAATACCAAAGATCAATGAATAAGCAAAAATAAAAACAATATAAATACTCATGATAGATAAGATATACGCTCGAAAACTTACTAATCCTCTCCTAATATTCAACCTACACACCCATCTATCAAGGGTCGTATCATTAGTAAATTGAAGTTGTGTCATATCCGATATAAACACCTCTCCCGAGACTGCTTAGGCCTACTTTTCCATTTCCTCAGGCCCTTCATTGTCAGTCTCACACCTTCTCATTGTGTCATCTACACATCTTCTTTGCACATGTTCGAACCATCGCAATATTTCTTTTCATATCTTGTCCACCAAGAAAGTCATTCATATCTTATCTTGAATCTCGTCATTTCTAATTGTATCTCTCCTGATATACCCACACACCCATCTCATCATCCTCATTTTTGTTATTTTAATCTTCTTGACATGAATTCTTTGATGGTCAACGCTTTGTCATACAATATAGTTGATCTAATCAAAACTTACATTTAAGTCTTGATGACACACTTTTATCACACAAAACAGTGAATGCAAACCTCTATAACATCTCGTTCCAATATAATATGATGTGTAATATTAACGTCAATCTCCTTATTATTTTGGATTATTGACCCCGTATACTTGAATATATTTGTTAAAAGGAAGGGGAAAAACATAAACATAATAAATAAACAAAATCATGTGAAAATTCAAATTCTCAAAATTTGTTTTGGATTTGATTTATGAAAATTGATTGAGAAAATATAAAAGACACAAAAACATAGCTGGTTTATGTCATTTTCTCTTTCTTTTTTCCCCCTAAAATGAAATAGGAACTTTATCAATGTCACAAACATGCTTTTTCTTCACTCCAAAAATTAAATAAATTGGTCTTCCACATGATGCTTCATGTGAATTTTGTTTTAATGTTGGTACTTTTTTTTTTCCTTTTTCTTTTTTCATAGTTGGATTGAAATCGAAATACATAATATTAGAAAATATGCTTGTTCTTCATCGATTAAATATGATTTTTAATATGATTGTTTAGAATATTTGGAAAGGAGCCTAATATATATACTTTTTATTTAGTGTTGATATATCCCTCGTGATGAAAGTGATTCATGTATACCCCTACTGCTATATAAATGATTGCTATATAAATGATTCACATATATCTTTTTTTTTCTAGCGAAAGTAAAAAATTAATTTTAATTTAATTTTTTAAATTCCATATGGGTATATTAAGTCCCCCTCACACGTAATTATTTTGTAATTTTTTTTATTTTAATGACTAATTTAAACTTATTATTTTGATAGTCAAATTTATATATGTTTCACTAATTTTCTTGTAAAAATTATTATAGATTACTAAAAAAAATTTAAATATAGCCAATAAAATAGTTTTAAACTATAGTATAGTCATAAAAAATTAGTTTTAATTTTTTTTCTTTACATTAAAGAATGAAAGGGAAAAAATAAAATAAGAATAATAAACTAAAATAATGATAATAAAAAGAAATAAAAAAACAATTTAAGTATGAAAAAAATTAAAATGTACCTTGAACTTTGCTAGAAAGATCATAAATACCACTACATGAATTTCTTTAAGCAAAAAAGGGATAAATATACCCCCAAACTATCATAAATGGTATGCAGATACCGTTCATCATACTTTTGGGACGTTGGTACCCCTGCCCCATCCAAAAACTAGAGCATATATGCCCTTCACTCTAACGAAAGACTAAGTAGGGACATGTGACACAATTTATCCGTCGATCCTACATTTAATAAATGTAGAGTTGGTGGATAAAACTATGACACGTGTATGTTCGGTAGTCTAAAGGATACATATGCTCTAGTTTTTTGACGACATTTGTACCAATGTCCCAGAAGTATGACAGAGGTTATCTGCATACCATTTACGACAACTCTGCGGTATATTTGTCTTTTTTTCCTTTTTAAAAAATTAAAAGTCAGAAATATAAATTTAAAACTATTTTTTCACTTTCGTTAAATGAAGGACATATGTGAGCTATTTTGTAAAGGTAAAGACATATATGAACCGTTTGTATAACTGTAAGGATATGTTAGCTCCAAATGACAAAGTTGAGAGGTAATGGGGTATATCAGATCCTTTTCCCTAGATTATTTCATATATCATCAGAACTACATATTGATATCGATCGAACAATTAGTTTCTCTAATTTTATTTATTATTGCAAGATTTTCTTTTCGTCTCAACTCGACTCATGAAGCTGCTCTAAACTTTCTAAAGACTGATTCAAGATTTCAAATTTATATTTTTTACATTCAAGAAAATATATTTTATTATTTATAATATTTTTGGAAGACACCTTGGAGTAGGCCAAAAGTGGTCGGTCTCCATTAACGGATATCCAACCAACTTTTCGTCCTTGCCCATCTATATGGATTTTAAAGAAAAAGACTTTTAAATAAGATATTATAAATTTTAGAAAAAATAAAAAATAGAAAATTTACAGATATAAATTATTTTCAAATCACCTTTGCATATAATTGCAACTTTTGATAATATAGTGTAACCTTGATAGGATAATTATTGTTTTTATTACATCAAAAATACTTAAATTATAAATTTAAATGAGGAACTAATTTTATGCTGAAGAAAATTCTAACGATCATAAGAGAGTATGATAGAATAGATGAAGGTCTCGAGCTGTGGAAAAAAACACATGGTAGCAAGCGTGTTTCCTTTAGTAGTGTCTGCTAGGTACGCATATAAAGTAACTGGGTCAGTAAAAATCAGATACCAAATAATTATACTAAAAAAAAGTGAAAAAAAAGATTTGCATAGAATTATTATTTTTTTGCTATAATTATGATTGTACAACCAATTACTCTTTTTAAAATTATTATTGAAGATGGTCGTCGAAAGAGTATAAGATTATTATTAGATTTAATTTGAAAAATCAAACAAACATAGAAATATTTTGAGAAACAACTAAGGGTTACAATAAGCTTTGCAAATATTTATATGGACCAATCGTTTTATAGTTGTTTTGATTAAATAATTAAACCTTAAAGATCAATAAATTCAACTAAAAATGAATATTATTTAATTTTGATTAGTGTTAAAAAAATATATACATACAAAACATAAACTTTACATCAATTCACTTGATATAAATATTCGATACCTATAATCTTGTATTAATATATTGCATTGAAGAAAAGATAATCAAAGAACTCCTTGGGAACCTTAAATTAAAGGTGGTGAAGTAGTAAAATGAAATTAAAGTAAGTTCCTTTATGTAATTTGAAGTAAAGTAAATAGACTTAATCAGATTTTATATGGTGATTGAAACTTTTTCATTTTCAATATAAAATAATTTTAAATTTAAATTTTGAAAATAAAAAATAATATATATTAGAACATCACCTTTAAAATAAGTTGTATAATACACAAAATTATATTTATCAAACTTTAGTATATATATTCAACGAAGGCAAAAAAAAAGTAAATTAATTGACTTAGAAGTTAAAACTTTGATCCATGAAAAGTAGAGCTTCATTTAAATAAATGAGTTCCTTTAACAAATGAATAAGCTTGACTAAACCTTTTTCAATCATTCCAACTAGTCAAACTAAAACTTTTATCCATCAACGAGTGTTATGGTAAAATCGTAAGTACTTTTTTATTTTTAATTAAGAAATTTTGGGTTCGAGTCTCTTTAGATATGGAGTCGCCTTTGTTAGAAAATATTTTATTCTAATACATATGAAATTTTCTGACACGAATCTAAATTTAATTGAATTTTAATATGGAACCAGACATCGGATTAGAATAAAATAAATAAATTACCTATGAGCTTTTCACTTAGCACAAAGGGATCCCAAAATTATTCACAGTAATATATTGTAGTTATGATCAATATATAATGTGTATATTAATAAATATACAATTGGTGCGTAAATTCAAGAACAAAGCTAATCTTCAGTTATTAATTCAGCTAATAAATTAACTTTGATTCAAGTTATGTATTCGTATTTTTAAAAATTCATAAATTATGTATAAATTACAAATTTAGAACTCGATAACTTTTAAACTATTTGAATTTCAAACTCATTACTTCAAGTTCTGATTTCTTCGTTATGTCCACCACAATGACAATACGATAAAACTTTACTGCCACCAAATACTTACACCAACTCTAATGATCAATTTACCACGATTAAATGATAATTATGTATCTTGATTAGCAACTAATATAATAGGATAGTCGAAATTCTTCTATAATAAACAAATTCGAATTTATAATTTTTCTAATAAAATATAATATATCTTAATAAGAAATAGAAAACTTTTTACTCTTTCGATAAATCTATTCAGTTAAATTCAAATTAACCGAATTCGTATAATTTAAATATTAAGTACCTAAAATATACATCATCCTAAGATTGAAAAAGAAAAGACCAACACCTTTACATCATACACAAGTCAATAAAAATAGACAATTATCTTACTAATACTTTTAAATTTAAAATATAAAAATTAAGATAATTCTCACAAAGCTTTCATATGATTAGGAATTTAAATAATATAAAACTCCAAATGAAGTGGACGGCTTGGCCGGTTGCACACCACATATTATATAAAATCGACATTTCAAAATTTTAAAAATCAATTAATAAAAAAAAAAAACTCAACCTCCAAGTGTAAATTATTAGTAAAGGATCAAAATAAATATTGATAATTAAAAAAATTAAACATTCTTCTAGGAGTATTAAGTAGTGACACTTGTGAGTTTTGACACCATACATTGTGTCAAAAAAAAATAAATGAAAAAATAAGTTACTTAGAGCAAGAAATATAAATTTCACATTTACGAAATTTTATTTCCAAATTTTCTTATTTTTAAAAAAGAAATTTTAAATTGTATTTATTTATTTACATCAATAATTATTCTAAGCTAGAAATATCTTTTTTTTATTATGTATATATTAACAAATTATAATTATATATTAAACATAAACAGTCGTAACAGATTAAATTTTAGATGATTTGTTATTTGAACAAACATGATATCATTAAAACAAATAAGATTTACTACTTTTTTTTTTCTGAACTTGGAAAAAAATATGGAAACCTTTTTTCCTAAATTTATTTTTGAAAAAACTAAAAAGGAATTTTTTTTTATCTATTATCTTTTCCATTTTTGAAAAATAAAATAAATTAAAACGCTGGCGCAATAAGGGAACAAAATATGGACTTTAGAGGAATTTTCAGTATTGTCTGCCAAGAGAGCTTTACAGTGCATGATGCTTATTATCCCAAAAAGGCAGTAATAATAGATAGGAGTAATAAAGCAAATGAGGACCCCCACCCCCACTCCCTTACCTTTTTTTTTTTTTTTATAATATGTCATTCGATTTTCGATATCAGTATTAGAGTCAAAATTTTAAAGTCGTATTGAGTAAATATAATTAAAGATGACTCAGTTCTATCATGATTTTTTCAAGTATCTAGGAAGGTTCGGTTGAAATTTAACTTATCAAATAACGTTTTCGATTCATGTTCTAGTTAAATTTTTTATTGATATTATGACGAGAGCGTTCATTAAAAAATACTTTTTAGTAGTGTCGTCACTTGAACTTGAAATCTCTAGTAAAACATTGAAAAGTCTCATATATGCATCTCATGACCCCCTTCACCACTTTGCTATATATTGTCTTTTGATTTATCATCTGATTTTGGGTCTCAATTAATTCAATTTCGATTCACGTAAAATTCACTAAAAAAATGCGCTTCTGACTAATATTTTCTTTTTAATACCACACTATTAAGAATATTTTGTCTTGTTGAAAATGTTTTCGATATACTTCTCATCGAAAAAATTAATTCCATATAGCGGTTTAACACGAATATTAGTTAGAAATTTATGTTTTTAATAATATTATAAATCGTACTTGATATCTGTAATTATAAACGAAATTTTTTAGTAGTCTCACATACCATTAAAGTGCCCTACCATACACTATATATAGTCCCCCCCACACATTAGGTTGACAAGTACAACACAACCATCAATTTCAATAAAAGAGTAAACTAAAAATCCAGCCTTAAATGGATTTAATCAACCATATTTATTATAGGGCAACTTTCACATATATCAAATACAAAATTTATATTTATATACTATAATAAAGTTTGCATAATTTTGTTCTATAGCAAACATATATATGTATAATTCGCTATACATATACAATTGAAGCGAATTGTATAAAACGAGAAAGAGAGAAATTATATACAATTTGAATTTGTATATAACGAGAAAGAGAGAAAGGCAAAAGAGACTTGAGCAGAAAAATATTTGTATTGTATAATTATAAGTGTATAGAACGATTATTAATTTGTATATTTTGGTATTCATTCCAATTGTATAAGTATATATTTGAAATTTGTATACAAATAAGAAACTTGTAAGTTGTATAAGTATATGTTTTTTGTGTGGTGATTTTAGTTGTATATGTATATGTTATTATATATATTTAAATATAAATGTGTATATGTATATATAACTATATTATTGTATATTCCACGGTTTATATATATGGAATTTGTATATAAATAAAATTTTGTATTAGCTATTAATAGTATATGTATATTTGTATTAGGCTTTGTCAATTGTATATGCATATATGTATATGTATAAGTGAAATCTATATATATGATTTTGTACTAGTGTAATATGTATATAATTAAAAATCTATATCAGTAGAAATCATACATAATTTATTTATTTTAAAAAAAAAAAATTTTGAAGAGAGATTTTAGGAGCAATCAAAAGAAATTGAAAGAGAAAAAACAGGAAAGGATTTGTATAAAAATAATAAATCTTCCATTTCTTAAAATATGTGGGCCCCAACTAATTTTTAAGAAAATTGATTTGAGGAGAAATCGACATAAACTAGGAGAGAAAAGATAGGGAAGATGTTTGTATAAAAATAAGTCTTACATTTTCTTAAATTAGCGGGCCACAATCAAATGACAAAAATTAAGTAATATTTGCCGCAAACTAAAAAAAAATGAAAGAGTAGATATAATTATTATTTTTATTTAAATGTGTGCTATTATGTACAATTTTCCCTTTATTATATTGAAGCAATGTACGAAGTTTTTATTTTTATTTTTTGGGATAAGAATTTAAATCAGTGGGTGTATAATATAATAATATTATCCACTATTTATTTGCAGAATGCGTGTAAAATTTAGTATAAGTATTGATTTTAAAATGTTTTTGATGCATACTTGCTACCAAAAACAAAACCTCTTGTATAAGGAAAGAAATAATCATGTTTTTAAAAAAATGTATTTATAATTCAGATAGTAACATATGCATTATATATAATGCCAACATAGTCCATCTACTATTATAATTTAACTCGTAAGAAAGTCTGAAATAAAGATTATATTAATTTAAGAGTTTAATTTTGTATGAAGTAGTGTCAAATGACACCCCTTCATCGTATTAACTTTCAATCTCCAAATTTTTCAAAAATACATGAATTTTTCAACGCCAACAATCCGAAAACAAAATACTAAATAAAAATAATAATACGTTAATAAAGTCTTAATTATTTTCTTTTCGATTCGAACAAAATTTATCAATCGAAACTTATAAAAAAGAGGAAAAAAGTATGTGCACCAGCCGGGAATCGAACCCGGGTCTGTACCGTGGCAGGGTACTATTCTACCACTAGACCACTGGTGCTTATTGATTGTAGAATATCATAACAAATATATTGAACACATACTAAATGATCGAAAAGTTCGAAAAATATCTACCCTACTTAGGTGGTTTAAAAAATTCTAAAGAGAATTATTATAAATAACAATTACATGTAGATATCCGTTAGATGTCTTGCTTGTATGTTTTTTGTAAAAAATAAATATCAATCAATGGAAAGAAGTTAAACTCAAGAAAGAAATAAGGGAAATGAAGATGCAATGTCAAATAAAACACATACAAGAATATAAACGACCAATATATTGCAATGGATCTCTTTAATTTTGAAGAAGAAATCAATGAGAGGGATTACAACATTTATTATAAGTAGAAGGAAAGGGTTTTATTTATGATGACAACAACAATAATAAATTCAACGTAATCTCAGAAATAGGGTCTATGCAAGATAGATTCTATATGTGAGAAGGCAGAATTGAGAATATTTTCTAAGGATCTTCAACCGAACAAGAAAACAATTTATTCATGAAGCCATACATATTTGGCTACAATTATTATAGTATTACAACATAAGTAACATTACAAGACAGAAATGAGACTGTTTTCGAAAGGATTTTATTCGTGAAGCCATACATATATTGGCTGCAATTATTATAATATTACCCCATAAGTAACATTAATGCTTCAAATTGCAATGCAACAAGTACAAGAACCACATTGAGGGACACAAACACTACAATAATCACTCTTACTGATTTTTTTGTTGGAATAAGAGGTTTTTGTGTGTAGTTGGTTTATCAATAGTAATATCCCTTGAGCTACTAATTGGGTTGAATAAAAGTGATTATAAAATGATAAAAAGGGAAAAAATTGCTATTGTGATTCTTCCCATTTTGGCACTTGAAGAGAGTGGAAACTATATGCTATAATTGAATATTTATGGCTATGAAGTGAAATACAACTAATTGGTCCTCCTTTATATAGAGTTGATCTTGCGGAGATAAAAGACTTATCAGATATAAAGTGTAATTTGATACACTAAGCTCTTGATATTTGTAGGGTTTGGAAAGAAACGGACCACACTAGGGATTTAATGCACATATAAGTCATCACATTTCTATAAAAGGTCGTTCTTGAGTTTGAACGTGTGTCACTTAACAACAACTTTTATTATTTTGCGTGAATATGAGAAAAGATCTGATTACATTTATTTAAAATTTTATCTTACATTTCTATAATAAAAAATTGTGTTCGTGGCTTGAATCGTTTGTGACCTAGTTATACAATAACAAAGTTTACTATTGACACCAAAATTTTTATTCTATTTCATATTTTCATTTATGTGACACTACTTCTTTTAACTAATCTATTCCAAAGTGAAATAACTCATTTTTGTATTTAAAATAATATATAATATAATTTACTCATTTTATCCTTTATTAAGGACATATTTTTTAGTCACACAAATGCGCCATATTTTTTTGCACATATAAGTTTGAAAAATCTTTTTTTTCTTCCAATTTTGTGTTGATCAATCAAAGATGACCACTGAGCCCCTATCTTTGAAAAGAAATTACCTACTAAGTGTAAGTAATTAATGGATCTACAATCTAGCTTTGAATTTTGGGTTCAATTGTAACTTTGGTTGGTACTAGGCTATCGAGAAAATCTTTAAATTCGTCAATAAATTTTGTTCAGTCGTTCAAAGTATAATGTATTTTGTGTGCGCATGTCCTCAAGCACCTATTATGTACTCAAAGTCTAAATTTAATAATTTAATAATTGATTATTGAATAAAAGTATTAAATATCAAAATTATAAAATTTGATTCGATTTGATAAATGTAACTTCGATTTAAAAATTAACTATTAATAATGTATGGCAAAATTTTGTAGGTCAGAAGCATTTAATTGGAAAAATTAGCAAACTAGTCACAATTCCTAACTTAATTAGTAAAAATATCTATACTTTAAAATAATTATTGAAAATGTCAATATTTTAGAAAGTGATTTCTATTTAAATTTTATTTTTCAAAATAGTCCAATTCTGAATCAACTTCTACATCCATTATCCATTTACACTTCTTCATTTGATTTAGTACCATTAAATTTATTTTTCATATTTCACTTTTCATTTTTTTTTCTCTTTCATCAACTTTTTTTCACCATCCCTATCATTCACTTTTCTATTCTTTTTTTTCTTTCATCAAAATTTCACCATTATTCTCCCTCATTGTTTGAAGAATGACTACTTATTGAAGTTCATAACAATTTGTTCAGATCTATCAATTAATCAAGAAATCTCTCAATTGATAAAGATATTTTTGAATTCATCATTTATTTTGCGAGATTTTGTTTTCAAAATCTCACATTATGTTGAATTTTGGGATTGTATGTATTGAGGATTTTCCGTCATTTTTTTTTAAATTTTTTATGTGAATTTGCTAACATATTCATCAAACATTTATGTATTTCAGATTTTTAGTATTTAAAATAATTTTTGTCGATCTTTTTTTATGATTTATATTTATATTTCAAATTTAGTAGAATCTACATTAACATTTAGATATTGAGTTGTTTCGCAAAAGTATTTGAAAGTATTTTGAATGTCATGAAGTTTGTAGTCAAATTTTTCTTTATAAAGTGATAATCTCAATACAAACCTATATTTTAATTATTTAAAATTGTGAATAAATACGAAATCAAAGATAAACTAGTTGGTATAAACATATAATGAGCAAAATAAAATACAAAACTATTTGATTGATACAATTAGGATGAATACACATTTAATGAATACATAAATAAAATGTATTTTGGCTATTATAGTTGAGAATGAATACAAAATCAAAATATAAATACAAAACTTTATGGTATACATTAGGACGAATACGAAATCAAACCTAAATACAAACTTTATGGTATACATTAGGACGAATACAAAATCAAATATAAATACAAACTATTTGGTATACAAAGTGACATTGGAAATTAGCAAAATAAAATACATATGTTAGATGGATTAATACGTATACCATGAATACATGAGTATTGTATTTTGAATACTGATTTTTTTTTAAAAGGAGATACATAAACTTCATAACCTTAACATGATAGCCAAATAACTTCATACAATTTCAGATATTTTTAAAGATAAATTATAATTTCATGACGTCAAAAAGATGCCTTAGTAGAATAAACTGCTTTAAATATGATAATGTATGGTAAATAAACATGTTTAGAAATAAAAATTAAGAAAATTGAATATTGAATTTTTAGAACAATGGTGATATGTTTTTTAGAACATGTTGAAAGAAGAAGAAAGAGATAGAAATTGTATTTGAATAAATTGTCAATTAGTTCTTTATTTTTGAATTTTTGTAACTGATGAGACTTTTAAGCAATTGTTTCTTTTTAATATTTTCCTCTCCCCTTAATTTCTCCTTTATGTTTTTAACAATCGTTTCTTTTTTGACATTTTTACTAAATATTGAAAGTATTGACTATTAGTCTTATTAAATGTCAAAATAATGACATTTAAAAAAAAATCCCCATTTAATTTGGGTCTTTGGGCTTGTACTGATGGGCCTGTGTCTCCATATACCATACTCATACTTATTGGCCTTTATTTACTAAAAATAATAAAATATATTTATTTAAAATATATCATATATCAAACGATATTAATATAACATATTTAATAGAATATCATAATCCTAAAATTTTATAGATTCATGTACTTCGTGCTTTTATAGTCCTCATTATTTTTTACATGTTAAACTTTAGTATTTTAAATACTAGTGTAATTTTAAGAAAAAATATATGCTTGATGAACATTTGAAGTAAAATAATGATTTTCAGTCTCATAAAATCTTACTTTTGGCTTATTATACACATTAATATTGATGGAAACAAACTTAAGAGTTAAGATTTTACGTCTGACTTATTGAGTCTAATACATATAATAAAAAATGTGACTTATATTATAGTTAACTTATCTATATAATGAACACTTAAAATATACAAGAATAACCTTTTCAAAATTTGAGTCAAAAATATTTAATAAAGTCAATTTATGACGTATTCACCTCAATCGAAATAGATTAGAATTTTCGGATGTTTGAACAAAACTTATTGACAGATTTTAAAAGATATCAATAATAGATTATTAAGATTAGAGTGTCTAATATATATATTTTTTTTGTTTAAATGTCAAAGTTAAAGTATTCAAGTGAGTCGATGGTTCATGTGCAACAACAAGTCGTTGAGTAAAAATATATTTAGATATTTGATAGATTAAAGACTTGTTTAATTAGAACTTCATAAACCTATTTTTTTTATTGATTATAGCAGTAAAAATTTATGGATATTCAAGTGAGTTGATGGTTCATGTGCAACAACAAGTCGTTGAGTAAAAATATATCTAGATCTTTGATAGATCAAAGGCTTGTTTAATTAGAACTTCATAAAATAATTTTTTTTATTGATTATAGCAGTAAAATTTATCGAGCAAAACTTATAAAAAAGAGAGGAGAAAGTAGATGCATTAGTTAGAATTCGAACCCAAGTCTGTACCGTGCTGGGGTACTATTCTACAACTAGACGGCCAATAGTTTCACTTGTTCATAAAAGTCTCACCGTTATAATAATTAATGAAATCTCAAATGATCGAAAAGTTCGAATAAATTAACCTACTTAGGTGGTTTAAAAAATTCTATATAGAATTATTATCGATAATAATAATATGTAGTTATCCTTTAGATTTTTTTATCGTATATTTTTTTAAAAAAAATATTGATTAACGAATAGAAGTTAAGCTCAAAGAAAGAAAGTAAAATGCAGGGGAAATGAAGATGCAATGTCAAACAAAACACAGACAAGAATAAATTGACCAATATATTGCAATGGATTTCTTTAATTTGAATATGAAATCAAGAGGGATTACAACATTTATATAAGTAGAAGGAAATGATTTTATTTATGACGACGATAACGATAACGACAATAATAAACTTAGTGCATAATCTCATAGGTAGAATGTATATATAGACTTTACTATCATTCAAAAGGTAGAAATGATTTTATTTATCACAACAACAAGAACTAGAACAAAAACAGTTAAATTACTGTAATTCTATAAATATTTGAAGATGATAGAGTGTACACAAATTTACATCTATTTTTGAGAAGACAGAAAGAAATATTATTTATGAAGCCATGCATATTTGGATACAATACTTATGATAGAATTACAACATAAGTAATATTAATGCTTCAAATTGCAATGCAACAAGTACAAGAACCACATTGAGGGACACAAACACTACAATAATCACTCTTACTGATTTTTTTGTTGGGATAAGAGGGTTTTGTGTGTAGTTGGTTTATCAACAATAATATCCCTTGAGCTACTAATAGGGTTGAAGAAAAGTGATGATAAAATAATAAAAAGGGCAAAAATTGCAATTGTGATTCTTCCCATTTTTGGCACTTGAAGAGAGTGGAAACTACATGCTATATTTGAATATTTATGGTTATGAAGTGAAATACAACCAATTGGTCCTTTTTTATATAGAGGAAATCATGTGAAGATAAAAGCCCTATCAAATTAAAAGGGTAGTTTGATACACTAGTTCTTGGTATGTGTAGGGTTTTGGAAGGAAAGGACCACACTAGGGATCTTAATGCACATATAAGTCTTCGTATTTTTTATAAGAGGTTGTCTACAGTTTAATTAAATGCGTGACTTTTGTTTGGTCACTCAATTATAATTTTTATCGTTATGTATGAATTCGAAAACGGATTTGACTACATTGAATTGCAATTTTACTTTCATTTCTGTCATTTCGTGGCTTGAATTGGTCATGACCTAATCATACGATGATAACAATAATTGTTAGCTTCAGATTCCTATTCTACTCCATTTATGTAACACTACTTCTTTTACTAGTCCGTTCCAGAGAGGAATGAATCATCTTTATATTTAAAATAATGTATAATTAAACTTCTGATTTTATCCTTTAGGCATAATACATAAATATGACCCTTAACTTGGCGTCAATTGACAACTATGACCTTTATCTTTGGATGTGCACAAATAGACACTTAAACTTGTATAAAATTGAGCAAATGGACACATTCGTCCTACATGGAATCCTACATGGTAATTTTGTATACTACATGACATCTTACGTGTATTATGTCATGTAGGACACTTGTGTCTACTTGTTCAATTTTATAATGATTTAACTGCCTATTTGTGCACATTCAAAGTTGAAGGACATAGTTATTCGTTGACGCAAGTTTAAAGTTATGTTTATGTATTATGTCTATCATTTATTAAGGACAAACTTTTATAATCACACAAATTCAAGATATTTTTTTTTAGCATTAACAAGTTTTTAAAATCCTTTTTTTTTCCAACTTTGATGTTGATTATTCAAACATGACCACTAAGCCACTTGGGAGTAGTTAGAAGACTAGAAGGGTCCAACTCCTATCTCTTTGAAAATAAATTGTCCACTAAATGTAATAGATGGATTTACAAGTTAGCTTTGAATTCCGAGTTCACTGTTGATATCATGAATGACACCATTTATTTTAGTTTTTTATAGGTGTTTGTATCGGTATTAGTATTTGATTAAATTTAGATTTATGTTTGAAAATGTTATATCGAAAGATTTTCTAATAAAGATGATTCATATGTCGGACTCAAATATAAAACTTTTGTTTTAAAAAGAAAAAGTACTTATCATCACATTATAATTTTGGTTGGTATTAGGCTATCAAGGAAACCTTTAATTAAACTCATCTACAAATTTTATTTAAACATTTAAATTTTGACGTACTTCAATTGAGCACATAAACATATAATAAAGTGTTTCTATTAAAAATTTCCATCTTCAATTAATTTTGATTTTTTTTTTGCATGTTCTCAAACACCTATTATGTAATCAAAGTTCAATAATTTAATAATGATCATTGAAAATAAATATCAACTATCAAAATTATAAAATTTAATTTGATTTGATAAATTAAACTTCGACTTAATAAATCTCGATTGGATATTCAGGTTTTACTATTCAAAAATCAACTACTAATAATGATGGCAAAATTTTGTAGGTCACCATGCATATAATTTGGGCTTTTGGGCTTGTACTGATGGGCCTATATCCATATATCATATTATGAGTAAAGGATATGAATCACATACTTTTAAGATAAAATTATCATTTATCCCTTATAAGCTTATAATTACAGAAATCCCTCAAACTTATATAATAATATAAGTGATGATACATTAATCTGATGTGCGAGATACATTAATCATTAAATAAGATACATTATATTTTATACATGATACACTAACCTAATGCGCGTGATACATTAATTTGATGCGCTGATACATTAATCTAATGCGTGAAAATGAAATATTTTGAAAATTTGTAAAACTAATAGGGAATAATGGTAATAAGAGAACTTAAAGGTGAGATTTATGTTATTTTCCCTATATTTATACTTATTGTTTTTGTTTACTAAATAATAAAATAGATCGATATTAATATGATGTATTGAATCGAATACCATAATTTTAAAATTTTACACGAGTGGTGAGGATTCATGTATTTAGTGCTTTTTTAGTCCTCGATTTTCTTTTTTACATGTTAAACTTCGATATTTAAAATACGAATGTAGTATCAAGAAAAAAATCTATGCTTGATGAGCATTTCAAGTAAAATAATGATTTTCACTCTCATAAAGTCTTAATTTATATATTGATTGAAACAAACTTAAGATTTTACGTATGACTTATTGAGTCTAATGCGTATAATTAAAGAATGAGACTTATTCTAATTATCTAATGGTTAATTTATCTACATAATAAACAATTAAAAAACACAAAAATAACCTTTTTGAAATTTGAGTAAAAAATGTATGTAACAAAAACAATTTATCACGTAGTTAGGTACTCAATCGAAATAGATCATAATTTTTGAATGTTTAAATTTACTGAAAGATTTAAAAAGTTAATCAATAATATATTACTAAGATTAGTGTATCTAATAGAAAAAAATATGTTAAAATGTCAAAGTGAAAGTATTCAAGTGATCGAATTGGTGATTCATGTGCAACAACAAGTGGTTGAGTAAAATATATTTAGATATGTGATAGATCCAAGACTTGACAACTTGCGAATAAAATTACAATTTTTTTCTTTTAACTTAGTGTTCGGTATCTGTATCGAGGCTCAATTAAATTTGAATTCACGCATAAACGGCACTCCTAATATAATTTTTTTTCATTCTCAAACATTCGAATTCGATATCTTTGATTAAACTAAGTGAATAAACTATCATTAACTTTCTAGTTAGACTATAATCAAGTTGATTGCTTAAGAAAAATATAAAAAGAAATGCTCAGTGTACTAAGCTTGCGGTATGAGCATGGTTGGGGAAAGGATCGGATCATAAGCATTTATAAGCATTTATTGCATGCAATCTTACCCTATATTTCTGCAAGAGACTATTTCTATAGCTTAAACTGTAATCTTCTGATCACATGATAATCAACTTTACCAATCACACTAAAACTTTGTTACCAAAAAATATATGAATTAAATAAATGCAAGAAGGGACCATCAGATAGAACTATAAATACTTAAATAGTAGCTCTCAATTTCAACATAGTTGCATAATATATTTGCTATGGATAGAAAAACAATTAACTACACGTACTAATTATGTGCGGTTATCATATCATTTTATAATGTATCATATTATAAATTGATATAGATATATTATGTTATATAACTTGTTGTACTGGATGGAACATTATCATATATAATAGATTGTCTGTCTTATTTTCTTATTTCTAAATAACAATTAACTATATACACATACAATATAATAAAAATAACTTTTAGGGACAGTCAATATGCACATTATCAAAGAGTTCTAAGGTCTTTACTAGTATTAGTTAATTGTCATTACACTCAATGTCACTATAGACTTTAAAGAAATTTACAAAGAGTGCTAATTACCTCTATAAGAACATATTTAACAACAATTAAATTAGAGAAAAGGAATGAATATACCTCCAACTATCGTACATGATATGCAGATACCCTCCGTCATACTTTTCGGATATTGTTGCCCCTGCCGTCCAAAAACTAGAGAATATATACCCTTAATTTATACTAAGGAACATACACGTGTCATAATCTTATCCACCGACCTGACATTAATTAAATATCAGATCGATGGATGAGATTGCGCCACACGTCCCTATTTATTCTTCCTTTCAGAGTGAAGGGCATATATGTTCTAGCTTTGGGACGGCAGGGACACCAATGTCCCAAAAGTATGACGGAGGGTATCTGCTTACCATTTACGATAATTCAGGGATATATTTATCTTTTTTCCCATTAAATTATTACCGTTAATTAATTACCGCTAAAGATTATTTTTCATATAGTAATACGTGTAGTTATCTTGATGTATGATTATTATTGCATATCATTTCATAATATGTCATATCATAATTTTGTAAATTATAATTACAAATAGATTGTGTTACTACTTGTGCTGGATGAAAACATAATTATATATCCGTAATAGAGTGTGTATCTTATTATTATTTTTTTGAATAAAAGCGTTACTTATATAGTTGTGTGATTAGCAACAAGAGTTAATACTCAAAAATAAAAGAAAATACCCCTCATAAATAAATAATTCAAAAAGTTTGCTTGAGCAAGCTGCAATAATAAATTGAAAATTTAAAATTATTAAGTTGACAGACCAAAAGCCTGGATGTCTAAGAAAATAATAAAAAGACAAACGTGGGAGTTGCAAAAATAAAATACTAATGAGGAGTAATTAAACAACAATTTAGTTGACAAATTGCCCAAACTATTATTTTCTAATTAAACTATATTCAAGTTGCTTTAAAAGAAAATAAATTAGGATTAAATAAATACAAGAAGTGCCATCATACAAACTATAAATAGTAGGTCTCAAACTCTCAATTTCATCATAGTTGCACAATATATTTGCAATGGATAGAAAAACTATACTTCTTTTTGCTACAATTTTTATAATGTTTTTTGCAATAAATAGTTATTCTGTCTCCTCTTCTTCTTTATATGATCACATCATGTCCAGAAAAATGATGTCCCAACTCATGTGTCCTCCATGTTGCATGCCATGTGGGTGCATAGATTGTGCACTTTGTTGTGATGGAGGGAAACATTAACGGTTCTTGATCTCTAACACGTTGTCTGTTGTATTTTTTTAATAAATAGTTAACTATACATACCAATATGTAGTTATCTTTAAGGTTGTGGTATATCGTTTCATTATGTATCGTATTTGAATCATGATACACTAAGAATTCTGTCTTTTGCTCATATTGTTTGTCTGTCTTATTTTATATGTATGTAGTTATTTTGATGATTGTTATATATAATTTCGTAATGTTTCATATTATATTGTGTTGTACTAAAGTTCTCGTCTTTTGATCATATTGTGAATCTTATTTTCTAAATAAATTGTCAATTGCTAACCTAGAGTTATCTTGATGGTTCTTATATGTCGTTTCATAATGTATCGTATTGCATTGAAAATCCTATATTTTTTTTTCTGTTTGTCTTATTTCTGAATAAACAAGTAACTAAGTACATATAGTTTATCTTGATGGTTGTTATATCCCGTTTTAATAAGGGCAAAGGGTCAAATATACCCTTGTACTAAAGGAAATAGTCTAAATATACCCTTTGTTATACTTTCGGACCAAATAGACCCCTTATGTTATACTTTGCGTCCAAATATACCCCTCTCATTATACTTTGAGCAAATATATCCTTAACTTTAACGAAAAAATATGTGACAAACTCAAAATCAAATTATTTACTCTCAATTTGCTTAAAACTCACTTGTGTAACTCATCCCAACTCATTCCCTCCGTTTTGAGCTCTTATTTTCATTTTTTTCATTTTTCCATTCATTATTCTATTTTTAAAATTCTTGTACTAGAAATAATAAATTATGCATATCACACAACATCATTGTGCTGCATTTTTCCGTCACATATTAAAAATCTTCAAATTCATTTCTATAAAATTAATCATTGTACTCACATCTTCTTACTATTATAAAAGTACAAGAAAATAATGAACGTAGGGAGTATCAATTTTTGGATGCTGAAATCTCATTAGTGTATTTTCTTTGGTTAATATTGACACTTTTTAGAAGAGGTTAAGCATGATAATTTTTTTTTTTTTTAAGAAAAACCTCATTTTTAAAGAAGAAAAATTATATTAGTTTCTGAATACGATAAATTATTAGTTTCTTTTAAGAGAAGATGCAAAGAAAAGAATTCAAAGCGGAGGAAATGAGTTTCTAAAAGAATTAAGTATTTGAATTCGAGATGAGTTATTTGATTTTGAGTTTGTCACGTGTTTTTCTTTAAAATTGAGGGTAAATTTGTGTCAAAGTATATTCAGAAGGATATATTTGAACCCAAAGTATAACGGAAGGGGTATATTTGGACATGAAGTATAACGAAGAATATATTTAAACTATTTCCAATAGTACAAGGGTATATTTAACCCTTTGCCCTTTTACTAATGTATCATGTTATATTATAGGAAAAACACTTAAAATTTGGCCTAACCCATCGGTGGCCCCTTAAATTTGGCACAAACTTTCACTTGGATACCTTAAGTGAGTGATGTTTATTTTAGACACCTCATGTGAGGTCTTGCTGTGTCATTTTGACACTTTTTTGTCAATCAACAAAAATATATAAGGTGTGTGTGTTACACTCGCGACTGACGTGTAAAGTGGCGAATTAAATGACGACATTTGTCAAAAATAATTTGTAGATAATGAATTTTGAGTATAAATATAAAGCACGAATGATTCAATGACACGTGGATTTTTGCCCAAATAATTTTCTTAAACAAATTTAAATCAATAAAATTTCACAATGCCCCCCCCCCTTCCCACCCAACCACCCATTGTCTTCTCCAAAAATCCTACCCATTTGGAGAACACCTCCCTCCACCCCCAATTGTCTTCTTCAAAAATCCATACCCATTTGCAAAAAAAACAACACCAGCCCCTTCCCCCACCTCCTCTCCAAATACCCCTACCCATTTGAAGAAAATCTGAACATACCCGTTTCTCCACTCCATTGTCTTCTCCAAATACCTCCATCTCTTTTTTGCTAAAACATTTGGGTGAAGTTACATACTCTTATTTTTTTATTAGTGTATTCTTCAAAAAAAAAAAAAATTCTATTCTAATTAGCAAATTTATAATTCACCAAAAACTAAACTTACTCCTCTTTAAATCTTAAATTCTTTAAATAAAGAATCTCATGAATAATTTAATATTTAATTTTGAAATGGGTCTATTCTTAAATTTCTAAAATAATTTTCATCATTTTTCATCATTTTATTGTGTCTATTTTTATTCACCATATTGGATATTTAAGTTTGCAAAAATGGTGGCTGAAAATGAAAAAGAAGAAGAAAAAAATAATTAAAAATTCGATTAAACAAGATTTTCACGCGCATAGAGTTAGTGTATTACACTCACTAAGCCATGTAAGCAAAAAGTGTCAAAATGACACAGCAAAACCTCACATGAGGTGTCTAAAATGAACATCACTTAAAGTGCTCAAGTGAAAGTTCGTGCCAAGTTTAAGGGGCCACCGATGGGTTAGGCCTTAAAATTTCCCCTAAACTTGGTAGCAAAACTCATTTTAACACTTTAACTTTACGGGTAATTATTTACCCCCCTAATCTCTTTTCAAGTGAATTAAAATACACTCAAATCGCCTACATGACAAGTAAAACAAAATAAAGCGTGTAAAGACAAAAAATTAAAGAAAATAGAATACGTGGACCCCAATTATTCTCATTTTATCCAATAATCTTTTTTTCTTCATCTTCTTCATACCCTACCACCCCTAATATTTAGTACCCCCACCCCCACCCCACTTCCCGTCCCTTCATTTT